>CM037852.1:134966716-135566716 GCA_021234595.1 Delia radicum
TCAACGTTTTTGAAGTATGGCAACCCTGAAATTTAACAACATTTTCCAAAATGATATTTGTTTAATCGCTATAATTTCTTAACTAGTAGAGATATTAACATGAAACTTTTACCATAGTGTAGAATGAAAGTAGTGCTATATAATGGGCTGCCATTTTGTCATCCAGTACCACATATTCAATCCAATTTTTTACATTTAAATATAATTTTGTTTTTAAATAATTCAAAACCAAGGGGACCTGTGCCATCTGAACCAATACCAAATTAAAGCTCACTTTTTTCTCTGCCACACACCAAGTTTCATAAAAATATCTTGTATATTTCTCATTATTTTAGATTTTCAAAAATTGCGATGCAAAATAAGGCGAAAAATTCTGATTCATTCCTAAAATCTTGTGACTTTCCCCGTTTTTGGAATAACTCGGTCAATTCTGGTCCAATAGGGCTGGAAAACCTATTGTTTTGGATTTTCGACGCTCTTTCAGAATCTTTCACCCAAATTTGATTTTGAGCGTCCCCGAATTTTCCAACGTTTATGAGGTATGGCAACCCTGAAATGTAACAACATTTTCCAAAATGATATTTGTTTTAATCGCTATAATTTCTTAACTAGTAGAGATATTAACATGAAACTTTTACCATAGTGTAGAATGGAAGTAGTGCTATATAATGGGTTGCCATTTTGTCATCCAGTACCACATATTCAATCCAATTTTTTACATTTAAAATATAATTTTGTTTTTGAAATAATTTAAAACCTAGGGGACCTGTGCCATCTGAACCGATACCAAATTAAAGCTCACTTTTTTCTCTGCCACCACACCAAGTTTCATAAAAATATCTTGTATATTTCTCATTATTTTAGATTTTCAAAAATTGCGATGCAAAATAAGGCGAAAAATTCTGATTCATTCCTAAAATCATGTGACTTCCCCGTTTTTGGAATAACTCGGTCAATTCTGGTCGAATCGGGCTGGAAAACCTATTGTTTTGGATTTTCGACGCTCTTTCAGAATCTTTCACCCAAATTTGATTTTGAGCGTCCCCGAATTTTTCAACGTTTTTGAAGTATGGCAACCCTGAAATGTAACAACATTTTCCAAAATGATATTTGTTTTAATCGCTATAATTTCTTAACTAGTAGAGATATTAACATGAAACTTTTACCATAGTGTAGAATGAAAGTAGTGCTATATAATGGGTTGCCATTTTTCCTTCCAGTACCACATATTCAATCCAAATTTTTTAGATTTTAAATATAATTTTGTTTTTAAAATAATTCAAAACCAAGGGGACCTGGGCCATCTGAACCAATACCAAATTAAAGCTCACTTTTTTCTCTGCCACCACACCAAGTTTCATAAAAATATCTTGTATATTTCTCATTATTTTAGATTTTCAAAAATTGCGATGCAAAATAAGGCGAAAAATTCTGATTCATTCCTAAAATCATGTGACTTCCCCGTTTTTGGAATAACTCGGTCAATTCTGGTCGAATCGGGCTGGAAAACCTATTGTTTTGGATTTTCGACGCTCTTTCAGAATCTTTCACCCAAATTTGATTTTGAGCGTCCCCGAATTTTTCAACGTTTTTGAAGTATGGCAACCCTGAAATGTAAAAACATTTGCCGAAATTATATTTGTTTTAATCGCTATAATTTCTTAACTAGTAGAGATATTAACATGAAACTTTTACCATAGTGTAGAATGGAAGTAGTGGTATGTAATGGGTTGCCATTTTTCCTTCCAGTACCACATATTCAATCCAAATTTTTTAGATTTTAAATATAATTTTGTTTTTGAAATAATTCAAAACCTAGGGTACCTGTGCCATCTGAACCGATACCAAATTAAAGCTCAGTTTTTTCTCTGCCACCACACCAAGTTTCATAAAAATATCTTGTATATTTCTCATTATTTTAGATTTTCAAAAATTGCGATGCAAACTAAGGCGAAAAATTCTGATTCATTCCTAAAATCATGTGACTTCCCCGTTTTTGGAATAACTCGGTCAATTCTGGTCCAAACGGGCTGGAAAACCTATTGTTTTGGATTTTCGACGCTCTTTCAGAATCTTTCACCCAAATTTGATTTTGAGCGTCCCCGAATTTTTCAACGTTTTTGAAGTATGGCAACCCTGAAATGTAAAAACATTTGCCGAAATTATATTTGTTTTAAACGCTATAATTTCTTAACTAGTAGAGATATTAACATGAAACTTTTACCATAGTGTAGAATGGAAGTTTCATAAAAATATCTTGTATATTTCTCATTATTTTAGATTTTCAAAAATTGCGATGCAAAATAAGGCGAAAAATTCTGATTCATTCCTAAAATCATGTGACTTCCCCCGTTTTTGGAATAACTCGGTCAATTCTGGTCGAATCGGGCTGGAAAACCTATTGTTTTGGATTTTCGACGCTCTTTCAGAATCTTTCACCCAAATTTGATTTTGAGCGTCCCCGAATTTTTCAACGTTTTTGAAGTATGGCAACCCTGAAATGTAACAACATTTTCCAAAATGATATTTGTTTTAATCGCTATAATTTCTTAACTAGTAGAGATATTAACATGAAACTTTTACCATAGTGTAGAATGAAAGTAGTGCTATATAATGGGTTGCCATTTTTCCTTCCAGTACCACATATTCAATCCAAATTTTTTAGATTTTAAATATAATTTTGTTTTTGAAATAATTCAAAACCTAGGGTACCTGTGCCATCTGAACCGATACCAAATTAAAGCTCAGTTTTTTCTCTGCCACCACACCAAGTTTCATAAAAATATCTTGTATATTTCTCATTATTTTAGATTTTCAAAAATTGCGATGCAAAATAAGGCGAAAAATTCTGATTCATTCCTAAAATCATGTGACTTCCCCGTTTTTGGAATAACTCGGTCAATTCTGGTCCAAACGGGCTGGAAAACCTATTGTTTTGGATTTTCGACGCTCTTTCAGAATCTTTCACCCAAATTTGATTTTGAGCGTCCCCGAATTTTTCAACGTTTTTGAAGTATGGCAACCCTGAAATGTAAAAACATTTGCCGAAATTATATTTGTTTTAAACGCTATAATTTCTTAACTAGTAGAGATATTAACATGAAACTTTTACCATAGTGTAGAATGGAAGTAGTGCTATATAATGGGTTGCCATTTTTCCTTCCAGTACCACATATTCAATCGAAATTTTTTAGATTTTAAATATAATTTTGTTTTTGAAATAATTCAAAACCTAGGGGACCTGTGCCATCTGAACTGATATCAAATTAAAGCTCACTTTTTTCTCTGCCACCACACCCAGTTTCAGAAAAATATCTTGTATATTTCTCATTATTTTAGATTTTCAAAAATTGCGATGCAAAATAAGGCGAAAAATTCTGATTCATTCCTAAAATCTTGTGACTTCCCCGTTTTTGGAATAACTCGGTCAATTCTGGTCGAATCGGGCTGGAAAACCTATTGTTTTGGAGTTTCGACGCTCTTTCAGAATCTTTCACCCAAATTTGATTTTGAGCGTCCCCGAATTTTTCAACGTTTTTGAAGTATGGCAACCCTGAAATGTAAAAACATTTGCCGAAATTATATTTGTTTTAATCGCTATAATTTCTTAACTAGTAGAGATATTAACATGAAACTTTTACCATAGTGTAGAATGGAAGTAGTGCTATATAATGGGTTGCCATTTTTCCTTCCAGTACCACATATTCAATCCAAATTTTTTAGATTTTAAATATAATTTTGTTTTTGAAATAATTCAAAACCTAGGGGACCTGTGCCATCTGAACTGATACCAAATTAAAGCTCACTTTTTTCTCTGCCACCACACCAAGTTTCATAAAAATATCTTGTATATTTCTCATTATTTTAGATTTTCAAAAATTGCGATGCAAAATAAGGCGAAAAATTCTGATTCATTCCTAAAATCATGTGACTTCCCCGTTTTTATAATAACTCGGTCAAGTCTGGTCGAATCGGGCTGGAAAACCTATTGTTTTGGATTTTCGACGGTCTTTCAGAATCTTTCACCCAAATTTGATTTTGAGCGTCCCCGAATTTTTCAACGTTTTTGAAGTATGGCAACCCTGAAATGTAAAAACATTTGCCGAAATTATATTTGTTTTAAACGCTATAATTTCTTAACTAGTAGAGATATTAACATGAAACTTTTACCATAGTGTAGAATGGAAGTAGTACTATATAATGGGTTGCCATTTTTCCTTCCAGTACCACATATTCAATCGAAATTTTTTAGATTTTAAATATAATTTTGTTTTTGAAATAATTCAAAACCTAGGGGACCTGTGCCATCTGAACTGATATCAAATTAAAGCTCACTTTTTTCTCTGCCACCACACCAAGTTCCAGAAAAATATCTTGTATATATCTCATTATTTTAGATTTTCAAAAATTGCGATGCAAAATAAGGCGAAAAATTCTGATTCATTCCTAAAATCTTGTGACTTCCCCGTTTTTGGAATAACTCGGTCAATTCTGGTCGAATCGGGCTGGAAAACCTATTGTTTTGGATTTTCGACGCTCTTTCAGAATCTTTCACCCAAATTTGATTTTGAGCGTCCCCGAATTTTTCAACGTTTTTGAAGTATGGCAACCCTGAAATGTAAAAACATTTGCCGAAATTATATTTGTTTTAATCGCTATAATTTCTTAACTTTTACCATAGTGTAGAATGGAAGTAGTGCTATATAATGGGTTGCCATTTTGTCATCCAGTACCACATATTCAATCCAATTTTTTACATTTAAAATATAATTTTGTTTTTGAAATAATTTAAAACCTAGTTGACCTGTGCCATCTGAACCGATACCAAATTAAAGCTCACTTTTTTCTCTGCCACCACACCAAGTTTCATAAAAATATCTTGTATACTTCTCATTATTTTAGATTTTCAAAAATTGCGATCCAAAATAACGCGAAAAATTCAGATTGAGTCCAAAAAAATCATGTGACTTCCCCGTTTTTGGAATAACTCGGTCAATTCTGGTCCAAACGGGCTGGAAAACCTATTGTTTTGGATTTTCGACGCTCTTTCAGAATCTTTCACCCAAATTTGATTTTGGGCGTCCCCGAATTTTCCAACGTTTTTGAAGTATGGCAACCCTGAAATGTAAAAACATTTGATGAAATTATATTTGTTTTAATCGCTATAATTTCTTAACTAGTAGAGATATTAACATGAAACTTTTACCATAGTGTAGAATGGAAGTAGTGCTATATAATGGGTTGCCATTTTTCCTTCCAGTACCACATATTCAATCCAAATTTTTTAGATTTTAAATATAATTTAGTTTTTAAAATAATTCAAAACCAAGGGGACCTGGGCCATCTGAACCAATACCAAATTAAAGCTCACTTTTTTCTCTGCCACCACACCAAGTTTCATAAAAATATCTTGTATACTTCTTATTATTTTAGATTTTCAAAAATTGCGATCCAAAATAACGCGAAAAATTCAGATTGATTCCAAAAATCATGTGACTTCCCCGTTTTTGGAATAACTCGGTCAATTCTGGTTCAATCGGGCTGGAAAACCTATTGTTTTGGATTTTCGACGCTCTTTCAGAATCTTTCACCCAAATTTGATTTTGAGCGTCCCCGAATTTTCCAACGTTTTTGAAGTATGGCAACCCTGAAATGTAAAAACATTTGATGAAATTATATTTGTTTTAATCGCTATAATTTCTTAACTAGTAGAGATATTAACATGAAACTTTTACCATAGTGTAGAATGGAAGTAGTGCTATATAATGGGTTGCCATTTTTCCTTCCAGTACCACATATTCAATCCAAATTTTTTAGATATTAAATATAATTTAGTTTTTAAAATAATTCAAAACCAAGGGGACCTGGGCCATCTGAACCAATACCAAATTAAAGCTCACTTTTTTCTCTGCCACCACACCAAGTTTCATAAAAATATCTTGTATGCTTGTCATTATTTTAGATTTTCAAAAATTGCGATCCAAAATAACGCGAAAAATTCAGATAGAGTCCAAAAAAATCATGTGACTTCCCCGTTTTTGGAATAACTCGGTCAATTCTGGTCCAAACGGGCTGGAAAACCTATTGTTTTGGATTTTCGACGCTCTTTCAGAATCTTTCACCCAAATTTGATTTTGAGCGTCCCCGAATTTTCCAACGTTTTTGAAGTATGGCAACCCTGAAATGTAAAAACATTTGCCGAAATTATATTTGTTTTAATCGCTATAATTTCTTAACTAGTAGAGATATTAACATGAAACTTTTACCAGAGTGTAGAATGGAAGTAGTGCTATATAATGGGTTGCCATTTTTCCTTCCAGTACCACATATTCAATCCAAATTTTTTAGATTTTAAATACAATTTTGTTTTTGAAATAATTCAAAACCTAGGGGACCTGTGCCATCTGAACCGATACCAAATTAAAGCTCACTTTTTTCTCTGCCACCACACCAAGTTTCATAAAAATATCTTGTATACTTCTCATTATTTTAGATTTTCAAAAATTGCGATCCAAAATAACGCGAAAAATTCAGATTGAGTCCAAAAAAATCATGTGACTTCCCCGTTTTTGGAATAACTCGGTCAATTCTGGTCCAAACGGGCAGGAAAACCTATTGTTTTGGATTTTCGACGCTCTTTCAGAATCTTTCACCCAAATTTGATTTTGGGCGTCCCCGAATTTTCCAACGTTTTTGAAGTATGGCAACCCTGAAATGTAAAAACATTTGATGAAATTATATTTGTTTTAATCGCTATAATTTCTTAACTAGTAGAGATATTAACATGAAACTTTTATCATAGTGTAGAATGGAAGTAGTGCTATATAATGGGTTGCCAATTTTCCTTCCAGTACCACATATTCAATCCAAATTTTTTAGATTTTAAATACAATTTTGTTTTTGAAATAATTCAAAACCTAGGGGACCTGTGCCATCTGAACCGATACCAAATTAAAGCTCACTTTTTTCTCTGCCACCACAACAAGTTTCAGAAAAAAATCTTGTATATTTCTCATTATTTTAGATTTTCAAAAATTGCGATGCAAAATAAGGCGAAAAATTCTGATTCATTCCTAAAATCATGTGACTTCCCCGTTTTTTGGAATAACTCGGTCAATTCTGGTCGAATCGGGCTGGAAAACCTATTGTTTTGGATTTTCGACGGTCTTTCAGAATCTTTCACCCAAATTTGATTTTGAGCGTCCCCGAATTTTTCAACGTTTTTGAAGTGTAACAACATTTTCCAAAATGATATTTGTTTTAATCGCTATAATTTCTTAACTAGTAGAGATATTAACATGTAGAATGGAAGTAGTGCTATATAATGGGTTGCCATTTTTTCTTCCAGTACCACATATTCAATCCAATTTTTTTAGATTTTAAATATAATTTTGTTTTTAAAATAATTCAAAACCAAGGGGACCTGGGCCGTCTGAACCAATACCAAATTAAAGCTCACTTTTTTCTCTGCCACCACACCAAGTTTTATAAAAATATCTTGTATATTTATCATTATTTTAGATTTTCAAAGATTGCGATGCAAAATAAGGCGAAAAATTCTGATTCATTCCTAAAATCATGTGACTTCTCCGTTTTTATAATAACTCGGTCAATTCTGGTCCAAACGGGCTGGAAAACCTATTGTTTTGGATTTTCGACGCTCTTTCAGAATCTTTCACCCAAATTTGATTTTGAGCGTCCCCGAATTTTTCAACGTTTTTGAAGTATGGCAACCCTGAAATGTAAAAACATTTGCCGAAATTATATTTGTTTTAAACGCTATAATTTCTTAACTAGTAGAGATATTAACATGAAACTTTTACCATAGTGTAGAATGGAAGTAGTGCTATATAATGGGTTGCCATTTTTCCTTCCAGTACCACATATTCAATCGAAATTTTTTAGATTTTAAATATAATTTTGTTTTTGAAATAATTCAAAACCTAGGGGACCTGTGCCATCTGAACTGATACGAAATTAAAGCTCACTTTTTTCTCTGCCACCACACCAAGTTTCAGAAAAATATCTTGTATATTTCTCATTATTTTAGATTTTCAAAAATTGCGATGCAAAATAAGGCGAAAAATTCTGATTCATTCCTAAAATCTTGTGACTTCCCCGTTTTTGGAATAACTCGGTCAATTCTGGTCCAATAGGGCTGGAAAACCTATTGTTTTGGATTTTCGACGCTCTTTCAGAATCTTTCACCCAAATTTGATTTTGAGCGTCCCCGAATTTTCCAACGTTTATGAGGTATGGCAACCCTGAAATGTAACAACATTTTCCAAAATGATATTTGTTTTAATCGCTATAATTTCTTAACTAGTAGAGATATTAACATGAAACTTTTACCATAGTGTAGAATGGAAGTAGTGCTATATAATGGGTTGCCATTTTGTCATCCAGTACCACATATTCAATCCAATTTTTACATTTAAAATATAATTTTGTTTTTGAAATAATTTAAAACCTAGGGGACCTGTGCCATCTGAACCGATACCAAATTAAAGCTCACTTTTTTCTCTGCCACCACACCAAGTTTCATAAAAATATTTTGTATATTTCTCATTATTTTAGATTTTCAAAAATTGCGATGCAAAATAAGGCGAAAAATTCTGATTCATTCCTAAAATCATGTGACTTCCCCGTTTTTGGAATAACTCGGTCAATTCTGGTCGAATCGGGCTGGAAAACCTATTGTTTTGGATTTTCGACGCTCTTTCAGAATCGTTCACCCAAATTTGATTTTGAGCGTCCCCGAATTTTTCAACGTTTTTGAAGTATGGCAACCCTGAAATGTAACAACATTTTCCAAAATGATATTTGTTTTAATCGCTATAATTTCTTAACTAGTGGAGATATTAACATGAAACTTTTACCATAGTGTAGAATGGAAGTAGTGCTACATAATGGGTTGCCATTTTTCCTTCCAGTACCACATATTCAATCCAAATTTTTTAGATTTTAAATATAATTTTGTTTTTAAAATAATTCAAAACCAAGGGGACCTGGGCCATCTGAACCAATACCAAATTAAAGCTCAGTTTTTTCTCTGCCACCACACCAAGTTTCATAAAAATATCTCGTATATTTCTCATTATTTTAGATTTTCAAAAATTGCGATGCAAAATAAGGCCAAAAATTCAGATTGATTCCAAAAATCATGTGACTTCCCCGTTTTTGGAATAACTCGGTCAATTCTGGTCCAATAGGGCTGGAAAACCTATTGGAAGTAGTGAAAACCTATTGGAAGTAGTGCTATGTAATGGGTTGCCATTTTTCCTTCCAGTACCACATATTCAATCCAAATTTTTTAGATTTTAAATATAATTTTGTTTTTGAAATAATTCAAAACCTAGGGTACCTGTGCCATCTGAACCGATACCAAATTAAAGCTCAGTTTTTTCTCTGCCACCACACCAAGTTTCATAAAAATATCTCGTATATTTCTCATTATTTTAGATTTTCAAAAATTGCGATGCAAAATAAGGCGAAAAATTCAGATTGATTCCAAAAATCATGTGACTTCCCCGTTTTTGGAATAACTCGGTCAATTCTGGTCCAATAGGGCTGGAAAACCTATTGTTTTGGATTTTCGCCGCTCTTTCAGAATCTTTCACCCAAATTTGATTTTGAGCGTCCCCGAATTTTCCAACGTTTATGAGGTATGGCAACCCTGAAATGTAACAAAATTTTCCAAAATGATATTTGTTTTAATCGCTATAATTTCTTAACTAGTAGAGATATTAACATGAAACTTTTACCATAGTGTAGAATGGAAGTAGTGCTATATAATGGGTTGCCATTTTGTCATCCAGTACCACATATTCAATCCAATTTTTTACATTTAAAATATAATTTTGTTTTTGAAATAATTTAAAACCTAGGGGACCTGTGCCATCTGAACCGATACCAAATTAAAGCTCACTTTTTTCTCTGCCACCACACCAAGTTTCATAAAAATATCTTGTATATATCTCATTATTTTAGATTTTCAAAAATTGCGATGCAAACTAAGGCGAAAAATTCTGATTCATTCCTAAAATCATGTGACTTCCCCGTTTTTGGAATAACTCGGTCAATTCTGGTCCAAACGGGCTGGAAAACCTATTGTTTTGGATTTTCGACGCTCTTTCAGAATCTTTCACCCAAATTTGATTTTGAGCGTCCCCGAATTTTTCAACGTTTTTGAAGTATGGCAACCCTGAAATGTAAAAACATTTGCCGAAATTATATTTGTTTTAAACGCTATAATTTCTTAACTAGTAGAGATATTAACATGAAACTTTTACCATAGTGTAGAATGGAAGTAGTACTATATAATGGGTTGCCATTTTTCCTTCCAGTACCACATATTCAATCAAAATTTTTTAGATTTTAAATATAATTTTGTTTTTGAAATAATTCAAAACCTAGGGTACCTGTGCCATCTGAACCGATACCAAATTAAAGCTCAGTTTTTTCTCTGCCACCACACCAAGTTTCATAAAAATATCTCGTATATTTCTCATTATTTTAGATTTTCAAAAATTGCGATGCAAAATAAGGCGAAAAATTCAGATTGATTCCAAAAATCATGTGACTTCCCCGTTTTTGGAATAACTCGGTCAATTCTGGTCCAATAGGGCTGGAAAACCTATTGTTTTGGATTTTCGACGCTCTTTCAGAATCTTTCACCCAAATTTGATTTTGAGCGTCCCCGAATTTTCCAACGTTTATGAGGTATGGCAACCCTGAAATGTAACAACATTTTCCAAAATGATATTTGTTTTAATCGCTATAATTTCTTAACTAGTAGAGATATTAACATGAAACTTTTACCATAGTGTAGAATGGAAGTAGTGCTATATAATGGGTTGCCATTTTGTCATCCAGTACCACATATTCAATCCAATTTTTTACATTTAAAATATAATTTTGTTTTTGAAATAATTTAAAACCTAGGGGACCTGTGCCATCTGAACCGATACCAAATTAAAGCTCACTTTTTTCTCTGCCACCACACCAAGTTTCATAAAAATATCTTGTATATTTCTCATTATTTTAGATTTTCAAAAATTGCGATGCAAAATAAGGCGAAAAATTCTGAGTCATTCCTAAAATCATGTGACTTCCCCGTTTTTGGAATAACTCGGTCAATTCTGGTCCAAACGGGCTGGAAAACCTATTGTTTTGGATTTTCGACGCTCTTTCAGAATCTTTCACCCAAATTTGATTTTGAGCGTCCCCGAATTTTTCAACGTTTTTGAAGTATGGCAACCCTGAAATGTAAAAACATTTGCCGAAATTATATTTGTTTTAAACGCTATAATTTCTTAACTAGTAGAGATATTAACATGAAACTTTTACCATAGTGTAGAATGGAAGTAGTACTATATAATGGGTTGCCATTTTTCCTTCCAGTACCACATATTCAATCGAAATTTTTTAGATTTTAAATATAATTTTGTTTTTGAAATAATTCAAAACCTAGGGGACCTGTGCCATCTGAACTGATATCAAATTAAAGCTCACTTTTTTCTCTGCCACCACACCAAGTTCCAGAAAAATATCTTGTATATATCTCATTATTTTAGATTTTCAAAAATTGCGATGCAAAATAAGGCGAAAAATTTTGATTCATTCCTAAAATCTTGTGACTTCCCCGTTTTTGGAATAACTCGGTCAATTCTGGTCGAATCGGGCTGGAAAACCTATTGTTTTGGATTTTCGACGCTCTTTCAGAATCTTTCACCCAAATTTGATTTTGAGCGTCCCCGAATTTTTCAACGTTTTTGAAGTATGGCAACCCTGAAATGTAAAAACATTTGCCGAAATTATATTTGTTTTAATCGCTATAATTTCTTAACTAGTAGAGATATTAACATGAAACTTTTACCATAGTGTAGAATGGAAGTAGTGCTATATAATGGGTTGCCATTTTGTCATCCAGTACCACATATTCAATCCAATTTTTTACATTTAAAATATCATTTTGTTTTTGAAATAATTTAAAACCTAGTTGACCTGTGCCATCTGAACCGATACCAAATTAAAGCTCACTTTTTTCTCTGCCACCACACCAAGTTTTATAAAAATATCTTGTATGCTTGTCATTATTTTAGATTTTCAAAAATTGCGATCCAAAATAACGCGAAAAATTCAGATAGAGTCCAAAAAAATCATGTGACTTCCCCGTTTTTGGAATAACTCGGTCAATTCTGGTCCAAACGGGCTGGAAAACCTATTGTTTTGGATTTTCGACGCTCTTTCAGAATCTTTCACCCAAATTTGATTTTGAGCGTCCCCGAATTTTCCAACGTTTTTGAAGTATGGCAACCCTGAAATGTAAAAACATTTGCCGAAATTATATTTGTTTTAATCGCTATAATTTCTTAACTAGTAGAGATATTAACATGAAACTTTTACCAGAGTGTAGAATGGAAGTAGTGCTATATAATGGGTTGCCATTTTTCCTTCCAGTACCACATATTCAATCCAAATTTTTTAGATTTTAAATACAATTTTGTTTTTGAAATAATTCAAAACCTAGGGGACCTGTGCCATCTGAACCGATACCAAATTAAAGCTCACTTTTTTCTCTGCCACCACACCAAGTTTCATAAAAATATCTTGTATACTTCTCATTATTTTAGATTTTCAAAAATTGCGATCCAAAATAACGCGAAAAATTCAGATTGAGTCCAAAAAAAATCATGTGACTTCCCCGTTTTTGGAATAACTCGGTCAATTCTGGTCCAAACGGGCTGGAAAACCTATTGTTTTGGATTTTCGACGCTCTTTCAGAATCTTTCACCCAAATTTGATTTTGGGCGTCCCCGAATTTTCCAACGTTTTTGAAGTATGGCAACCCTGAAATGTAAAAACATTTGATGAAATTATATTTGTTTTAATCGCTATAATTTCTTAACTAGTAGAGATATTAACATGAAACTTTTATCATAGTGTAGAATGGAAGTAGTGCTATATAATGGGTTGCCAATTTTCCTTCCAGTACCACATATTCAATCCAAATTTTTTAGATTTTAAATATAATTTAGTTTTTAAAATAATTCAAAACCAGGGGACCTGGGCCATCTGAACCAATACCAAATTAAAGCTCACTTTTTTCTCTGCCACCACACCAAGTTTCATAAAAATATCTTGTATACTTCTCATTATTTTAGATTTTCAAAAATTGCGATCCAAAATAACGCGAAAAATTCAGATTGATTCCAAAAATCATGGGACTTCCCCGTTTTTGGAATAACTCGGTCAATTCTGGTCCAATCGGGCTGGAAAACCTATTGTTTTGGATTTTCGACGCTCTTTCAGAATCTTTCACCCAAATTTGATTTTGAGCGTCCCCGAATTTTCCAACGTTTTTGAAGTATGGCAACCCTGAAATGTAAAAACATTTGATGAAATTATATTTGTTTTAATCGCTATAATTTCTTAACTAGTAGAGATATTAACATGAAACTTTTACCATAGTGTAGAATGGAAGTAGTGCTATATAATGGGTTGCCATTTTTCCTTCCAGTACCACATATTCAATCCAAATTTTTTAGATTTTAAATATAATTTAGTTTTTAAAATAATTCAAAACCAAGGGGACCTGGGCCATCTGAACCAATACTAAATTAAAGCCCACTTTTTTCTCTGCCACCACACCAAGTTTCATAAAAATATCTTGTATACTTCTTATTATTTTAGATTTTCAAAAATTGCGATCCAAAATAACGCGAAAAATTGAGATTGAGTCCAAAAAAATCATGTGACTTCCCCGTTTTTGGAATAACTCGGTCAATTCTAGTCCAAACGGGCTGGAAAACCTATTGTTTAGGGTTTTCGACACTCTTTCAGAATCTTTCACCCAAATTTGATTTTGAGCGTCCCCGAATTTTTCAACGTTTTTAAAGTATGGCAACCCTGAAATGTAAAAACATTTGCCGATATGATATTTGTTTTAATCGCTATAATTTCTTAACTAGTAGAGATATTAACATGAAACTTTTACCATAGTGTAGAATGGAAGTAGTGCTATGTAATGGGTTGCCATTTTTCCTTCCAGTACCACATATTCAATCCAAATTTTTAAGATTTTAAATATAATTTTGTTTTTGAAATAATTCAAAACCTAGGGTACCTGTGCCATCTGAACCGATACCAAATTAAAGCTCACTTTTTCCTCTGCCACCACACCAAGTTTCATAAAAATATCTCGTATATTTCTCATTATTTTAGATTTTCAAAAATGGCGATGCAAAATAAGGCGAAAAATTCAGATTGATTCCAAAAATCATGTGACTTCCCCGTTTTTGGAATAACTCGGTCAATTCTGGTCCAATAGGGCTGGAAAACCTATTGTTTTGGATTTTCGACGCTCTTTCAGAATCTTTCACCCTAATTTGATTTTGAGCGTCCCCGAATTTTCCAACGTTTTTGAAGTATGGCAACCCTGAAATGTAAAAATATTTGCCGAAATTATATTTGTTTTAATCGCTATAATTTCTTAACTAGTAGAGATATTAACATGAAACTTTTACCATAGTGTAGAATGGAAGTAGTGCTATATAATGGGTTGCCATTTTGTCATCCAGTACCACATATTCAATCCAATTTTTTACATTTAAAATATAATTTTGTTTTTGAAATAATTTAAAACCTAGGGGACCTGTGCCATCTGAACCGATACCAAATTAAAGCTCACTTTTTTCTCTGCCACCACACCAAGTTTCATAAAAATATCTTGTATACTTCTCATTATTTTAGATTTTCAAAAATTGCGATGCAAAATAAGGCGAAAAATTCTGATTCATTCCAAAAATCATGTGACTTCCCCGTTTTTGGAATAACTCGGTCAATTCTGGTCGAATCGGGCTGGAAAACCTATTGTTTTGGATTTTCGACGCTCTTTCAGAATCTTTCACCCAAATTTGATTTTGAGCGTCCCCGAATTTTCCAACGTTTTTGAAGTATGGCAACCCTGAAATGTAAAAATATTTACCGAAATTATATTTGTTTTAATCGCTATAATTTCTTAACTAGTAGAGATATTAACATGAAACTTTTACCATAGTGTAGAATGGAAGTAGTGCTACATAATGGGTTGCCATTTTGTCATCCAGTATCACATATTCAATCCAATTTTTTACATTTAAAATATAATTTTGTTTTTGAAATAATTCAAAACCTTGGGGACCTGGGCTATCTGAACCAATATCAAATTAAAGCTCACTTTTTTCTCTGCCACCACACCAAGTTTCATAAAAATATCTTGTATATTTCTCATTATTTTAGATTTTGCGACGCAAAATAAGGCGAAAAATTCTGATTCATTCCTAAAATCACGTGACTTCCCCGTTTTTGGAATAACTCGGTCAATTCTGGTCCAATCGGGCTGGAAAACCTATTGTGTTGGATTTTCGACGCTCTTTCAGAATCTTTCACCCAAATTTTATTTTGAGCGTCCCCGAATTTTCCAACGTTTTTGAAGTATGGCAACCCTAAAATGTAAAAACATTTTCCGAAATTATATTTGTTTTAATCGCTATAATTTCTTAACTAGTAGAGATATTAACATATTCAACACAATTTTTTTAGATTTAAAATATAATTGTTTTTAAAAAATAAATTCATTTTTATAATTTTTTTTTTTAAATAATTCAAAACCTAGGGGACCTGGGCCATCTGAGCCGATACCAAATTAAAGCTCACTTTTTTCTCTGCTACCACACCAAGTTTCATAAAAATATCTTGTATATTTCTCATTATTTTAGATTCTGAGGCATTTTTCCTATAGAAAAACCCTCAGATTCTGAGGCATTTTTCCTATAGAAAACCCCTCAGATTCTGAGGCATTTTTCCTATAGAAAACCCCTCAGATTCTGAGGCATTTTTCCTATAGAAAACCCCTCAGATTCTGAGGCATTTTTCCTATAGAAAACCCCTCAGATTCTGAGGCATTTTTCCTATAGAAAACCCCTCAGATTCTGAGGCATTTTTCCTATAGAAAAGCCATAAGGTTCTGAGGCATTTTTCCTATAGAAAAAAACTCAGGACGTTTTCTTATAGAAAAAACTTCAGGTTTTGAGGACGTTTTCCTATAGAAAAAACTTCAGATTCTGAAGGCGTTTGCTCTAGAAAAAAACCTCAGATTGTGAGGACTTTTTCCTATAGAAAAAACCTCAGATTGTGTGGAATTTTTCCTATAGAAAAAACCTTTAAATTCTGAAACGTTTTTTAATAATGAAAACTCTAATGAAATATAAAATGATGAATATAGAAAATATAACAAAATAATTCGTGAAATTATTCTGCATTTTTCATTATTTTTTATAAATAAAATATAATAAAATAAAAATATGTATTATTTGGGGGATATTTGCAATATAAAATACCTAATACTAAGGTAATATAGCCTATGTTTTTGCTACGTTAAAATTTGTGATTTATTTAACAATGCTTTATAAGGTGGTTTTATTTTTTTATTTATTTTTTTATTCTATCATCATTACAATTTAAAATAAATATTTTTTAATATTTACATTGTTTGAGATATTACTAAAAATAGTATTGCAGCAAATAAAAGATAAGTATATATAATAAGAAATACATAGAAAAAGATTTTTATTATACAAGTTAAGGAAAAAAAGATAGGAAAAAACCTCATAAGAGTTTAAGGTGGTTTTTAGAACATTAAAGTCAAATGGAAAATACCTTTTTTTATGGTAATGTTGCCGTAAAACTATATGTTGCCTTAGAAAATAGGTGAAATCACCATACAATTTTAGGCAATGTTATCTATAGTTTTTTTGTGTGTATACAGACCAATATATGTATTTGGATTATTATTTGGTACGGTATTTATTATCCGATTTGACGAAAATTGGACCGTATTACCAGAACAATATTATGTATAAGTTAGAAAAGTTTCAAGGACATCATGGACATTTTTTAAGAAATGGAAGGATAATAAAATGTAAATGTATCAGTATTTAGTAGATTTGATTAGTCAGTCATGTCATTTTAACAAATAAATTGAATGCGATGAAATAACTCTTTACTCATAATTATCTTTTAACCCTTTGACGATCACAGTCAAATATAGAGCCCAGAAGTTTTATAATATATTTTTTTAACTTTGTTTTTATTTTGGATATATACACTTTTTGATGTTGCTACTCTAAATAGCACTTACAATAACAAAATTTTTTGCAAATTTGAAAACTAAAAATACAACTTTAGAATGTTAAATTTGAACTTTGTCAATAAAATCTTTGTTTTCTAATTGTATATTCAAAATTGTGCAAAAAAAAAAGTTTTGTGCAATTAATTTTAAAAAAATATTCAAAAAAAATTGAAATACTATCGAAAATTTAACTTTTAAAGTAATTTTTTTTTAGATAAAAAACAGAAAAATAGCAAAACTTTTACACAATATACTAGAGTTATGATATTATGTATGAAATGCGATTCCCAAAATATGGTAGTTATACCCTTATTCGCCTCCACTCTTTAAATATTGCCGTTTATATTGCTTTCTAAAGAGAGTAAAAATGCGTTATTTATGGTTATTTTTTGTTCCTCTACACTATAGCTACTTATTTTTAGGTAACGTAATAAATAATAATATAAGTAATTCAATTAAATGCCATTCATATTTAGCATATATACTAAAGGTAACAACACTGAGAGAATTACCTGCATGATATTAATGATAATTTGCATAGAAGCAATGAAGTTGCACAGAAACGCGTCCATTGAAACTTTTAATTAAACTAATGCAAGTTTTCATAAAATGTTATGAAAAATATAATTTTATTTATTAAAAATTTCATTCACTCAATGAAGAAGTTTCATCAAAAAACAAGTTTCATAAAAAGTATGAAGCTATTCATTAATTTTAAGAAATTTTTTGTTCATTTTATAAAAATAAGTTTCATTAGTTCACTGGAAATTTACATTATTTCGTCCACTAAAATTTCACAGAGTGAATTATGGTATTAATCATAAATTTCCAACTGGGTGTTACTATTTAAAAGTGTCACAATTTAAGAACTTTAAAAAGGCATGATCAAACTAAATCATATAATTTTATCTTAATAAAATTAATTACATATTTTATGTTTCAATTTGTTGACAATTTGACACTTCTATTTTTTTTCTGTTTGCTCATAAATCTGTTAACACCTAAAGAATTGTTCAAAAGCCCAACCTAAAAATATTTATCGATTACGCACAATTAATTTTTTGTTGTTGTTAAATGAATGTTTTAAATTTTAAGGCGTATTTAGAAATGAAACCATTTAAAACAAATCAATTTTAGATAAATATGTAATGTAGTTCACATGATTTGAATGTTGCACGCACACAGAGAAAAATTTTGCTATTTGCCAACTGAAATTTGGTTACTACAACTCAAATTCGGTTATTACGAATTTCAGTCGGCTGGTATAATTGCACATCAGTTTTCACAACAAAATTCGGGAAAATTAACTGAATTTTTGTTACAACATCCAAAATATTCAGAAATCTAATGTAAATATCGTTGCACTAACTGATGTTAGAAGTTATTACCATTAAAATACACTTTTCAATTCGGTTGTCCCTTTATTTCTCTGTGTGCGTATTTATAACTGACTACTTGAGGCTAATTGGTACATTAGTAATTGTTTGTAATTTTAAAATTTATTTTGTAAATATTTCACTTTTTCGTAGCACATTTAAGAAAAACAAACAAAAAAATCTCATACTTATAGCTCTTTCATTAATAAGAAACATTTCAACAATTTTAAATACCTTTTTTTAAATTGCTACAAAAAAAAAAATCATTGACATTACTGTTGTATGGAAACAATGCGGAAGATGTTTTTAACTTGAAGTGTATGAACTCAAAATGCGGGTAATCTAATAATCACCAGTTTAATTAAGCTGATTCGTTTTTAATATTTAAAATTTCTAAGTTAAGTTCAATAAGACAGAAATAGTAAAAAAGATTACACTGGTTTAAGGCTATGCAAATAGGTTTTTTAATATTTATTCAAGCATGTAAATCAGGAAGTTTAAATTAAAAAATAAATTTTATTGATTAGTTGCCCAGTTAGAAAAAGACAAACGGACCACCGCACAGTGGCTGAAAATTTGATTTCACTGGCCAAAATTTCAATTTTCTTTTGTCACCGATTTTTAAAATTTTAAAGTCATTTTGTAGCTAGTATGTCCAAATTAAGGTAGCCAAAAAATTAAGTCAAACTATTGCTAAGTCTGGGCATGGCATGCTGTCAAACTTAACTTTTAATCTCAGGAAAAGGTGATTTTTTGTTGTTTTTTATCAAAAATAAATGGTTACTATTAGCAAGTTATCAGCGATAATGACCTGCGGTATTTTTGGTAAGATTGTACACTGATAGGATTTTCCTTCATACTATTAATGAATGTCTTTCATTAACTTGGATTCATTGGTTGAATGAAACATGTTCATTAAATTAATGAAAAATTCATTGACTGAATGAAATTTTCATTAACTGTATTTGTTTGATCCTTAAAATATGCAATCATTTTTACATAAATATTTTTTGTACAGCAAACAATATATATATATAATCCTTTAAATTCCTAGGAGGAACATAGGGCCACAACAAATTTTTTCCATTCCGCTCTGACTTCGGCTATGTGTTTGATTTGGCTCCAGGAATACCCTGCATCTTGAATTTCCCTTAGCGTATTTCGTCTCCAGGTGTTGCTCGGACGACCAATTCTTCTACTACCCTGGGGGTTGAACTCAAGCACCTTCCTTGTGATGTCATTTTGTGGTTTACGGAAAGTGTGACCGAGCCATCTGTATTTTCGGATTTTTATGGTTTCAGCGATTTGTGGTTGTTGAGTTTTATACCACAGTTCTTCGTTGCTGATGATATTCGGCCAGAACACCTTCAGGATACGTCGAAGACATCTATTTACAAACGACTGTATTTTCTTAAATTCTTTCATTGGCAGGTTCCAGGTCTCGCATCCATATAACAAGGTTGATTTTACATTTGAATTAAAGATGTTTACTTTCGTTCTTATGGATATATTTGAGGATGACCAAACTTTGCCGAGCGAACCAAAAGTTTGTCGAGCTTTATTCAGTCGGTATTGGATGTCGGCAGCACTACCTCCAGATTTATCAATTATAGAGCCTAAGTAGAGATATTCCTTTACATCATCTAAATCTTGATCAGAAAGTTTAAATTGACGAGTGTTATTGGTGTTTAGACGTAGCGATTTTGTTTTAGATGAGTTTATTTTAAGACCAACTGTGTCAGCATATGAGCTAATTAGGTCAAGCTTCCGTTGCATTTCGCTGAAGTTATGGGAAATAAGACAAATGTCATCTGCATAGTCTAAATCGTTTAGCAAACAATAAGTTCCATAAAATTTCCACTGGAGGCGCTTCAACTATTGAAAAAAATATTTTCCTACAAAAGTAAGCACATCCTTTTGGTTTTGTAATTTAGGTCAATTGGTAAGGCAGTGCTGTTTGTATGGTGATGGTTGCGGGTTCAAGTCGTGTTCAGGGAGATAAAAAAACGGAAAAAGAAATATAAGATAATAAAAAAGAAAAAATTAACACAAAATAAATATGAAACAAGAAAAAAAATATTTTTTTCAATTATTATTTCATTGAGCCAATGAAACTTTCTTTGGGGACTTTTTAATGAAAAATTCATTGTATTAATGAAGGATTTCATTAATACAATGAACAAAATTCTATCAGTGTAGTCGTTAGTTGTTGTAAGCGGTCACAGCACTACCGTTTATTATTAGGGGTTCTGAAATATTTATTAAACTACTATATTTTTGTCAAATTTCACATTTCAGTGGAATAGAACTTCTAGGGAACAAAAGTTAACAAGAAATGTATACCACCCGGAGAAAGTTGAAAGTGTCCTCTTTAACGCTATATATACTTTTGCACCCGCCACGACCCGCCGGTAGAACACTTTTTTCATTTTAATGAAATATATCAAAAAAAAAATCAAATGACGGTAGTTTAAACAGCCCTATAAGTAAAAAAAGATGTGTTAAATTTGTGCTTTAGATATTTTATAGCATCAAATAGTCAGTCTTTATTATATTACCAGTAATAATATCTGCTTACAAAATACACCACCTTTATATATTTGTAAGTAAGAATGAAAATACACAGAGGAGGTAATTCATTTCTAACCTGGGTTTTTTTTATTAATCATTTTTATAACATTTTTTACATAGCAATGCACTAAGGAAAGTAATAAAGAACACACACTTTTCATAACTAGCAATGCACTAATGAAAGTATTAAGGAAAACACTCAGAGGTAATTCATTTGTACAGTGAGTTTTTTAATACATTATTTTACCAGGCAATGCACTTCTTCAGGCACAATAAGAAGCAATGAAACCAACAAGGAGATAAGAAGTTCAAAAAAGAAACATGTTCAAGATGAATATCGCAAATTTGGATTGATTATAGATCAGCCAAAACAAGGGTCAGGCAATACAAATGATGGCAATACTGCAAGAAGATTCTTTTCAGATCCAGAAACAGCATCTGAAATAACAGGAGTGGATTTAAACCTTATTTTAAGATTTAAAATAATCCTAGAAGTACTTGCGTGCAATGAACAAATTGACTCTAGAAGGAAACTGCAAAAATATATACAACCAAGCACCCATGGAGAAATACGTCTGCAAGAGTTCACATAATCCTTTATCATGGAGAAGATGTCATTAAATATCATTTGGTGCCACTTGAAGATCTATCAGAAGAAGCTCAGGAAAAAAGGAATAAGGATTATAGATTTTATAGAGAGCACAATACTAGAAAAATTTCACGAAATTCCACAAATGAAGATCTATTTAATATATTATTGGAAAGGGAACATCGGGATTTAGATTAAGAAGTCAAAAACCTACTACTGAACAGAAATAACACAGAACAGAATATGGAATATTTGCAATCAATATTTGAATCAAATGAATAATAATTATAATTGCCTTTCATTGTTATTTAAGTACGAAAAACATAGTATTAGTAAAAAATATTAATAAACATAAGCCTCCCATTGTTACAAATATTTTAAAATCTATTGCAGTTTTTATTTTTAAAAGGTTTTTTTTATCCACATATAAAATGTTTTTTTCACATCAAAATTAAAAAAAAAATCAGAACAATTGCGCTAATGTTCAGCAGATTTATTTTGCTAAAATTAACACATTTGTCAGAAATAATAAATTTTTCTGTGGTAAAAGCAAAATTTTTAGATAATATTACTAACGTTTTTTTAAGCGTAAATATTATTTTAATGTAAATAAATTTGCAAATTTGACAGCAAAAATTAGTTAGTTTTTAAGTAATAATAGCAAAATTTTCAGTTGATTTTACTATTTGTTTTTTTGAGTGTAAACATTATATACACTCATTATCGCAAAAAATGTTTATAATTATTATTAAAATCCAAATATGACATTTTTTAATAAATAAAAAAATTAAAAAACCAATATTTCACGCTAAATGTTAAAAAAAAATCAAAGTTCAACTTTGACCTTGAATTCCTTAAGAAGTGCTCAATCAATTTTAATGAAATTAAAACTGAGCCAAGTTTAACTAATTACCTGTCCTTTAAAAAGTTACTAAAATATTTTGATCGGTTCAAAAGTTACAGAATTTTGGTCAATGACAAGGTATTTTATAAAGTGGTACAAGTGTTGGCAACATGTGCGTTCTCAATACAAAATGATAACATCATTAGAGAATAAAGCTCATTTATAACTTTTTGGTCCCGTCCTAATTCGAACCCTGGCAGCCAAATTAGTAACTTTTCAAAAAAAGAAATAAATTTTATATAAAAAAGATGGACATGGTTTTGAAATAATACTCTAGAGCCCAAACATTTGAAAGCACAATAGATTGGGTATATTTTGGCCACAGATAAAAATTTTTATTTTGCACATGAAAAATATTTTAACTATATTTTTAAAATTGTCCTAAATTTTAAAAAGGGGGCCAAAGATGAACATTTTTAAAAATTATCTAAAAATGTGAAAAATAAAAAATAAAAAAAAGCCAATTTGCTATTTTTTATTATGCTTATACAGAGATACATCATACAAATTTCATGCAAAATAATCTAAATCACATTTCGTGCATATGTATATATGTACCAGGGACCAATGTGGGTTTTATTCAAATTATGCAAAAATCTTCATCTTTATCTGAAGACGAGATATGATTTTCTGTCGACTTGCATTTTTTTGTAAATACTTTCGCGATGTTAGTTGTTCTTTTTGATTCTTTGATGAACTTTATGACCTGAGGCTTTGCCTAGTTTTCTTCACGAGCACTTTTGAATTTATTTTACCTTTCGAATCTGCAATATATTCTGGTTTTCCACTATTAATCCTAAAAAACTTCTTTGGCGTATGCCTCGTTCTTATATTTAATTTTAATTTCCAATAAAATTCAAATTTAACTTCAAATTTCAATACCAATGAAAAAATGCATACATATCTTAAGCAATATCAATTTTATCAACCACCCCAGAGTTTGGAATTTTAAGCCGTTGTCGATTTATGTATGGATAGTACTGGGCAAACACTTTTTGCCGACATTGGTCTAAACCAATTCTTCGCCAATGTTTTGTTTATCGGCCACTGAATTTATAATAAAGCATATACTTTTCGACAAGTATTCTTTTTGGACAAGTAATTTATTTAGCCAGTATTTTTCCATTGCTTGATTTTATGTATCACTGGCAGTTTCTGGCTGGGTATTTTTAATTGAATTTTAAAGATATTTGAAGGAGGCAGTTGGACTATTTCGACGTTATCTCTCAAACACAACTAATTTTCATGGTTTATAGATAGTATCAATAAAAAGACTATCAAGTAAGAAACAAACCTGGTGAACATGGATTTTTACTCGGCTACATAAATTAACACAAATAATAGTACTACGGTGCGTATGAGTAATATGTTAATTAAACTAAAATATATTATTCATACGCCTTAGTTGCGTAAACTCTTAGTATATTAAATTTCACACAGTTTTTTTATCTTTTCTTTCTTTTACTATTTTTTGAACATTTAAAAATGTTTATTATGTTAAATAAAGACTTATTCCGTGATATTTTTTTTTGCCTATAACACTAAAACTATTTGTGTACAATAATCGAAATATGTAGCCTGTTCGTTAACATGTAACTTTTGTGTGTTTCATGATGTTCCGTGAATTTGTCAAAACTGTAATCATGTTTAATTTCCGCTATCTCTAATTTAAAAAAGTTTCGACATGAATGCAACCTTTTTCCTGATTATATTGTGTCGTTGCAAATAACGCAACATAAAGAATAACATGTTTTAAAGAATTTCCCAAGGAAAATTTTTGCAAAAGCTAAGAATTTTATTCACAATTTTAATAAAACTAATTGATTCCATAAAAAAAATAATAAATAAAAAAAAATATTGTAAATAAAATTTTCCTAGTGTTCGCTATTTTTTTATTTTTTTTTTTTTAAGTTTCAGTCTTTTTTAAATCGTTTACGCATTTCTATTTGGCTCTTTTGGACAATTTTTCTACATGTTTCACAACAAAAAATATATTTTTTGTTTGCCGCAATTAAAATATTTAGCATAACATATGGCAAATCCTAAAGAAGAATTAAACCTTACGCGGGTAAAAAATTTAATATGTGATCTAATATAATTATATCTCATTTGATAAGTTGCCATATATGTACACATACAAATTGATCCGAAAACTGGGTCATCTAATTATATCAAATTATATGTAATTTTATATAACTCAACATATATAAAAAATTTGATATAATTCTATCCGAGATTTGTCCACATCCGTTCCGGATGTGGACTATATCTAATTAGATAAAAATATTTCTGATTTCATATAATTTTAGCTAATATGCTATTTGTGACTTGAAGTTATGCTAAATAAAAACTTGAAAACTAAAATTTTAAGTTGAAAATTAAAATTTCTAGAAATCAAAAACTTTAAAGACCCATTTTTTTAAATGAAACAGAAAAATGTTTAAGAGTTATATAGAAAAAGTTTAGTGTTTCAAAAAATCCACTGTTTTATGCGCGATTTAGTTATATTGAAAAATGAGTAATATGCAAAAAGTATGTTATAGTGGTATTTTAATTAACATTCATCGGATCGTCACCAATTAAATTGCATTGGAATCGGTACACTCGCCGACTTTTTTGTGCGTAATGAATTTTTTTCAGCGGTAAAAAGAAATACTTTTTTGCTTTTTAAATGTACTTTTTTAAAATTTGTCCACTCTGGATTTGAAAAAAAGATGCGGATTTGAAAAATATGGGGATTTTATTATAAAACTGTACTTTTTTTTGTCCCGGGGTTATTATTAAAGAATTATTGAAAAAAGCTTGCATCATGTTTCCAAAACAACAATTTGTTTTTTTTTTTTTTTATTTTTCAAAATTAATAAGATTAATTTTTAAAATGTAGTGTTAAAGCTCCGTTAAAATATCTTTTTTTAAAAAATCTATACATTTAATTTTTAAGATTTCTGTCTGTACTTAAAAGATAAACGAATCTTTTAAAGTATGCCATTTTAAAAATTTATTTTCTAACCCTTCCAACCCCATTTTTTCTTTTTATAAAAAATCTGATATTCGATAGCAAACGTGCACTCAAAAAAATAAGTTAGTACAAAAGTTAGTAAAACGTCTTGTAAATCAGGTATACTATTTTTTATCAAATTTTTTTGCTAAAATCGTGTTTTCAGCTAAAATTTTTGTTATACTTATTCAGCACTTAACTGTTTTATACTAATGCTTTACTAATATACTAATGTTTTACTAATTAATTTTGCTAAAAAAAATTGTGCTGATAAGCACATTAATAGTGTGGACGACAACCAGATTGAAAGATATACGCAGAATGGAGCAGATGTCGCGGTCAAGATGTAGTAGAGAAGAGGAAAATGATACTAAAAAGTACAACTCTAATAAGACATATAAAAAAATCAACCATGGAAGACTTTTGTATCTGTTTTTCATACATAAAACAACTTAAATTTTGCGTTGTCACCGGCTTGTGAAAATAATTGTCTATTAATAAAATAAAAGACAAAAGAAAATATTTAAATTTAATATGTATTTCTATAATAAATGTTAATAGATTAATAATCTAGTGTGGTCAAATTGCAAACAAACATATACAGACATGTAGACAGTAAAGTATGGTTCCTTTTTCTTATGGCAAAAAAAAGGGTTGTTTTTTTTCGTTTCGTATCGTTTGTTTTTGTTTATTTTTTCGTTTCGTTTCTATAATTATCTGCGGCAGTTGCGTGCTTTAAAAGAAAGCATCATTTAGACTACCATTGATGTAATTAGTTGAAAGAAAATTTTTGTTATGTTATATATATTTATTTCTATATATTTTCAGATATTAAATTAATTCATGACATCAATGTGGGAAAATGAAAATTTTAATATTTCGTAATTATTGTAATTATTTTTAAAAGAATAACAAAAATATGTTTTATGATTTTCAGCAAATATATTAACTAAATTACAATTTTTTTGCAATTTTTTTGCGTTTTTTTCAGTCTACTAAAATTCAGCAAAAAATTTATTAATTTTTACCAACGCTTTTTTATTTCTAATCTACTAAGTGTTAGCAAAAATTTTGCTGAATCTACTAATTTTGTTGCTAAAAATCAGCTCGCTGATTTTCAGCAAAAGATTTTGCTGACATTAGCAATTTTTTTGCTAGCACCCTCCTGACTAAAATTTTGCTGACTCAGCAAAATTTTTTGCTGACTTTACAAACTTTTTTTTTTTTGAGTGTGGGCTTGCAAAGGTTAAAAATTAAATTTTTTAAGACAGAGTATTTTATTAAATTCATTTATCTTTCACGTATAGAAAAAATCTTAAAAATTAAGTGTATAGTTTTTAAAACAGAGACGTTTAAAGGAGCGTCATAGCACTCAATAGTGCTCAATAATTTTATAATTTTGCAGACTCTACTCTGTGGGAAATTAAGACAAAGTAAAACCGAAAACCGTATATGGAACGGGACTATCACTTTAACAAGGCGCTGTCATGGAAAATGACCGCATGTGACACGTCACAGACCTTACCTGGGACATGTCACCAAACGTTGTTGCGACATGGGCTTGTTTCCGAGTTCAAATCGAAGATACATTACATTTATACCTACTCCTGGAGAAACGAATATCTGTAGTTTTTCTTAAAAACCAGGCACCGCTCTGTAACAAATATTAAATCCGGATTTCTTTTAAGGCAGTATTTTAGTAAATGAGGTCGTGAATCATGAAGGCATATGATGTCAATTAAATATATTAAAAGGATAATATAAAATAGTTCTAACGCTCTCCTGAAAACCTGTTAAAAAACACATAGCACTAATTGCAAGCAAGCCGACGATATCATAGTTTCATTAAATACATATAGATA
Organism: Delia radicum; assembly: GCA_021234595.1. Lineage (NCBI taxonomy): Eukaryota > Metazoa > Arthropoda > Insecta > Diptera > Anthomyiidae > Delia > Delia radicum. Next base: position 134,994,190 of record CM037852.1, read on the forward strand.
GATATACATATTTAAATTATTTTGTATTTAAATGTCTTTTAAACTGATGAGATCTTTAGCCAGATCGAAATACTAGTATCAACCTAGCTAATATGTTTGATTTGCTTTATTTTTGTAAATATACGGAGGTTGAAAGCTCGTTATAAGTTGAAAATAACATAAAAATAATCTCGATGTATATAAAAACAAAAAACTAATATAACTGTAAAAAATATTACTTGAGCCAGAGTACAAACTAAAAATTTTTTATATAAATAGAACATTTTTGGTCTTCAAAGTTTAGTAACGTCATGATGCTTGTTAGGAAAAGACCTAACCACGTGCTTGATTACTAAGAAGACAAGAATGGAGCAAAATTGATTATTAATATGTTTTTTGTTAAAGTTCTGCCTATTATGGAGGCTCTAACTTTTCTAAAACTTCGGGTTCTGATGAGATCTTTAGCCAGATCGAAATACTAGTATCAACCTAGCTAATATGTTTGATTTGCTTTATTTTTGTAAATATACGGAGGTTGAAGGCTCGTTATAAGTTGAAAATAACATAAAAATAATCTCGATGTATATTAAAACAAAAAACTAATATAACTGTATGAAATTTTTCTATTTGAATAGTTTTTAGCTTGTTTTACTTTTATTTCATACATTTGTTTCTTCATAATTGTGGGAGATCATGATTACATTCATAAAAGTGTGTATTTAAGTTTGTAAATGTCAGATCATTAAAATACATTTCAATGTCACTGTATCACTTTCATTTCAAATAGTATTAACAAAAAAAAACAGCATTCAAAGTCTACATCTTAACATCGCACAGTGGTTCCAAACACAAAAAACATGGTAATAAATATAGATGTTTTAAACTACTGGTCCAATCGGGAAATGGTGTTCCCAAAAATTGAAAAGCGGGAGCTAACCTTTAAGGAAAATGTTTCTGTGGTCACCCTGTTTTAACACAGGGTGTGCTACAGGGTGTCAAAGTTGACCATCTCGAGTATGAAAGAGCTTTAAAGGGGTATAACTTCTATAACCATGCATCGATTTTAGTGTTTTTTGGACTTTTTTAAATCTAGGTTACGAGACAAAGCAAAAACATGCTTCATGTACCATAGTAACTCTTACAGTTAAAAAAATATTTCACTTTGAATTTCAAAATCTTCATTTTTCGCCTTGACTTTTTTAATAGTTTTGCCAATAGATTATTCATTTTTCAAAGAAAATGCTCAAAATTTTTTCAAGTCATTCTAATGACCTTTCTTAAACTCCTAAAGAAAACTTTTTTGAATTATCTTAAGCCGTTTCGCAGTGATACTATTTTAAACTCAAAAATTAAAAGTGTGTTCTGAAAAATGGGGTTTTTTGGTCAGATAAGGGGTAACTTCACACACCTTTATATATATTTTGCTGATATTTTTTGGATTAGTTTTTTACATAGTTTGATAGAGTAGACTTCAAAAATGCTTAATGGTATAGTTTAAAGCATTTTTGGATATGCACCCTACGTCCAGCATTGGTCGAAAATGATGAATTTTTGAACGGAATTCTATGTTTATGACCGTGATAAAAAAAAGTCACGCCACTTAGACACGATTTGAAATTTTTATACTGTAAAGAGATTTATTCTAATGAGTTTGCCACTTCATTTGCCGCCGCCCGCTCAAAAACGTAGCCTGGAGAGCAAATTTTGTGGAAAAAGTCATTTTTTCAAAAGCCTTTTTTTGATTTATAAAAAAAGCGTACTTATATTATCAATTTCAGCAAGATTTTATTTTATTTTTAATAAAACGTAAATAATTGTCCTACATTCCAAAAATCTTTTCGATATTGCTTATGGTTATTTTTACATAAAACATCAAAGTTCAATGTAGTATATCTAACTATAATTAATTGTACATTTATTGGCTTTTGCTTTCGGTAATGTTAAAAAATTTAAATAATTTCAGAAATTTTTTTACATATTATTAAATTAGACTTAGTTATCAATTCAACGATGCATAAATCGTTTATCTAGTGTAATAAATGAATTCAAACTATTGCGCTTAAATCAGGCATTTCAGGTCAAATTGCAGTATTTAACAAATTTATATATTCAGGTATACAGAGCGTGTTGCATTATATTTCTCTAAAAGGGTTACGGGTTTTTTTATTTTTTTAATACTATTTCAAAAACCTAATAAGATATAAATGCAGGTAGAAAATGCGTTTTATGATGTAACATTTGCATAATATATTGTTCTAATTTTCCATATAAAACAGGTAAATAACTACCATATATTCATTTATTTGAAAGACAAAATAATGTTTTTTTTTTGTTCTAAAGATAAGGTTTTATTAAATTTAACTGGTACAGTAGTAATTGTGCTAAAAATATGAATATATTCCTAAGGACTACACATTTTCTACAAAGTAGTCTGAAGTATCAAAAGTTAAAAGGTCGTTTATATGCATAGATTCAGAATCTTGCTTTTCAATGTCTATGCTAATTTTTGGTAACCATTTTGTTCTTATGGAGTAAAGTACTGGATCCGATGATATTAATAAAAATTCCATCAAATCGGAATTTTGAGCTATTCTGGAGCACTTACGTGTGTTAAAAAGCCTAAAATGTTTGACGTCTCTATTTCTGGCCTCCTGGGCTTCTTCAGTCAGTTCGCCTAAAGGCAACATACTGTTTTCTATTATTTCTTTGGCATGAGCTAATACTTTATGTACTGTTGGTGTCATTGGCCTCCAAGAGTACATGGTGAGTATAATGTCTTTTGTTTCATTGGCAAAGAGTTTAAATTTAGCCACATTAATAGGTTTTTTACTGTTAATGACTGCTAATATAACTTTAAAACGTTTTAGTAGGTTTTTATCGAGACCCGTAATTGAGGAGGTAGTTTCTGGATCTTCGAAAAAACGCCTTGCTGTATTTCCGTCATTGGAACTTCCAAACCCCTGAAGGGGCGTATCAATGATTAATCCAAGTCTTAATTTAAATTCATCTTGAATTCTTTTCTTCTCTTCTTTTCTCATGTTGTGTAGATCAGTGTTTTTGTTTACGGAAAGGCTTAGGTTTCCTGGAATAAGGCGGTATTTGAGATCGTATGCGAGGTGTAAACAATATTCCATAAATCTTATTCTGGCATGAAGTGGCGATATCCCAAACCTCAGAGCGTTTTCGTTCATAGAAATTGTATCACTATCTTCATGAAACTGTGAACTTAATTTTCCACATATATTACATTTCCAAGTAGATGTTGTGTCTGTAATTGCATTTGCAACTTTTCCATCAATCATTGTAAGTTGTGGTTGAAATGAAACTTTAATAACTTGTCCAGATATTTCCACGTAAAGTGGAGACAAGCTCGAAATTTCCCTTTCTATTGAATCTACTAAACTTTGTGTTGAAATCATGTCTTCTTTTACATATTCAAATCGTATTGGACGACATAAAAATTTAGATCCAGGGGTTAAATTCGTCCATATATCATTTGCAGACGAGGTTGAAGGTAATTTATTATACAACCGCATTCTTAACGGCACAAAAGAAGCCATAAAAATTGATGAAAAACTTTTTTCTTTGCTGCTTCCAGATGGTTGTTTGTATTCGGAAAACCCAGATGTGCCATCACAGCCCCATTTGAACATTAACACGACATCAGATTGCTTGCATCTTTCAATATCTTTGCTGCTAAATGTGGACATAATTCTAGAAACAGTATTGTCAATTAACTGTGATAGTTCAACTTTTGCGCCTTCAATAGAGGCATGCACTGGGGATGTTATTGGTTTTAAAATATTTTCTTTTGTTTCTTTTATTGCTTTACTGCTAGGAAAAATATCATATCCTTTTTCAATGAGAGCTTTTCTTAAAATACCATATTTATTTCTCGTTAACCCCAAATTTAGAAAAAGAGCTAATGCATCTTCACTGGTAAAGGAAGTTGATGATTTTGGTGTTGGAATACTTTGTATCATGCGCTTCAAACGCTTAGGAGACGCAGTTGGTAGGACGTCGACAATTTTCCCTGTTTCTTTAGGCTGTATACGTGTCAAAGCTGCTTTAAAAGAATCCTTTATTTCATTAGCGGAGTGTGTGTTAATCATTTCTTCCTGTTTTACCTTCTTAGTCCTAATCTGGACCTCTTCATAATCTTTTTTAGGGCGGCCCCTTTTTTTCTGTTCAATAACTACTGACATCTCCTTATTAAGCCAATCTTGACTCTTCTTCATAAATTTTTGTATAGAATAATCGGAATCTTTAATCCTTTTTTCATAAATTTTGTAAAAATTTTCAATTTCATCTGGCTTTATATTTAAGCCATACGAGTAGACAATGGTATCAATCAGTTTTCCTATTTTTTCCGATCGTATATCAGTATTGGCAAGAGTATCCCAAATTACTTTACAAAGGGAGCTATATTTTATTGTAACCTCCATGACTGCTTAACTCAAATAACCTCCTTTTAAAATTACTACGCTTATATATTACAAATATTTGTTTTTTTATAAACAAAAAATCGAGCAGGTACTGGATTTGTAAAAACAAAAAACTGAAATAGGTAAAATAAAAAAACACGCATTATATTAGCCCATTAAAACAATATGTTATGCAAATGTTACATCATAAAACGCATTTTCTACCTGCATTTATATCTTATTAGGTTTTTGAAATAGTATTAAAAAAATAAAAAAACCCGTAACCCTTTTAGAGAAATATAATGCAACACGCTCTGTATACCTGAATATATAAATTTGTTAAATACTGCAATTTGACCTGAAATGCCTGATTTAAGCGCAATAGTTTGAATTCATTTATTACACTAGATAAACGATTTATGCATCGTTGAATTGATAACTAAGTCTAATTTAATAATATGTAAAAAAATTTCTGAAATTATTTAAATTTTTTAACATTACCGAAAGCAAAAGCCAATAAATGTACAATTAATTATAGTTAGATATACTACATTGAACTTTGATGTTTTATGTAAAAATAACCATAAGCAATATCGAAAAGATTTTTGGAATGTAGGACAATTATTTACGTTTTATTAAAAATAAAATAAAATCTTGCTGAAATTGATAATATAAGTACGCTTTTTTTATAAATCAAAAAAAGGCTTTTGAAAAAATGACTTTTTCCACAAAATTTGCTCTCCAGGCTACGTTTTTGAGCGGGCGGCGGCAAATGAAGTGGCAAACTCATTAGAATAAATCTCTTTACAGTATAAAAATTTCAAATCGTGTCTAAGTGGCGTGACTTTTTTTATCACGGTCATAAACATAGAATTCCGTTCAAAAATTCATCATTTTCGACCAATGCTGGACGTAGGGTGCATATCCAAAAATGCTTTAAACTATACCATTAAGCATTTTTGAAGTCTACTCTATCAAACTATGTAAAAAACTAATCCAAAAAATATCAGCAAAATATATATAAAGGTGTGTGAAGTTACCCCTTATCTGACCAAAAAACCCCATTTTTCAGAACACACTTTTAATTTTTGAGTTTAAAATAGTATCACTGCGAAACGGCTTAAGATAATTCAAAAAAGTTTTCTTTAGGAGTTTAAGAAAGGTCATTAGAATGACTTGAAAAAATTTTGAGCATTTTCTTTGAAAAATGAATAATCTATTGGCAAAACTATTAAAAAAGTCAAGGCGAAAAATGAAGATTTTGAAATTCAAAGTGAAATATTTTTTTAACTGTAAGAGTTACTATGGTACATGAAGCATGTTTTTGCTTTGTCTCGTAACCTAGATTTAAAAAAGTCCAAAAAACACTAAAATCGATGCATGGTTATAGAAGTTATACCCCTTTAAAGCTCTTTCATACTCGAGATGGTCAACTTTGACACCCTGTAGCACACCCTGTGTTAAAACAGGGTGACCACAGAAACATTTTCCTTAAAGGTTAGCTCCCGCTTTTCAATTTTTGGGAACACCATTTCCCGATTGGACCAGTAGTTTAAAAGATCTATATTTATTACCATGTTTTTTGTGTTTGGAACCACTGTGCATCGTAATCGTGTGTACGAATATGTGTACTTTTTATATGTCTCATTGTGGGTGACTGTGAAAACCTTTGTTTTTTCTGGTAATAGAAAAAAAAAATAACGCCATCGTTTTTTATGGTTTTCTTTAACACAAAATATATTCAATTAAACAAATTCAAGCATATTAATATCTTTAAATGAGATTCATATCATAGTTTACACGGTTGTGGTGATGGTGGTATAAGAAACATATTTCCACATGACTTTTTCTTTGAACTTTCATTTGTATGACTGGCTTTCCATTTCTTATTTTCTAGGTTTTTTTTTTGGTTTTTTTTTCTCTTAATTAAATTTATGCAGCATTGTTTGAGTTTCTTTCTTTCAAAATAAAATAAAGATATTTTGACATAGATACATTTTTAAGATTTTTGTTAATAACACAGTTGAACACTAAAAATGCAACGGTGCGACTTATCAATTCTGATAGATTTTAGGAATATTTAGAAGGATTTTAGGAAAAGCTAATTTTAATATTAGCTCCCTTTTTTGAAATACTCGCGAATTTAACTTTTAACAAAAATTAAGTTTTTTCTTCAAAAATTCCTCTTAATTCATATGAATGTATGCCTGAATAATATACGAATAACTTTTAATATGGTTTAAAGGTGCGGAAAAAAAAACCATAAAACCATATCAATTATGTGAAGAATGTAGGATATCATTGCAATTAATGTGAAAACTTCATTTATTTTAATTTTTTGTGAATATTATAAAATTCCTTAATCGAATTTTAGCACATGATATTAATTTATATTCCACTTAATTAATATCAGCGAAAGAACCATAGCTGTTATATACAATTTTCCGAAAATTTAATTTTGTATATGCAGTGGACAAAATAGTTATAAGTTCACCTTTGAAAATGTGATTTTTTCCAAAATATTTGCAATATTAAAAATTTTTTACCTAAAGTAACAATAATACACTTATAATACTATGTAGGTAAAGACCACTGCAATTGTAGTTGAAAACAAATGAAATTTCACTTAAAGAAAGGACGACTTACATTTCATTAAAATCAACTAACATTGTCATTTGCTTTTTAATGTTCAAAAAATGACTAACAATTGTAGTCAAAATGAACCACATGGTAGTAAAAAATAAACAAACATTTATTTTTTTAAATAACAAAAAACAACTGTAAAAAATGAATGCAAAATCATAAAACAGTCAAATGATGTGGGTTGTGTTTTTAAATGAACTACAAGGTTAGTAAATAGTTTAATTTGTTCTACAAATGACTGACATTTACATTAAAAATAAAGAAACTGCATTACAACCCAAACAACTACATATTTTTAAAGCAGAAGTTCCCTGAGTGTACCAGTAGATGCCAACCCGTTTCCGTTTTGTTACAGTATTTGCTGGATTTTTAAAAATTATTCATTTGTTTGACAGCGAAATAAATATAAGTTCAGTCATGTTAAACTCAGTTTTCCGGAAACATATTTTAATTTTTGTTTGCTTTTTCCTTTCGTATGTTACAACTTCATTTCATTTATTTTAAGTACAATTTTATTGTGCAGCTTTCTTTTCTGAAAACAAAATATGCACTTTATTCAAATAAGTCGTAAATCGATTTTTTTTACACAGAGAGACGAGTTTTAATAAAAAAATTTTCACTAAACTAATGAAGTTTTCTTCACAGTGTGAATTAAAACTTTCTTAAACTTCTTGAAAAAGCTTCATTGTTTTAATGAAATTAGTTTTGATGAAACTTTTTCATTAGGCGCATGAAATTTTTAATAAATAATATGAAATTTTTCATTAAGTTTTATGAAAAACTTCATTAATTTAATGGAACATTTCAATGGACGAATTCATAGATCTAATGCAAAAATTCATTGTTATCAAATAACAACTAAGTTTTAGAGCATTCAGCGCTAAAAGTGTTTTTTATGATTTGATCCATATAAATAATAAAATTTGCTTTCAAATTATGAAGAAATATTTCAAAATAATTGATGCTCTGGTATGACACTTTACATACCTTAACACACCAACGCTACTTTTTTGACGAAAACCAAACATAATCCGAAAGTGTAGCCTGGATAATTATTTTTTATTTTAATTTTAGTTCAGATTCAGATTCATCTAAAAGCGCCTTCTTGATGCGCTCAGACGTCAATGCTTTAGAAAGGAACATTTAGATTTTTTTTCTTTTGGAAAACCATAGCACGCAAGGTCCTAGCTTGACCACAATTAACATTGCTAATTGCGAAAAGTGAAAAATATATGACTTCTTATAATAAATAGAATATAGTTTTGTTGAATTGAGCTTGAGGACTTTAGAATAAAGCTCCCTGGAAAAAACAAATTGAATAATTCTTCTTCAAAAAAAAAAATCATCTTAGCCAAGTGAAATTCGCTACACACATTTGGACGACTCTAGGTCTCTAAACTGGTCCTAAATTTAACTAAAAATAATTATCCAGACGAAATATTTTCGTCAAGGAGGTAAAAACACATTTAGCGCTGAATTTTTCAATACTAGTTGTTTTTTTGTATTAAAAAATATCGATTTATGACTTTTTTAAATAAATTGCATATTTTCGTATATGAAAGAGCACTGCAAAACAAAATTGTTCTTTAAATAAATGAATTGAAGTTGCAAAATACTTGAGTAAGGCAAAATTAAAAAATAAAATAACATTTCTAAATTAAATTTGTCAAATTAATTAAAAATAAATTCCGACTGTCTATATGACGTTAAATTAACACTGTACTAAAATACATTATAACATTTTCCCTGTGGCGATGTCTCAACTTAAAACGCAAAGTTGTCAACACTGAACGTAAAAACCATATGTCAATCTGGTAACGTTGTGAAATAGAGACGGAGGAGATTAGAAAATTAAACAAAAATCTAAAAATACTTAGAGTATTTGTGTTGTTAGTGTTGGTCACTTCTGAGTATAATATACAATAACAGAAAAGCTAATAGGAAAGAAAACTGCAATTTAGCTGAATTACATTCGAGGCCATACTTGCGTGTGATCGCTAAACGGGCTTGACTTGGTATTGATGGTTTAATTCATACAGGTTGTTGAAAAAATGTATCATATAGAGACAATCTGGCAATTATAAGACACAAATAATAATACAATTTAAATGGAAAATCACTGATGACGCCTGTCCATAAAAAAAGGCAGAAAACAGAACAAATTATAAATTTACGGAAATCCCGGGAATTCCCGGAAAATTTTTGTTTTTATTTTAACAAGTAATTTTTTTTGTTAAAAGGAGGTTTTTATTAAAAATTTACTAATAAAGCACATATGCATTGCATTTTTGCATTAAAATGAAAACATTAATTAAATGATTTTATATCATTTAAAATTAAAAATAAATATCATATAATATTAAGTAAATAATGCAGCAGTTCGTTAAAAAAAATTAATTTTTAATACTAATAAAGCGTTTAGTAATTTGCTTGACATCCGATTTCGAATTTTTGTGATAAAGTTTACGGCAACAGAGAAACCCTTTCACTATCTACCGATATTGACTTTATTGTTAACAGAGCATTATCTAATCTTTTAGTCCGAATATTGCGTGCTTCATATAAAGTAATTTCTTTCTTTAACAATTTCCCATGATTTGAATTTGGCATTTTTGGATTAGACTTTGTATTGTCTATATCGTTTTTAGTTTCAGTTTGAAACTTTTATCAACTTGGGTATTACATATGTCATTGGTACTGCTGGACATTTGAAACAGGAGTTTATAAATTGAAAACAGGAGTTTATAATTGCTTTAGAATTGGCATTAAAGTTACCTTGAGTTTTTAAATAATTTATTAATGCTAATGTCATTTCGGCTTTGGTTAACTTTTTCTTTCAAAAATTATATATCAGCATCAGCTACTAAAATATTAGAATTTCGTAGACATAGTGAGTCTCTTACACAGAAAAAACTAAAAACGGGTTTCAATTAAAAATTTTATTGAATCAATTAATATTTTAATTGATTTTGCACCTACCACTGAAATGATAGTATTAACTAAAAAAAATTGCAGACAGTTTATTAAAACTCTTTCAATTAAAATAATTATAATATCAATTAAAAGAGTTATTGTTTTTCTTTACAACCTCAATTACAACTGGTACAATAGATGGTGAAATTTATGGAGAAGAATGCTTAAAAAAGCGGCTGTTACCAATTTTAAGATCTCACACTACAAAACCGTTATTTTGGCTTGACCTACCAGTTATTATGCAAGAGTCACAATTGAATGGTATAACAACAACAAAGACGACTTTGTACAAAAAGAAAACAATCCAAAAATTGTCGAGAACTACGTCCAATAGAAGAATATTGGTCAATTATAAAAGGAACATTAAAGAAGACAGGAATAATAGTGTCAACTGTAGAATAGTTCAAACGTAAATGGAATTGGCAGCCAGAAAAGTCGATAAAAGTCTCGTACAAAAACTAAAGGGACGAATTCGAAAAAAATTCGACTTCTAATTAATTTGTTTTACATTTTGTTAGTTACAATAGATTGTATAATAATATATAAAAAAACTTCGAAAGCTATCTTGGACTTTTTTTTATTTATACATTAATTAATTAATTAATTTTTTTACGTTTTCCCGGGAAATTTGAAAATTTTTCTTTATAATTCCCGACTCACTAGTATCAATCTAGTATCAACTAATGTTATTGTTATTTTTATGTGGTAGCAAAAACTAATAAATGTTGCAAATATTTTGGTAAATATTCACATATTTATGGGTGAACTTATAATTATTTCGTCCACTGTATTTACAACGGAGAAATGAAAAACACATTATTGAACATGTATCATTTCAAATCGTTATTTTTTAAGAAAACGCACTTCAATTAACTAGAACATTGTTGGTATTGATAAGAAAACATGTGTTAAAAATATCTAAATGTTTTTATCTGAATTTTATTGAATATGATTATTCACAGACTCCATATATTTAAGGTATAAAAATAAGTCAAAACTTTGTAGTTTAAGCCATTTTCTCCTTAAACTATAAAAAAATTACACTTCTTTTTTCATAAAGGTACACATTAAAATGTTGGGTCTTCTTTTCGTTGTCGATTTTTTATTAACGAAATCGTGAAAAATTAATAATTTTAAATTTAAATACATGCGTAGGGAATATTATCGCATCTTTCGAAACGTGTAAAATATATCAAATTAAAAGGCATAGTTCACACTATTTCAATGTTCCAAAAAGGTAGCATTATTATTTTCAATTTTCTATTTTTTGCAAAAAGTTTAACAAAAAATTATAATTTTCTAGCAAAAGTTTTTTTCAAATATTATCCTAGAGTCATTTAGAAACGATAGGTCGCAAAGCCGATACATAACATTTTTTTTTTGATTTTGTTGAACGGTGTAATTAATGAAAGTTTTACAAAACTCCTAATTGGAAAAAAAATATTAAAAAATCTTGCACGTTTTTTTCTTGCTATAAATCTTATACAATTATTAATTCAATTAGAACTTTTTTTAGTAAAACAAATTCCTTAATAGCTACATTTAATAATAAAAAATGTATATTTTAGCAAAGAAAAAAACACTTTATATGATTGGGAATGAACCGCTATAAAATAATTGAAGCCTATGGTTACAAAAAAAAACAAAAACACAAAAGAATACTAAGGTTTTGCCACACCTTTTGTGGTTACTTTGGTAGAACGAACAGTGGGATATTTTGTACAAAATTATTATTTCTTTTCTCTATCTCTATGGTTTCTCTCTCTAATATAGTTTCAAAAATAAATTTCATTAAAAAATGTTAAATAAAATTTTGACTTTAATGTCCGAAAATTTGAGAAAATATGGATCTACACACAGAGAAATAAAGTGCCAACCCCGAATTAATGGTAACAACTTATAAGATTTCTGAGTATTCAGTTGAATTAACCGAACTTTGTTGTGAAAACTATTGTACAAACCGACGGAAATTTGTAATAATCGAATTTTAGTCATAGACACCGAAATTTAGTTGCCAAATAGCCAAATTCTCTGTGTGTATGAATAGAAAATATTTTTGTTGATATTTAGAGCTCAATTTTAAATGGTGTAGTTACCAAAAGAATTAAGATTTTTTCAACTTATTTTTGTACTTTTTTCATCGCCAAACTTAAATTAAACTTAAATTTAAAGATCGTTTTCATTTTATCATTAGATAAGTTTTAAGAATTTAAACAAATAATTTTTATATCCGTTACTTTCATGATCCGATTTGTCAGATTTGTTATACCAACTGCATTTCCAACATACAGGAAAAACTAAAATCGGGCTAAAACAGCAATTACAATTAAAAGTTTAATTTAATTCGTTCGTATTAAGGAAATTGTAGTATCAATTAAAATAGTTTAAAGCTAATAAATTGATTTAGTTTTAATTAAAATTTTAAGCATATCTATTTAAAATTTAATGAAATCCGGATAGGGACACGCCTACATCAGATTGCTTTTCACAATTTGTTAAATAAGTTTTGGGACTTTAGCACATTTAATTACTATAAATGCAATTAATGTTTATCCCGATGAAAATAAATTTAAATAACAAATATGCAGGTGCTTGTGCAAATTTAAATGTAACTGAAACTAATAGAAAACATATGATTTTCTATTGTTGATTTACTTGAATAAACGTCACTACATTGCTAGGTCTGTCAAAAAAACAGAGTAGTATTTGGAAGATGACAAAGCCAATTGTGACAATTTTTTGTTGTTGTTTTGGTTTTTCTTTGATATTTTAAATTTTGAATCTCGCTCCTAGACGAGGACAAGAAATTCTCATTGAGTTTGTGATTTAATATAACAAATTTCTCTAGAAATTCTAATAACAAAGTCCCCTGAAGAATTCCTTGGCAGGAATGAAATCCGGATAGGGACACGCCTACATCAGATTGCTTTTCACAATTTGTTAAATAAGTTTTGGGACTTTAGCACATTTAATTACTATAAATGCAATTAATGTTTATCCCGATGAAAATAAATTTAAATTAATTGAATATTGTTTTTAATTTTAAATATTAATTAAAACTGGAAAAAATCGCCAAAAACTGGGAAAATCTATTTTACTTGGGTTAGACCATATTGGTCCAATACACATCACACTCGGAAAAATCGGTTATAAAGGGCATGATTACGGCTTCTTTTAACGAATTCAAAAAGCAACGTATTAAGCATAAAAATAAAAATGTATGTGTATAAAACAATACTTAAATATTTAGTCAACCGATAAACATCTGCAGAAAATTTTAAATTAATCTGCAGAAATTTTTAAATTTATCTAACTATTTATCACTCACGATAAAAGTAAGTCCCGAGTAAGAAAAACTGAAAAACCAATGAATTTTAAAGAATTGTCCTAGTAGCATTTTTGCAAACGGTATGAATTTTATTCACAATTTTTACTATTTTCGCTATTCAATAGTTGAGAGCAACGTTTTGTTTTTTTTTTTTCATTTTAAACATTTTTATAATCTAAAATATAACGAAAATGAGAAAGTGAATAAAAAAATAATTAAAAAAAATGCATTCCATTCCCGCTAGTGTCTAATAACTTTTTCTGTGTTTTTTCTAATAGTCAAAGTAAATTATCATATAAAAATTATAATTTTTCTGTTAATTTAGAGAAAAATTTGTCATGATCTAAAACCGAACAAATAAAATCTCACACATAAATTTATAGATCAACTATAAAACCACTCACCAGGTACAGTGCAAAATCATTTAATGTATATGCCCGACATATGTATTAATTAAAAAAATCTTTAATGTTTGTTGATATGCTTTGCTAATGTAGAAGGATAGTATATGATGACATTAGAGAAAAGAACTGCCATTTAAAGTTTTAACTGAAAGTTAAACTGGCAACTATGATAATGACTAGAGAAAAAACAAACACACTATAAATAGAAATCGTTCGTGGTAAATTTCATTCTAACTCAACACACAGAGTAATGTGGGATTTAACGTTACCCAATTTCTTTAACACGTGAGTTAAGTAGATGATATTTACGATTAACACTAAATGGCACGAAGAATGTTGATGAAGACCGTAGTGGGTCAGAAAATGCATTCCATTCATGCTAGTGTCTAATAACTTTTTCTGTGTTTTTTCTAATAGTCAAAGTAAATTATCATATAAAAATTATAATTTTTCTGTTAATTTAGAGAAAAATTTGTCATGATCTAAAACCGAACAAATAAAATCTCACACATAAATTTATAGATCAACGATAAAATTCACTATTAAAAAAAATATTAATTTTTAGCACAAAAATTGGCTGATCGATTTCCATTCCGGGTTTACTATAATTTTACTAAATTTTAGTAAAATTTAATAATATTTACTTCAATTTACTAATATTTACACACATAGTGAACCTTACTGTAAAATTATGGGTTTTTCTGTAACTTTACAGACTTGTTTATTTGAGTGTAGATACTAATTCTCCTGAAGAAACTCAGAAACAAATCTGATTTGTAGAATTTTAGATCCTGATATAAAATTAATAAAAAAAAAAACGTTTGTTTCTTTCTCCGTAGTATTATCAGAACTGTTTATTAAAATGAATTGTTTCTCTATTTATACTATTTATGCTCTACATAATAAATGTGTTATCCTGATAAACAAACACAGGTAGATAATTGTTTATCGGTGCTGTTGTTTTTCCCTAACACATAATTAGATCTTTATTATGTTTCATAAGAAAGGTACTAAAAGATTACAATACTAATCATGGGTTTTTCTCTTATGTGATAACACTTAAAAATATATCTGGTTATTATTATTAATCGTGGGTTTTTTCCTTATGCGATAAGACTTAAAAATACATACCTAGGACAGTTTGTCAGAATACTTAATATAATTATTCAAAAGGGAGTTTTTGCTCGTTCTTAGAGTGAGTTGATATAACACCCCCAGACGAAGATGCTTGCCCGGTTTCCAAAGGGATTGAGGGTAAGTTAATAGTAACTCCATTTTGCCTAATATTCCTATTTCGGATTTTGATATAAATGTAGATACAAATTATGATAATTGTGATTATTACAATAGTAGAGATAGATATATTTTGGATTTTTTCGTGTTGTTTTAACTCTCTGATCATTTTTATATTTTCTATATTTTTATAATGAAGTTGTTCTAAGGTTAATGGTGAGTCACTAGTTGTTATGTTTCTAATTGGATTGGGTATAATTATTGTATTAGAATAGCCTTTCTTGTTATACCATTTATCTAGATAGATTCGACAGTCTTCAATATATATTAAATAGTTTCCATTCAAGGTGAATGGGAATTCATTACATGTGTGATTTACTTTAAAATTTCCATTAATTACTATAATAGCATTAAACCCAATTTCCTTAACATCTGTTAGAGTATTGGTTTCATAATTACAATGCATATGGTTCTTATTAAATAAGTGTTGAATACAATTATCTTTTTCTTCTTTTAGGTTAGATATTTTGTTAGTTTTCTCATAGATTATATTATCTTTCATTAAGTAGTTTCTACTGACTAAGGTTAATTGTTTTTTGTTAAAATTAGGTATTGGTTGTATAACAATCTCCTTATAGTTGTCTTGATTCATGTTAGGTACCTTAATTATAAAAATAATGTTTTTATTTTGGGTCGCAACATCTAATTCGATGTTTTCCATTTTTTCCAATGTAATGCTAAACTCATTAATTTCCTGATCTGTTAGTATGTCCCTGTTTAGTGTTCGCAATTTTGAAGCCAATAGCAATTCTCTGGCTTGTTCAATTAATTTCCCGATATGTTCAATTTCGTATCTGAGGTAACCTTTACGTGAAGCTGCTTTAGTTTGATTGATTAATTCCATATTCTGTCTAAGTAGTTTAGTCTGTTGGTTTTGTAAATTTGTTAATGTTTTCAATTGTTCGTCAAAATGAGTATTGATTTTGATTTGCCTATTTGATTGTTCAATTATGTTATGATTATTAAGAGTATTGATTCTAAGTTTTTCCTCAATTTCCGTCCTGTCATCGTCGTCCATTGTACCATACAGGTATTTTAATCCTGATCCAAAAATATTGATTAGTCCTCGTTTAGCACGGGATCTGGGTATTAAACTCAATAATTGTAATTTAGTGTGTTCGACCTGATGTTGTAAATATGCGTCATCTAGCGTCATTATTTCGAATTCCAATGTTTTAATGTATGTTAAATAATCCTCAGTTTTGAATATGTGTAAGAGTTGATCTGTCGGGTATCTCTTCGATCATTGCGTATTTTGTGAATTTGTCTATCATAGTGACATACATTTGTTGGTTGTTTATGAAATATATATCCGAATGATAAATTTGAAAAGGTTCTGTTGGGGTTTCCGTGTTTTCAAAGGGTAGTTTAATAGGGTTTCGTTCGTGCTTAAAGTTACAAATATGACAGTTATTAATGAATTTAGTAATTTCCTTTTTCAGATTCGGATAGTAATAAATTTTCTTTAATTCCTCATGAGTTTTAGTTATACCTGGGTGATTATTATCAAGTCTATGATGTTTTGCTATTATTTATATTATCTCCTCGTAACTTTTTTCCGTTACATTTTCGTAAGATACAAACACATCAGTCTCCATAATGTTATTTGGATTAGATTTTCTTTCTTTATATTTATCTTGAAGTGTTATTAAGTCTTCGGTATTGTTACAACGAAGAACTACTAATTTGTAGACTGTAATCTGGTCTAATATTTGCTCTATTAGTTCAGGATTTAAGTTTTCATAATTGTATGTAGTTCTTTTGTTTGAGAATACTATTTCCTTTTCAATATTATTTTCTGTCCCCTTTTTAAGGACAATTTGGTTAGAAAAACTTTGGAAAGATTTCTCGGTTGTTTTGAATAAGTCCATACTATCCTCTTCGGCAGAATGTATGGTTTGGTTATCATCATCAGGGATAATAGGAATATTGTCTAACATCGTTATTCTGTGGGGTTCTTCCAATTTTCTTCTTGGCCTAGATTCCTCTGTTAAATCTTCTCTATTGTGTATATCTCTTAAATGTTTATTCAGTGAGCTAATTGTGGCATATTTTCTATTACAAAGAGAGCATATATTCTCACCTAATCTGATTGTCTTTTCTTTCACCCTCCTATTGACGTTAGTTTCTCTAATCCTTGAAAGTGCGTCAGCCACCTTATTCTCCTTTCCTTGTACATGGGATATATTAAATTCATATTCATTGAGTTTGATTTTCCATCGGATAAGTTTAGAATTAGGTTCTTTAAGACTGGCTAACCATATGAGTGGTTTGTGATCTGTTTGGAGATCGAACTTTCTTCCATATAGGTAATGTCTAAATTGTTTTACGGCCCATACTATGGCTAGTAATTCTTTTTCTATAGTTGAATAGTTGCATTCATGTTTATTTAATGTCCTAGATGCAAATGCTAAGGGTCCGTTTTTTTGAGATAAAACCGCGCCTAATGCATAATTACTTGCATCTGTAGTTAAAATAAAATTTTCATTAAAGTCGGGGTATTTCAGAACCATGTTTGACATTAATATGTTTTTCAATTTTTCGAAAGCTTCTTTATAGTCCTTATCATTTACATTGATAATTGAATCCTTTTTGAGGCGGATTGTTAAAGGCTTAGCTATCTTCGCATAATCAGGTATAAACTTACGGTAATAACCACTGAGTCCGAGGAAACTTTGTATCTCCTTAATGGTTTTCGGAATAGTTTGACGTTTTATGCCGTCTATTTTATGTGGATTAGGGCTTATGCCATCCTTTGTGACAATGTGTCCTAAAAATTCGGTTTCTTTTTTTAAGAAATCTGATTTGTTTAAAGATACTTTGAGGTTTGCTTTCCTCAAGGTTTCAAATATTTTTTCCAAATTATTAATGTGTTCCTGTAGTGAAGTTGAGAAGACCAGAATGTCATCCATGTACACGACGCAGATCCTATTTATATGTTCCCTTAAAACGTTGTTCATCATTCTCTGGAATGTCGCCGGAGCATTTTTCAGTCCAAAAGGCATTCTTACAAATTCAAAATGTCCGTTGTGAGTTGTAAAAGCAGTTTTCTCTCTTTCTTCGGTTCTACTTCTATTTGATAAAATCCTTTAGTTAGATCTAAAGTTGAGAAATAATTTGCCCGTCCTAGTTTATCTAAGACGTCATCAATTCTAGGGATAGGATATTTATCTTCTCTAGTGACTTGGTTTAATTTGCGGTAATCAATGACAATGCGCCACTCTTTGTTACCTTCTTTGTCCTCTTTTTTAGGAACAATCCATATAGGAGCATTATATGGGGAATTACTATGTTTAATGATGCCTTGTTCTAGCATTTCATTCATTTGTTTTTCCACTTCTTCAGTGTGGATAACAGGATATCTATAGGTTTTGCTATAGATTGGTCCGGAAAGTCCAGTATCAATTTTGTGTTTAATCTCATTAGTAAAGGTCAAATCGTCACCTTTGTGATAAAAAACGTCTCCGTGATTCTGAACCAAAATTCTTATCGCCTTTGATTCCTCTGAATTAAGATGGTCCAAGCGTAATAGGTCATTAGTACCTAAATATTCGATATTGAATAGTTCTGGTAGTTGATTTAAAATTTTTGGGAGTATTTCCTCTGAATCTCCTTCATAATACAATGGGAAAGTTTTTCCGTTGATTTTAATCTATTTTGTCTCGTAATTAATTATGGAGTTATTTTGTTCTAACGTTAGATGTCCTAAAAGACCGTTAAAAAATTCATGGAATTTATAGAGTCCAAAAGTAGTGTCCGAATTTAAAGGGATTTGAATAGTATTTTTGGGAATTGTGCCTTCGTGGGTAATATGAAAATTTCCTGAAGCGGTTTTAATGTGACTGGGGTTATTTAATTTTTTAATGAACTTAGGCGGACATTGGTC
This sequence comes from Delia radicum, assembly GCA_021234595.1. Lineage (NCBI taxonomy): Eukaryota > Metazoa > Arthropoda > Insecta > Diptera > Anthomyiidae > Delia > Delia radicum. Next base: position 135,013,120 of record CM037852.1, read on the forward strand.
TAAATTGAGAAAATTTTCAGTAGATCCTGTGTCAATTAGTACTCTAAGAGTTCTTGTCTGTCCTCTAAGTAAGATATAGGGAAGTCCACGTCGTTTGGGTTGTCCTCCAGAGAGGCTGGTACATGAAAATTTCCTGATTCATAGGTTTCTACAATTTCGTTTTTGTATTGGTCAACATTATTTTTATAATTTGTACACTTACAATTACATTCCATTCTTGGGGTTTGATGATGATTTTGTCTTCTAGTTTGGGCTGTGGTTGTGTCCATTGGTTCTGGTAGTGGTTGTTGAACATAATGTTGTTGTTGTTGTTGGTGAAACCTTTGTTGCCAATTAGGGTTATTACCTCTATGTTGTTGGTTATGCTGAGGGTTATATATCTTTGGTGCCCAATTTCTGTTGAGCTGTTGGTTTGAGTTGCTCTTGGGTTGTCCTTTTTGTTGTTGATTATTTTGATGATTGTTCATTGTTATAGGTTTTCTTTTTTCCTCTGTTAGAAATCCTGATTGGGATAATTCATGGATGGCTTCTTCCATTGTTTTCGGTTTTAAAGCACATAATACCGTCCTCATGTGTACTGGCAATCTTGTCATAAAGATTTTTAAAGCTGTTTGGATATTTCTTGGAACATCTTGAAGGTTTCCTTCTTGTCTGGACTTTTGATTCAGTATTGCTAACTTATGTAATATGAAGTTGTAATATTCGAGGGCATTACCTCGATATTGTGCTGCTCTCAGTTCTTCGTACAATTGATCGGAAGTTTGAAATCCTCCGAAATTAGTTTCTAGCATTGCTTTTATTTCTGTCCAGCTGTTTAAATGTGTATTTATTTCCATTGCTCTTCTAGCTTTTCCAGTTAGTTTTGACTTGATGATGTTTATGCACATTCTTTGAGCTTGTGCGTTATAGGCCAATAGTGTGGGTAAAATATCATCGACGTTGGTACAAAAGGTTGACAAATCTTCTTTTCTACCATCAAATCCTTGTAGTTTTTCCAAATAGTTTAGTGGATTGATGTCAAGCGCTCGTAATTGTCCTCCAGCTGCTGCTGCTGCTGCTAAGTTAGGATTTCCTGCGTTGACTGCCATAATTCGTTATAGATTTTATTTTCAATAAATCTTTTTTACGAATTTTATACCGTTAGCACTTGATATCCTTAATATTCGTTTAAGGATGTTAGTATGCCGTAGGTTCTTATTTGCAGGGATAACAAAACTAGTTTGTTATCCTACCGACTGCGCCAATTTTAGATCCTGACATAAAATTAATAAAAAAAAAAACGTTTGTTTCTTTCTCCGTAGTATTATCAGAACTGTTTATTAAAATGAATTGTTTCTCTATTTATACTATTTATGCTCTACATAATAAATGTGTTATCCTGATAAACAAACACAGGTAGATAATTGTTTATCGGTGCTGTTGTTTTTCCCTAACACATAATTAGATCTTTATTATGTTTCATAAGAAAGGTACTAAAAGATTACAATACTAATCATGGGTTTTTCTCTTATGTGATAACACTTAAAAATATATCTGGTTATTATTATTAATCGTGGGTTTTTTCCTTATGCGATAAGACTTAAAAATACATACCTAGGACAGTTTGTCAGAATACTTAATATAATTATTCAAAAGGGAGTTTTTGCTCGTTCTTAGAGTGAGTTGATATAACAGTAGCAAGGTAAATCCAAATTCCAAATTTAAAGGATATTGAGAGGTCGGGGATCGAGCGGAATTGGAGCAAGAAACATGATGAACACAATAAAATGGAACTAGGCACAAGTGTTATTAAACCACTTAGCACCAGGAACCAAATGCAATTAAGCAAGCAAGTCTGAATTTTATAGACATTTATAGATCAATAACAGACTTTTAAACTATGAAAAATTATTTAATTTGATGCCAAAAAAACCAAGTATTTTCCGTTTTATTAACATATATTTTAAGTAGTTTTACAGAAGAATTATTTTGTTTAAATTTCTTGACCAAGACCCAAAATTTCCTGTCAATGTGCCACTGTACATCATTGATTTTCTTATCTTTTGTATTTTTTCTTCTAAAGTTAACATTTTGTTTAACTTTTGATTGGTGGGTTTGAACCCATAAATCTCAACTTCAATCATTTATTCAAAACACACAGAAAAAACCGTTTCTTTGTCGTAAGTTGGCTATTAAGAACCAAAAAAAAAAAATAATAGTGCATAAAAAAGCATACCAATAGACAATATTGCAACAAAACAAAAATAAAAAAAAACTAACAACATAAATTCATTACTACGAGTAACATTCATACGTGCAAACAAACATAAATATTTATTCATATATGTGTAGAAAAATCTGCCTCAAGCACCCGCACCTACAGTTAGAGATAAAATATGAATTTGTTAAAAAATCATACTTTACAAAATTCAAACGTTCATTTCAAGTTTAGACCATTTTAATAAAATAAGAGCAACTTAATTGCCACCTTTAATAACAGATTATGACTCAAAATATATTATTGGTGTGTAACGAATTTATATTCTTTTGCGTATTGCAAAGTTTGTTAAACCGTTTGTGACAAATTATAAAAGCAATCTTAAAAACGGAAATAGTTTTTTTTTTTTTTTATATGAAACGTTTAATAAAAACTATGCAATTTTTCGTTAAAACGTTAAAAAATTACTTAAATAATATACAGTTTGATTGTAAGAATTCTAATGAAAATTCACTATAGGTAATATTTCCAGTGTACTTTCTTGATTGCCTAAGTTAAACCAGAAAACGGAATTGTAATGAAGGACTCAAAATTCCGATATTTTTTTTGTAATTTAACATCTACAAATGTAATTAAAAATAAATTAAATTTCACTTAAAGAAATGACGACTTCCATTTCAGTAAATTCAACTAACATTTTCATTTGTTTTTTAATGTTCAATTGTAGTAAAAACGAACTACAAACAAACATTTATTTTTTTAGTTGTGAAAGGCGTGGTAGAGAAGAATGAGTGTAATTTCTAAAAATCATAACTACATTGTAAATTTTCAATTTTCTGAATCAGACTGCGCAGTTTCTGGTATTGAACCTTTGTCAGTGACCCTGTTTTTTTGAATAATGTAATATTTGTTATGTTTTTAATTTGTTCGATTTTTTTTATTTTTTTAAATAACAAAAAACTACTTTAAAAAATTAATGTAAAATCATAAAACAGTCATTTGATGTGGTTTGTTTTTTTAAATTTGTTCTACAAATTACTGACATTTACATTAAAAATAAAGAAACTGTATTACAACCCAAACAACTGCATATTTTTAAAGCAGAAGTTCCCTGAGTGTAGTACTACATTTTGGCAGGGTATAAACAATTTTGTCTCGGCCAAAAGAATAAATATTAAACTTGTTTTAATTTAAACTCGTACATTTTCTACTGTACAAAAACTACAGTTAGTTTAAAACGTAACTGTTTTTGTTTTCTAGAGCATTGATCGATATTTTAACCTTGCTTAGTTGATTGTCATGTAATAACTCTTTGTTTTTTATAATTTTTTTCCTTTTGTGGCAAGTTCTGGTTTTTTTTGGTTTCATATCATGAAATTTAAAGACATTTTTGACACTCTATGAATGCAAATCGTGGTTATTATGGAACACCTTACTTATGTTTGTTACACAGACAGATAGATGGCCGGTTCGACGAACGGACGGGCGGATAGACAATCGGACATTCATAAAACTTTTAAACAAATGTTAAATGTAAACAAATAAACTATTAATTCGTTAAGAAATGAACATAAAAAGGAGGTGAATTTGATTAAAAATTACAATAAATGGTTGTAATTTGTTGCTTTTGTTCTATGAATTCTAATATTTGAGTCATTTGGGCGTATGATTAACAATCACATACATATATTTATTTTGATTTCAGGTGCGTAGGTGCTACAAGGAGAATTGTTGTAAATGATTGACAGTACACAAACTTTTCGTAAACTGTTGCCATTAAAGCAACATACAAAAAGGGTGAATGTATGTATTTATTTTAATCGTGTATGGTAACCGATTCGATGCGGGTATCGGTAAGGATAACGGTATTTTCGTTTATTTGGGTAACGCTATTTTAGAGGTAACGATATTTCAGTTATTTCTGTAACGTTTTTTTTGTTACCGATAATAGTAGTTAAGTTATTTTGGTAACGGCATTTTAGCGGTATTTCGGTAACTGTATTTTAAGGGTAACGTTATTTTAGTTATTCAGGTAATGCCAATGCACGCCGATATTATTATTTCTTTAGCGGTATTTTAGGGATAACATTAGTCAGTTGAAAGGGTTTTGAATCGATAACGATATTTTAGCGGTATTGCCTGCCATCCCTGATTTAAATTTTAAACAAATATTTATATAATTTAATTATTTCCACCAGTAATGCCTATCGTTTATTAATCCTTAAGATAAGCACGTGAGTAAATTTTTACTAACACTTACTCACGCTCACGAAAAATTCCACTCACCCAAAATTCTGCTCGCGTTCCCATCTCTAATAAACCCCTCTATCCTATTTTTGATTACATCCCTGAATTTTAACTTTAAATTGAATACTTCATTTTAAATTAAGTTCAGAAAAACATAAACAAAATTTTGTTCGCTATACACTCAAATAACAAACTTAGTAAATAAAAGTAACGAAAGATATACTGCCGGGCCCATTCGTTACATCGAAATATTCGTTACTCGAAGCATTTTTTTGTACTAAATCGACAGCATATTTAAAATTTCTCAGAATGCTGAGTTTATTGAAAATTAAAAATAAAACTGCAATAGTGGCAACACGCTTACATTAAAAGGTTCGCCAACAAAATGATTTTTCTTATTACAATTTTAATTTTTTTGTGTAGCTTTTTGCATATTTTTTACCACATGTACGTTATATCCAGTAAAAATGTTCATATAAGGAAGCCCATAGAAACAATTTGTTAGTTCGTTATATCGTGTTCTCGCATTCTTTATACCTAAGGTTTTCCCAGGAATTTCCGGGACGGAAAATTTCAGTTTTTTTAATTTTCCCGGAAATTTTGTTGCAGGAAATAAAAACAAGTGTCAAAATTGGAATGTGCTGCTGTAGAAGAAAAAACAAAAAACTACCTACATTTATACTACTATAGCCCCTGTTTAAAACAATTTTTGAAATTTGACAAGTAAAGTTTGTTTTTTATAGAGGTATAAAACTCTGAAATGGAATAAATCAAAGATGAATTTTTTAAATTGACATGAAATTTACTTTATTCGAAAGATAATCTTCTGGCATTATAATTTAAGTATGACTTTTGGCATATGACCGTCACGGCTGGCTCGGACGTAGTCTAATCGGGAGGTCCAATTTTCAATGACTTTTTCCACCATTTGTAGCAGTATATTGGAAATAACGCGACGAATGTTGTCCTCCAAGTGGTCAATCGTTTCGAGCTTATCGGCGTAGTCTAGGGACTTCACATATCCCCACAGAAAATATTCCATCGGCGTTAAATCGCACGTTCTTGGAGGCCAATTCACGGGTCCGAAACTTGAAAATATGCGGTTACCAAACGTTTCCTTCAATAAATGTTGACATTTTGCGCCGTCTTGTTAAAACCACAACTTTTGCACATCATGGTTGTTCAATTGATGAACGAACAAGTCAGTAATCATGGCACTACAGCGGTCACCATTGACTGTAACGTTTTGACCAGCATCGTTTTTAAAGAATTACGGACCAATGATTCCACCAGCCCATAAAGCACACCAAACAGTCAGTTTTTCTGGATGTAACGGGGTCTCAACATACACTTGAGGATTATCATCACTCCAAATACGACAGTTTTGTTTATTGACGTATCCATTTAACCAAAAGTGAGCTTCATCGCAAAACAAAATTCTCAAAATTCGTGAGCGATACGTATTTCGAACAGAACCATGATTTTCAAAATAAATTTGCACAATTTGGAAGCATTGTTCAGGAGTTAGTCTACTCATATTGAAATGCCAAACCAAACTAAACATAAATCACTTGACAGCTGACAAAATGGCCACCAGTTAAAAAATTGTTTAAAACTTAAAGTTCTATACCTGTATAAAAAACACCCCTTTAGTTTTCAAACACGTCAAGTTTTTGGTTGTAGTATAAATCAGTATAACGCACTTCTTACTATTCGTAAAATTTCGGTAGAAAGAGAACAAGTGGTTTTGGTACCATGTTAATTTGTTAATAAAATCTGTAAAAGACGTTCTAACTAGTTAGCAAAGCTTTGAGTGTATTAAAGAATAATTTTCTAAGCAGAAAAAAGTTGATTGAGGTTTTTAAAATATTTTACCTATTTTAAGTGTTGAATTTTTATGTTTAAGTTTTCTATCTCATATCTCGAGTGTCTGTATTTTTTTTTTTTTTAATATTCTATTATGAATTGGATTATTTTTTTTGATCTTGTATCTGGAGAATACTACTTTTCTTGATTAAAAATATACTTTTTACGAAATTTACATTTAAAAGCTTAAAGTTAATACTCCAAATGGCACCAAAAAATTTCAATTAAATTTTATTTTTGTAGTAGTTAAGTGTTTCTTTTACTCGTCTATGAAGCGGGATCCCGGGAAACGAAAAAGTGAGAGAAAAAGAAACCCCTATTTATACCCTCCACAATGAACCCTTACAAATGAAACAACAACGAAATATTTTAAAAAAATATGTTTTGATGTAAAAAATTTGTTTTGATGTAAAAAATTTATTTTGATGTAAAAAATACATTGTGTAGTAAAAAAAACATTTTTGAGTTAAAAAACCAAATTTTTGTGGTGAAAGGTTTGAGGTGAAATAAAAACTTGAAGTGAATTTTAAATATATCTTTTAGAGTCTGGTGGAAAAATATGACGTTATATTTAATACACCAGACACTTCTATAAATTTGTACTAATATAGAGTGAAAATTAAGAGGTACCTTTACATTTTCACTCATAACTTTGGAACCGCTGGACCAATTTTACTCATTTTCAATACCAAACTTTTCGGGAAAATGTATATCAATCTGTATTAAAATGAACATAACGGCTTTTACGCGCCGTTATCGCCATTTCAACGGACAGGCAGACGGACATCGATTAATCCTCTTAAAATTGAATAAATTTATTATACCTACACTCAGGGAACTTCTGCTTTAAAAATATGTAGTTGTTTGGGTTGTAATACAGTTTTCCAAAGGATACACACAGAAAACAGTTTTGTAGTTGCAACCGACTTTTTGTGGTTCCACTATTTTTAAGTTTTAATACTCTGTATAAACCGGCATTTACTTACAAATTTTAAATTTATATTGTAATAACTAAAAATAAAAATATATATGTTTAAGGATTGTAATATTATATAAATAGACTAACATTATTTTCACAAAAATTTACTTTAGTAATAAAAAATTATTATGCTTCGAACTGTGCTAGCGAACCTTCTGTTTGTCAGACAACTCCTTTACCACCATTTAATTTTTATTTTCAAATTTCAACCTTCAATATTTTTTAGTTTCAAATTAAAATATACACTCTAAAAAATGATTGTATATTTACTACTATAACACGAGTAAAGTTTCATGTATTATTACGCAAATTCGGTAAATTTATACATAAAAATGCGTAAAACTATTTTGCGCACACTTTTTTATACTTACAGTATTTTCACCAATTATGTGTTTACAATTAAACACATTATGCCTAAAAGTAGTATTATTTTGTTAAATAAAATTTTTATGCACAAAGTTTGTAAATATACTAACTTATAATAGTAATAAATATTTTGATATTTTTAAATTGAAAAAAAAAATAAACAAATTAAAAAAAGCAAAAAAAGCAAAAAAAAAATCTTAAAAAATTGAATTTATTGAGAATTTTAATGAAAAAAAAATGTATAACTGTAGTATTTGTGAACTGTAGTATTTAGTTTATAGTTTATTTCCTAGTGTTTGCAGCCTAATTGTGGGAAAATATTTTCAAAATATAATATATGTACAGAGCCTTAAAGAATAAAATTCTTCATTCGATTTATTCAGTCAGTTTTTACTCAATCGATTTAAAAATATCGCCAATATTGAAAAAAATTCCCAAAATTGAAAAAATCTCTAATATTGAAAAAATCTTTAAAGAAAAAACGTTAAAATTAATAAAAAAAAAATCGCCAAAATTAAAAAAAAATCTCCAAATTTAAAAAAAAACGCTAACATTTAAAGAAAATCGCCAAAAAAATAAAAAAATTGCTATTATTTAAAAAATCGTAAAAAATTAGAAAAATCCCTAAAGTTAAAAGAAAATCTGCAAAAATTAAAAAAAATCTTTAAAATTAGAAAACCGCGATCTAAGAAATTTAGAACCGGTATTGGGGTTGAGTTTTGAACACCGGTGCAATTCCAGTAGCTCTTTTATTTTTTGAGTTATGGACGGTTTTTATTTAGTCAATTTTTAAAAGGTACATATTTCGAAAACTAATGGATCTGGAGGAAAAATGGCTGCACCATTGTTCAAAACTTAACCCATTAACCCTACAACGATCCTAAATTTCGATTTGATTGACTGGATTCGTAAATCGCGTTTTTCTCGAAAAGTAAGCATCGCAGATAAAAAAAGAGTATTTATTTTAAACATCGCCTATGTTTCAAAAACTAACAGAGATAAATAAATGACACAGACAACTTTTTAAAATTTGAGCTATTTTATTTTATTAATTATGGTAATTTTTTTTAAATTTTCGCGATTTTTTACTTTTGCCGTTTTTAAATTTTGAAGTTTTTTTCATTTTGGGGATGTTTTCACTTTTAGCAATTTTTCTCATTTTTGGCGATATTTTTTAATTTTGGAAATTTTTTTAAATTTTGTTGATTTTTTCTATTTAAGTGATTTTTTACATTTTTCTCGTTTTTTTCAATTTTGGAGATTATTTTAAATTTTTGGGGATTTTTTTCGTTTTAACGATATTTTTCAATTTTAGCGTTTTTTTTTTAATTCTGCCGGTGTTTTTCAGTTTCGCTGATTTTGGCAAATTGTAAATCTATTGAGTAAAAAATAGATTGAATTCCCAATTATTGAATTCGCAATGATTGAATTCCCAACAATTGACTTCCCAATGATTGAATTCAATAATTGATAATATCGAATTAGCTAAATTGATTGAATTCCCCACTAGTCAATTCCAAAGAATGAATTCTCTGCGACTGATTAAGAAAAAAATCATTCGATTTAAAAAATCCGATCTGATTTTTTCAAAATAGAATTCAATCTTTGAAGCTCTGTATATTTACAACCACATATATACAAATATTTATATTATACTTATATTTTATATTTATTATTATACAACACATTAATAAAACTCTTTCTAAAAATTAATTCTTTGTTTTATTTGAAACATTTTTTGATCTGTATTTCTTTCCTACCGCAAGGTAAATATACGCATTTTTAGGGGGTTCTTACGCAAATAAAAATGTATTTTTACGCATTTTATCCGTAGTAAAGCATGTTTTTTTACTCAAAAATTCAGTGAAATTATTCTTTTAAAATTTAATTATATTTTTACGCACTTGCATAGTACATTTACACGATTTTTGTTGACCAACTTACACGTAATGTGTGCATTTTTTTCATTTACACACATAGAGTAAATTTACCCAACTTATAGTAGGAGTATAGTTTCCTACTATAAGTTGGGTAAATTTCAACAGAAATTAATTAGAGTGTATGTCTAAAAATAGATGTGTAGGTACAATAGAAATTCGGTTGATAATCTCAGTATTTTATTAGAGTTATCAACTATAGAAACATTTTGTATTATTTAAAAATTGATTGTTTTTTGGAGGCGAGTATTTTAGTATTGAACCGCAATTATTTTTAATTAAGTGACAAAATCACCGATTAGTTGTTTGCATCAAAAGTAATGTAGAAAATAATTGTTTTTTTTAATATTGATTAGAAAAGCCAACATTTTTTATGATGTGACAGTATTTTGGTTAATTTTCTACATTTTCTGCTCGTAATGAAGTTTGGTTGTTGTGATGATGAATTTTAAGTACATACAATGAAAATTATTGAATAATAATTAAATTGTGTTGCTTGCAATGCAATTCACGCCAATTTATTTTCTGTGTGTACTGAATATGAATTAAAGTTAAAAATTTTGCTAAATTTTAGTAAAGTTAACAAATATTTCCTACTACTTCTTCTTTACTAATAATTACAGACACTTCTAAGCTAGACCGTTTAGCAAAACGTGGCCTAAAAATAGTTAATTTTTCTGTAAAATTACAGTGTTGTAAATTTAACAACCCTTTTTTTGTTTGAGTGTTGTAGTTGGATTTAACATTAGTCATCAAATACACACCTTTTGAGTGTTGAAAAAAGTTATCAGATTTGCAATAATTTTTTTCTTATTTACTTTAGATAATCTTAGATCGACCTAACTACAACATTAAAGCATATTTTTTATTCTAGTTATTTTTGAAAATTTGACTATTTACGTGGATTTTAATTTATTAATTTAAATTGAACACTCAAAGAGAACAGATTTGTTGTGACAAACAAATCTTATGCCAACTGAACTGTTCAGCTGTTTTATTTTTTACGAATGAGTATTTAAACTTTTTCGGCATCCTGAAGTCAAAGAAGTTTTTTTCTAAATATGTTTTCAAAATAAGGGCCTTTTTTATACCCTGGCCCAGGTGATAAAATTCTTAGCTCGATATTGCAAAGAATTTGGTACTGCTAAATCTGAATTAAAATTATATTATAAATCGGTATTTCCACGTTAAATTTTCCAAAATTTGACCTTGGGCCTTCCGATTTAAATTTTATTTTACGGAGCAACTTATAGATTGGCGATTTTATTTTTTTGAAATTTGAAAAAAACATGATTTTATTCTCAATTTAATTTTCCTAAAAAAAAAAATATGCAAAAAGTGTGTAAGTTTCAACATTCGTAGTTTCTTTAATATATATCGAAACATTATCATTTAATATGCACTGGAATGGTACACTCCTCTTCTTTTGTATTGTGGAATAAAAATTGTTCAACGTCAAAAAGAAATGCATTTTTATGCCATTTATTTCAAAAACGGATTTTTCTAAAATTTTACCACTCTCGATTTAAAAAAGATTGCATATTTGCATTTTTTCCAAAAAGTTGCTCTTTCAGTTTTTGGGTCCCGGGGTTAAGCTATTTTAAATATTTTAAAAAAAAAACTTACATAATATTTACATAAAAAAACAACGATTTATTATTTTTTTATTTTTCAGATTTATTAAGATTAAAATTAAAGGTGTGGTGGTAAGGAGCCCTGTAAACGTCTCTATTTTAAGAACTATACATTTAATTTTTAACATTTTTTCTTTGAGTGAAATATTAAAGAATCTAATAAAATATTCGGTTTTAAAAATTAATTTTTTTACATTTTTAAGCCCACGTTTGCTCTAGAATATTAGATTTGTTTTAGAAAAAAGCGTAGGCTAAAAAGGGTTAAAAATTAGATTTGTGTACCATTATATTTTTGTAGATTGGTTTAACTTTTAAGTACAGAAAAAATCTTAAAAAATAAATATATAGTTTTTAAATGGGACATTTAAATTGTGCCTTAACCCTAAGTTTTTAAATTTAATCTTATTAATTTTGATATATAAAAATAATAACAAATTGTTGTTTTTTATATATAAAAATGATACACGATTTTTTTCAATAATTTATAAATAATAGATAAACCCCGTGACCCCAAAAAACAAAGGTATTATTTTTTAGTAAAAATCCCATATTTTGCAAAATATGCATCTTCTTTTCAAATCGAGAGTGGCCAAAATTGTGAAAAGTGCATTAAAAACAAATTGCATAAAAAATGCATTTCTATTTCACTCTGAAAATTAATTTTAAATGCTGATGGTCCGATGTATATTAAAAAAAATACGAACATTCAAACTTTGGGTAGAAGGTGGAGCATTCGTCCATTATTTTTTTTTTTTGTAAAGCACAATTTTTTGGAAGAATTATTTTTTATCTAAAATTTTACACATCTTAACTTTAATTTTCATATTTAAAACATAAATTTTCTGTATTCCTTATATTTATTTTTTTAAGTTTTCCAAAGTAACTCAAAAAGTCTAAACTACACTCAAAAAAATAAGTTAGTAGAAAAGTTAGTAAAACGTCTTGTAAATCAGGTATACTATTTTTTAGCAAATATTTTTGCTAAAATCGTGTTTTCAGCTAAAATTTTATTTATACTTATTCAGCACTTAACTGTTTTATACTAATGCTTTACTAATATACAAATGTTTTACTAATTAATTTTGCTAAAAAAAATTGTGCTGATAAGCAGATGTCGCGGCATGTCAAGATGTAGTAGAGAAGAGGAAAATGATATTAAAAAGTACAACTCTAACAAGACAAGTAAAAAAATCAACCATGAAAAAACATATACAGACATGTAGACAGAGTAAAGAGAAAGACAAAAACACACATCTTAGGTAGATTTGTATGGTTTCTTTTTCTTATTGCAAAAAAAGGGTTGTTTTTTTCGTTTCGTTTGTTTTGTTTATTTTTTCGAATTATCTTCGGCAGCTTCGTCATAGCATCATTAAGACAACCATTGATGTAAGTAGTTGAAAGAAAATTTTTGTTATGTTATATATATTTATTTCTATATATTTTCAGATATTAAATTAATTCATGTCGTCAATGTGGGAAAATTAAAATTGTTATATTTCGTTATTATAGTAAATTATTTTTAAAAGAATCACAAAAATATGTTTTATGATTTTCAGCAAATAAATTAACTAAATTACAATTTTTCTACAAATTTTTTGCGTTTTTTTCAGTCTACTAAAATTCAGCAAAAAATTTATTAATTTTTACCAACGCTTTTTTATTTCTAATCTACTAAGTGTTAGCAAAACTTTTGCTGAATCTACAAATTTTGTTGCTAAAAATCAGCTCGCTGATTTTCAGCAAAAGATTTTGCTGACATTAGCAACTTTTTTGCTAGCATCCTCCTGACTAAAATGTTGCTGACTCAGCGAAATTTTTTGCTGACTTTACAAACTTTTTTTTATGAGTGTACCCCACCTATGGGGTAAATACGCAAAGTTAATGTTGCACATTTGTTAGCAGGTGAAAAACTTATGTTTTATATTAAATAATCATAAAAATAAATATCAAAAGCTGTAATATCAGTAAAAAAAAAAATTAAGAAAGCTTATTTGTTGAACGAAAACTACGTCTGATTCGTGCAACACCATGTAACGAATTATATACGTCTTTTGAAGTGCTACCAATTTTTGCCGACGAACTACCCCATCTGGTGGTCAGCCGTATGTGCCTAATAATCAGCCGCTTACATAAGTTTATATTTTTTTTACACATTTTTGCAATAAATTCAAAAAAAAAATCGTGTTAATATTATAAATTAATATCCAAACATCTTAAAGAGTATTTCCTTTTAATACACGAAATGAAAAAGTTATCCCAAATATACTAACTCTATATTATTTTTTTTTGCAACCCAAAAAAAAAAAAAAACATGTCTGTCCTCGACCACGTGTGATGTACAAGTGTAAAATTTGGTGACATGAAAGATGATCAATAACTGCACAAATTGTGGAAAGGAACATTTTAATAACTATTTCAAATACAGCATGTGTGTCCCAGTGGCGAAACCTCCCCCTTCTACCCTACACACTTTTTGCATATTTCTCATAAAACTATAAATTTGTCTTAATTTGAAAAAAACGCCATTCTTTAAGTGACTCCAAAGAGTTTCTGATTGCAAAATTTAATTGAAATCGGAAGACCCAAGGTCAAAAAATACTCTTTTGGGCGATATATATTTATTAGAGTGACTCCCCGAAAAAAGTAAAAAAAAAGTGCCCCTCTGAAAATGTAAATTAGTTTGTTTTATGACTATTCCCAAAATATTTTTGGTCTAGAGGCCGCAAAATTATTATATTTTTATTCAAAAATCTGCAAAAAAAAACATTTCACGGAATTTTCACGTGTAAAGTTCATGCTCACTAATGTCTTATACCCCGTTGGACGAGTCTTCGCGAAAGAAAATTTTTGATACCCATATTGCCCATACTAAAACCATCCGCCAAATTTTGGTAAATCGCGACCTAAAACAAATAGTCAAAAAAACAGAGTATTTTATAACTTCTTTTATGTCAATTAGTGAGTAAAATATATTGATGTGACAGCAAAATAATTATATTTTTGTGAAAAAACCTTAAAAAAAATTACATTTCACTGAGTTCCGCGTGTATATAGTGCATGCTTCTTCATGTCATATACGTCGTTAGACGAGTCTTTAAGAAAGCTTTCATATGATATGCATAACTTTTATAGTGTAGTGGGTTAAAGTCGAAAATTTTCAAAAATTAAAAAAAGACCTTTTTTAAAAGCGGTGCAGCCCATGAACAGCGGCCTCTAGACCAAAACTATTTTGGGAATAGTCATAAAACAAACTAATTCACATTTTCAGAGGGGCACTTTTTTTTACTTTTTTACGCTCAATACAAGGTAATTTCAGTGTTATCATGTTGAAAAATATTTAAGAATATTTTTGGGACCATTCACGATATCGACAATTCTCTTTATTTAATTGTACTTATATGATACAAATTTACTAAAAAATTTAAAATGTATTTATACACTGAAACAAAAAAGGTTGTAAAATTTACAAACAAATGAACTACTTTAAAGCCCAGCAGATTGTTATCTAATTATAGTATAAAGTGTCTGTAATTATTAGTTAAGTAAAATTAGTAGGTAAAATTAGAAAACGTTACAAAAAATTAAGTAAAGTTTTGATAAATCCTCATTTGCTAAAATCGTCCAATTTGTATACTAAAAATTAGTAAATTATTCTATTAAATTAAAATGTATTTATTTTTTCTTTGGGATTTTCCTTATAAATTAAAATATAAAAATAAATGATATTCACTGAGAGAATTATCTGCATGATATCAATGAATTTTTGCATTAGATCTATTGTCACTTAAATTCGTCCATTGAAGCTTTTTATTAAATTTATGCAATTTTTCATAAAATTTTATTTAAAACTTCATTTTATTTATTAAAAGTTTAATACGCCTAATAGAAAAGTTTAATGAAAAAGAGTTTCATAAAAACAATGAAACTTTTTCATAAACTTAAAGAAATTTTGTATTCACATTATGAAGAAACTTCATAAGTTTAGTGAAAATTTTCATTCCAACTCGTCCAAGAAAATTCTCTCAGTGTACTTGAAAAAAAAACTCAACTACACTCAAATAAAAAAGTTTCTTACACTCAGGGAATTAAAGCAAAAATTACTAAAAATTAAAGTTAAAATAACTACAAATGTAATTAAAAAGGCGATGACTATATTTGGCACTAAAAATGGTCTCATGTTTAACTACTACACAAATCAATTGCAAATAACGTACAATTAATAGCAGAATTGTAAAAACAAAAACATATAAGTTAAAATAAAAAAAACAAAATTATTGAATTATCTAAAATGGTGTTTATTATTAACACTATATTATATAAATAATTATCTTTTGGCCAGCAGAGCGCTTAGTAAAAGTAGTAGGAAATATTGGTAAACGTTATTTAATTATTTGAAAATTTTAATAAACCCTTAATTAAAAACGTTATTTGCTTTTCTATAAAAATATATTTATTTTTAATTGACATTTTCTTTGTTAAAGAATGCTTACGAAAAAATGTTTACAATTTATTTTCATCAAAACTTTATGAAATGAAAATTTAAAAACAACATTTATGTATCAAATAAAGCAAAAAAATCTAAAAATTTTATACGTCGAAAAAAAAGTTGCAATTCGAATCGAAACGTAGCGAATTTTTGCTTTGTAGCCCAAAGGGAACCCAATCAGTTATGAACACTTTTTACCAAAAAGCAGAGGTTGATTTTAGCAGTATGAAAATAAAATTGTAGAATCCAAAAAAACTAAAAGTTGTGTTATAAATAAATTAGAGTGGTTTATTAAAATCCTATAAACATCAACTGGTTGGCTATAAAGTGCTTTTTAGACATCTAACCACACTCACATACCAAATTCGATTACGTCAATTCGGTTGACACAACTGAATGCGTTTGGTACAACCGAATTGGGTGTTTTAGTCACAACCGAATTCGGTTGGGACAGCCGAATTTACGAGGTTGGAGCACCGAATCAATTCGGTTGGATGAAATTTTAAGAATTTTTATGAGAGTGCAGCGACGAAAAGATTTCAAAATCAAAATTTTCCACCACGGCAATGAAATCTGCAATAAAACTTATTGCATAGATTTAAAACACACTAAATTTTAATTTTAATAAAAGTTTATATTATTAATTGCAGTTACAAAATCAAAGCATGAATTGAACATAAATATCAATCAGCGTGGAATTAGCTTATTAAAAAATGTTCCAATTTTAAAGAATCAACTTTGATACTCATGAAACATTCGTAAAATCAGATTTCCACTAAATTTTGATTGTTGAATAAATAAATATGAACTGAATAAATAAAGGCAATCTTTAAAAATGTTGAAGAATTAATAAAAAAAAAAATCTGAAAATTTAGCAATGGTAAAATTGAAGAGTCGACTTATATGTCACCTGGACGCACAATAATTTAAACTAAGAATCTTTACACATTCTTTGTCTCCAAATAAGAACTACTTTATTACAGTATTATTGCTTAGTTTCGCCTTGATTCGTTAATGCATCAAAAAAATACGAAGATTTTTGGAAAATACTATGAGATAGGGTCAAACAGAGTTGCAAACCTTAAACCTCCCAGAACAACAACCTAAAACCACCCAGAACAACAACGAACCTAAACGGGTTTAAATAATTGAAAATCATAAAAACAAACTATTAAAAGGAATGAAATATGACAAAAGAAATATTAGTGTTCAGATTTATATTGAAGAAAAGCTGTAAAAATATAGTGTGCAAAACCAATAACGGTCGGCTTAGACAAAAAAGCGAGAATTCGCTAAGGCTCTCAAAGATTTTTTAGATTTTTTTTGTTTAATTTGGTTTAGAAATCTTATTTGTAGCTTTTCAATTCATACAGTTATGATGAATACAAAATGTAGCATTTTTTTCCGTAAGCATTCTTTATTATCCCTTTTACTACCCTTGTACACTACAGTGTACACATTTAAAAAATATATAAAATTTGATAATGCAATAAAAGTTTATATTTTTGTGTAAATATGTTCATAAGGATATTGATCATTAAAAAAAAATCTTTATATACAGAAACTTTTCATCAGGGAATTTGTTTGTTAAAAAAATTAAAATTTTTTAATCACCCTTTATCTCTGCAAAAATGGGCGTTTGGTGTATCTCTTAAACTAACATAGCTAGAATCTTGAAATTTGGCAACGCAGCTAATGACCAGAACAAAATGAAACAAAGCATTTTTGTATATTCGGTATTTAGTGGTAAAACTGGACTGATGGGCATATATCACAGTGCAGCATTTTTAAGGTCATCGTTTGGTTCCTCCTTCATACCCGTTTTTTTTTTTTTGAAGTGTATATCGAAACTAAAAAAAATACGCAAAGGACTTGGCCAGATTACATCGAAATTTTTTTTTTGGACACCCTAAGTTTTTGCACCCAAACATGATTTTTTTAAAAAAGGAAAATTTTTATGGAATCCATATATCATAAACCGTTCGGAATTTTGTTTTTATGTCTTTGGCAAAGTTGTAGATCCAAACCAAAGCAAAAAAATTCTCATATGGACCGACCCAAAAAAATTGCATCCACTGCATCAAAATTGCAAAAAATTGGGAAAAAATGCTATTTTTTTATGATTTTTTCATGATTTTGTCCTGAAATGGCTTAAATACTGGGAATTTAAGAAATCTTTCTTCAGCTAAATTATATCTAACAACAATATAAACAACTCTCTAGTACATGTCATCTTAATACGAACATTCCTTAACCCTAGAAAGCACATCTTTTTGCTCACACTTATTTTACATAGCCAAAGTTTGTCGTTTCGACAAAGAAAGACTATATAGGTTAATGCCGTTTTTGTTGTTACTTGTTTTCAAATTTACTATTAAACATTTTATTGTTGTAATGCTGATATGTTTTTGAAAAAATGAATATATTTATTTTATTAATAAAAAGTAATTATTTTATAACGCAATTAACAATTTCATAATTAGAACTGGGTTTTTACAACACCCTTTTTAAAAACTTCTTAAAAAATGTTTCTGAGTGGGTGTGATTGTCATGTGTGTTTTATCTTCGTGTTGCGGTTTTTAGGTGGAACTGGGTTTTTACAACACCTCATCTTCCTAAACAGGATTTTAAAGTTTGGCTATTTCCATATTATCATAAAAAAATAGCATTTTTTCCCAATTTTTTGCAATTTTGATGCAGTGGATGCAATTTTTTTGGGTCGGTCCATATGAGAATTTTTTTGCTTTGGTTTGGATCTACAACTTTGCCAAAGACATAAAAACAAAATTCCGAACGGTTTATGATATATGGATTCCATGAAAATTTTCCTTTTTTAAAAAAATCATGTTTGGGTGCAAAAACTTAGGGTGTCCAAAAAAAAAAATTCGATGTAATCTGGCCAAGTCCTTTGCGGTTTTTTTTTAGTTTCGATATACACTTCAAAAAAAACCGGGTACGAAAGAGGAACCAATTTATGTGTTGCACTGTGTATGTGAACCGTTTTCTTTTTAAGGACCCTTAACAAGAATCTGAAGTTAAAAATAAATATATCCACAAACAAAAGGTCAGTAGTGAAAGGGTTACAAAAATATTTAAAAAAAAACTTTAACCTATTAAAAAAAAAAAATTATAAAAAAAATATGTTGCCAAAATCAGCAATGCAAATTAGTTATTTTTTTATTATTTGCAATAAATAAATAGACAATTGTAAAATGTTTACTCAAAATTAGTGTGACCCTATTATGACCTGAGTTAAAAAAGTTTCGACTTGAATGCACACGTTTTTCTTGGTGTAGTTTTTCGGGAACATAAGAAATGAATAACAAACAAGTTTTAACGAAATTTTCGGGTCGGATTTTTTATCGGTAAGAAGTTTATACACAATTTTAACAAAAATAATTGATTCCATAAGTAATTATGTATAATAAATAAAACAAAAACGTGAAAATTTTAATTTGTATACAATTCTCTATAGTGAACGTTTGATATCCCAGCAAAACTTTGGTAATGGGTAGGACTTATTTCAGACCTTCCAAAGTAATGACTATCCATTCCAGTTTTTGTTATTTTGAAGGTCCGAAATAATACCTTACTAATATGAATATATGTAACTGCTTATTTGTAAGATAAAAAACAACGCCTTACTAATATTGTGTTAAATATCTGCTTATTTGGAATAGCAAAAATAATAAGTTACTTATTATCACTTATTTCAGACCTTTCGTAGTAATGAATATCCATTACATTTGTTGTTATTTTGAAGGTCTGAAATAATACCTTACTGATATGAACATACATCACTACTTATTTTGGAAGCTAAACAATTATGTCTTACTAATATTGTGTTATATACCTGCTTATTAGGAAGGGCCAAAGAAATAAGGTACTTGTAAGGTAATAAGTAACTACTTTTTTGTAAGGTATATTTATAAAGATTCATAATATATCATAATTAATAATTTAAATGCAATTTATTTAAGCAAACAAATATATAGTTATACATAAACGACTCTCACAAAACAAAAGCTTATTTAGTCCTTATTAATAACTAGTTATTTTATTGCCTATTAATACCTTCTTATTTAGGTACATGTTAATACGTACTTATTTTTGCACCTATAAATAACTACTTATTAACATCCTTACAAGTAATACTTCATATAATGGCTTTAAGCATTACTTTTGATGCTACAAATAAGAAATGAAATAAGTACTTATGTGTAACTGATGATTTCACTACATATTTTGAAACGTCTTATTTTTGTCCATATATGTAAGCACAAGGCAAGGCCTTGCCTCCTATGACACCCCCATGTTAAAATCAGGTGTTCTTGGCCTCAACTATAAGTACTTCTGATTCTTGTTTTCTTCTACCATTTCCCATTCTATGGTAATAGCAAGTTTTCCTGGGATGTTTTCTTATATTTTTTTTTTTTTATTTTTTTCAAGTTGAAGTCTTTTTGAAATGGCTTAAGCATCACTTTAAATGTTCTTGTATATTTTGGATAATTCTTCAAAATGTTTTACAACAACAAAAGAAATCGTTTGCTTACCGCAATTTAAAATATTAATTTTAGTAGATTTTTCTTCATTTTCAAACAATTTTATATGCTTAAAGAGAATTTTATAATTTAGGTCCATTTAGGTATTTGGAATTTAAATATTAAACAAAGTTTTTTTATTTAAATAGCACAAATACCAGGTGTAATGTCACATTAGAGTAAATTCCTTAAGGCTCAGTAAATATTTTTGAATTTTAATAAAACCATTAAAAGCTAGGAAATTTTTAAAATTGACAAAATAATCCTTATTCGATAAATTACACCGCTCAACAAAATCACAAAAAAAATTTGCATCGGCGTTGTGACCTATCAGTTCTAAATGATTTTATTGCGCAGATCACGAATATGGCCTTAGAATTTCAAAGTTAGATATAGTTAAATATATACATATTTGCAAAAAAACGTTTTGTAGAAAATTTTAACATTTTTATAAACTTTTTGCAAAAAATAGAAAATTGAAAATAATAATGCTACCTTTTTGAAACATTGAAATAGTGTGAACTATGCCTTTTAATTTTATATATTTTACACGTTTAGAAAGATGCGATAATATTCCCTATGCAAAATTGCAATTTAAAAATATTGCTGAGCCCAAATTAATTTCGTTCACTTTATATAATAATAATATAAAGTGGCGCAAAAATAACCTTCCGATGTTTTTTTTTTTATTATGTATTTATTATGTATAGCATTTTCTGATAGGTGGATTACTTTTGCGCCACCTTATATAACTAAATTTTTCTATTAACTATTTTTAGTGCAATGATTGATTCTTTAGTTTACTAAACAATTTTTTTTTTACTTTCTAGTTAACAAAAAAGCAACAATAAGTAATTATATATGTACTTACTAGAGGTGAAAATTTCTTGTATTGAAATAATGGGGAAAGTTACTGCACAAAACTCTAGCTCTTAAAATAAGTTGTTTGGAAAAGAAGAAATTTTTAAAAATTTATAGAGTTTGTCATTTTAATATCTGCGAAACCTATTTTTATGAAAAAAAATAATATTGTCTGCCTATTATTGATTTGTAGTGCCTTATCTCCTGTCATATTTTAAACTACATTCCTGTTATATTATTGGATTTCGCACATATTTCAAACAATAATTACAAATATATGTCAAGGTCAAAAAGTATAATTATTAAAAGTTAAACAATTAAAGCAAGCAATAAGTAACTTCTAAACAACAAGAAAATAATACAATACTACAGTACAGAT
The DNA here is from genome assembly GCA_021234595.1 of Delia radicum. Taxonomy (NCBI): domain Eukaryota; kingdom Metazoa; phylum Arthropoda; class Insecta; order Diptera; family Anthomyiidae; genus Delia; species Delia radicum. The sequence goes on from CM037852.1 coordinate 135,034,613, forward strand.
CATACATTAACACCCAAAAATGGTACACAATACAATAATAAACCTTACAATTCAAACAACATTTTCTATAAAAAAGTTGGTGCTTAAATTTTAAATAGATTTTTTACAAAAGCATATCGTCGGCTAGCCTGCAAGTAGTGGCATGTGTTATTTTGAATTATTTTTTTATCGTACTGGTGGGATATATCACAAAATTTTTGGAAATAATTCGGTCATTTCTTACTTAGTAGTCCACCTGCAATGAAATTTGGAACAGGCATAAATGACTCAATATCGAGCTAAAGTTGTGACTTTGAACCTGGAGGGGCGGCAATATGCCCACTCGAAATAGGAAATGTTTTGCATACAAAATTTTAAGTGCTCACCATTTTTTTGTTTCTAATCCGATTTTTTAAAAATTAACATATTTGTAATCTAGTAGAGACTAACAAAAAAAACATGCCCACATGTATGGGTTATCTGTAATAGTCCCAGAGATATTACCATTTTCAAATGTGAAATTCCAAATTTGGTCCGACTAAGGAACATTTTTTTCTAATACAGGGACGAAATCGGGTCGTTTACAACGAATTCATTTTGTTGATCCCGCGAATTTCGTCTAGTAGAAGAAAACGACATAAAATTATCCGATGTATTGCGACACGTTTAAAAGCTGTTAAGCTTTAAATTTCAATTTTTTAGTCTGTTTTTAGAATTATCTGCATGATAATAATGAATTTTTGCATTAAAGCAATGCAATTGTTCATTGAAAATATTCATTGCAAGTTCTCATAAAATTTTATGAAAGATATTATTTTATGAATTGCATTTCATTTTGAATCGTCAGGTTTGAGATCATAATTAAATTGTTACTATTACAAATAGAAAACACTAATTGTTAATAAATATAAGAGAAGATGAAAACAATCTTGTGGGGGGGGGGGGGGGGGGGAGTGCCGTAGTTTCGACCTTAGCAACTAGGTCGAAAGTGCGGTTCTTCAGCCTCATTCAAATCCAACACCCACAAGATCAGGTATATGTATATCAACCAACCACAGAAAATCGGTGACGTTAATTGATTACCCGAACAACATGAGTTATTTTAGTATTTTGTAACAAGTTTAGCCAGCAGCTTTCAATCTTAAAGCTGTTTTATTTAATGAAAGTTTCATTCACTCATTTTAAAACTGTTTCGTAAAAAGTATAGCGCTTTTTTTCCGCCAACAGGCATGGTAAGGAATATTTAAAGAAAAAATTGCATAACTATTTTTTGTTAACATTTACCGAAGCTGACATTAATAATTTTTATTTAGAAATTTTTTTTTAAATTTTTATAAAATTCAAAATATGATCAAAAACTAATATTCTTGAAGGAAGCAAATGCCCTTTAAATTGTATTTTCAATTAGAAAAAATACACGGTATCAGAATTTAATCTAATTAAAAAAATATTTGGTACAAAAAGATTTTGGTGTAGAAAAATATCATGAGAATGAAATAGTTTTTCTATATCTTTTACATTAGGTTGATTGATACACTCGCAGAAATGAACCTTTAAAAACTGTAGAGAAACCTAATAATAATTAGTTAAAAATGATGATGCAGAAAAAATTGTTCAAGTTATCAGATTTTTTTGCTAAATAATAGTAAAATAAGACAGAAAAAATAACACCCTTAAATAAACAAAATTTTAGTTATATTCGAGTTGAATTTTAGTTAATAAAAAACGCAATTTACACTGCTAAAATCAAGAACAACTTTTCCTTCATATTGGTAGACAAAAACCGCAAAAAAAAAACTCAATAAAATTTTTGCTGTATTAACTGTTAATTTAGTTAAAGCAAAAAACAGGAAGTTTTGCTAAAATCAACAAAAGCTGTTGCTAAAAAATTTAAAACTCCCGATTTCAGAACTCCAGATTTTAATTCGCATAAAAGATATCTTAAAAAAACGTTGAAAATGTTAAATCAAATTTTTAACTGATTTTGGTAGATTTATTTCTTAATTTCAATAACAAAATTGTTATATATCCAACAGTTTTATTTTTGCATTTTATATCTAACTAATATTTAACAACATCATTTTGAAGAACTCTTTTGTAGTTTTAGCAAAAATGTTTATTAATTTATATTAGTGTAGCAGAAACATTTAGAGTTAAGTATTTTTTCGGACCAAAATAAATGCTTTTAACTTACTGTTTCACAAATAGTTTGATTTTTTTTTAAGTCGTGCTCTTTCTACAAAACAAAATAACAAACTAAAATATCTTTAACCTTGCATTATTTTTGTCATCATTTTTGTCAAATGGGTTAGAGTAGTTAGTTTTTTCATATTAAAAATTTTGTTAGACTAAAACCCGGACTAAAACAATTTTAAAACGAATATGAATATCGACAACTTTTTAATCAAAAAAAATATTTTAAAATTTTTTTAACATTTTTCTATATTAATTTGTAAAAATTATAACCTCAAAAATGTACCAAATAATTTTGGCTACGGCCCTGTCTGGAAGTAAAGGACTGTTGGTGCTTTTTGAGGAAAAAATTTCAAAAATTTGATTTTTTTTTTAATTTATACTTTCAACGAATGTAGTTTTTGAGCGAAACTAGATATTGCATTAATTTTTTTTATTTATTTTATTCTGCAAGCAATGCATCCTGCCTTTCTCCTTTGTATAATTTTTCCATTATCATGGTGACCTGATGGAATCTCTCTCCTTGTTTCCTGCTGTTCAAAAATGAGCTAAAAAATCCTGAATTCCGTTGCGATAATCCCAACTTAACCAACAATTCCAACTGCGCTTCAAAAATGAGGTCAACAATTCTGAATTCCGTTGCTTATCAGCAATGTAATCCATTTCGTTTAGTGTTAGCGGTTTTGGTTCATCGTCTACATTGGCCGCATTCATTTTTTTTTTTATTTAATCAAGAATTCCGTTGCGATAATCCCAACTTATCAGCAATGTAATCCATTTCGTTTGGCGGTTTTGGTTCATCATCTACATCGGGCGCATTAATTTTTTTTATTTTCAATTTATAACGACCTTTCAACCTCCGTATATTTACAAAAATAAAGCAAATCAAACATATTAGCTAGGTTGATACTAGTATTTCGATCTGGCTAAAGATCTCATCAGAACCCGAAGTTTTAGAAAAGCTAGAGCCTCCATAATAGGCAGAACTTTAACAAAAAACCTATTAATAATCAATTTTGCTCATCAAGAATTTATTTATTTAAATAACCAAATTTTTAAAAAAAAAAAGGAATTTGCCCCGATTTCGTTCCGCTATTCGCAAAAAACTGGACCTGAGTTGGACCAAATTTGAAATTTCACATTTTCAAATCGGAATATCTCGGGAACTATTAGAGATAGCCCACACATGAAAGCTTGCTTTTTGTCAGTTTCTACTACCAGATTACAAATAGGTTAATTTTTTGCAAATCGGATTAGGAAAAAAGAATTGCAAGCACTCAAAAAGTTCACTATTTAGGGTGGTCATATTTCTGCCCCTGGAGTTTGGAATGTTCAAACTCAAAATTTAATTTCGATATTACGTCACTTATGCTTGTTCCAAATTGCAGTGGAACCACCAACTACGAAATGGTTGAATTATTAATAAAAACTTTTGTGATATATCCCACTGTGCTCCGCTCTGTAACAGAGATATCGCTCTTCTATAAAACGTACATAAAAAACACATAGAACTACTTGCAGGCAAGCCGACGATATGTTTTTTATAAAGATTTTAATAAAAAAATTTAATTACACACAATTTAAAAATCAAAGTAATAACACCGTGCTACAGAAAAAAATAGTGTAATCACTTTTCAAGTAGCCTAGTACAGCTTTAAGGTCTAGCAGAGTGTTTCACAAAACCGGTTTGAGAAGTTGCAATATACCCTACCCTTTTCGAGATTACGGGAAAAAGAGTATTTTTTGCGACTGGCGCATTTAAATATTTGTAACTCAGTAATTTTTGGAACCGATTTTAAATTTTGAAACGGTATTTAAAAGAACTTACGAAAAAAATGTTCTTTTTTCAACCATTCAAAATGAACATTTTGGTATATTTTATGATGATTCCCAAAATATTTCATGCCTAGCATTGAGATCCCGTGATCGGGGTCGTTTTTAAAAATGTATTTTTTTAGTTTTTTAAAAAAATTTTTACTTTAGATAAAGACAAAGTTTTTCTTTAAGGCGCGTTCAACGGTGTATAAAACATGCCAAAGCATGCAAGTAATTACCCATTACTTTTATATGGGGATGTCGCACAAAATAATGGCATATTGATAAAAATATGTGGTTACCAGTTTACTTACCAGAATGGACAAAAAAAATGAGACTTATAGTCTCTAAATAAAAATAAATAAAGTTCTGCCCGTTATGGAGGCTTTAGCTTTTCTAAAACTTTGGGTTATAATGAAATCTTTAGCCAGATCGAATTACTAGTATCAACCTAGCTAAAAACGTTTATATAAAAATATATTATTAATATAAAATGTTTCGACAAATATTTTCATATTAACGACGCAAATCGAAGCATTTGCGACTCAACTTCGAAGCAATGCAACGCAAAATGAAACATAAACGATGCGACTTCGAACTCACCGAAAATTTTAAAACGACGCAACTTCGAAACGACTCAAATCGAAGAGCCGACAACCGGGGTATCAGTGTATATTTTATTGATCCGGTTTTAGGTTAGGAATTTTAGTACTATTATTTTTACTAGAATTAGGTTGTTAATATATGTCCCTTTTAAATGACAGTCGCCCATGTCCCTACTTTAGAACGTTTTGCAATTAGAACGAATTTGTGAAATCACACGAAATTGAAATTTGGTGTTCTCAAATCCTAAAAGCTTTCGAAAACTCGAATTTTTTTCGAAATTATTATTGAAGTGCCAAAGACATATGGTTTTATGGGAAATAAAAAACATATGGAAAGTAAAATGCTTTTAAGAAATGCTTCTAACATTATTGTCAATTTGTTTGAGTGTTTTCTAGAATATCAAAACAAAAAAATGCTTTTTTAAAACAGTTTTTTAGAGTATAAACAATACAACCAAAAATACAATAAAATCAGAAATAAGTAAAAAAAAGTTCTAAATTTTTAATATTAAGCACCATTTTTGACCCCAAATTGTAATTTATTAGAAAAAAAGGGCATTCGTTTTACTTTAGAAAGGCTTTTTTACACGAATTAAAACAAATAAAAAATAGGGAAAAACGTTCTGATTTAATCGCAAGAACACCGAAAAATTCTAAAATTTTCACTTTCGCTCTGATTTAAAAGCCGTAACAGGGGTGAGTATGTAAAAACCCTTTTTTTATATGACGTTTACCGTTTATTTGTTAAATATACACAGTAAACCAGCGTTAAAATAAATATTTAAAAAAAATATTTGTTTCAAAGTACCCTCGAAAATCGTTTCAAGGTACACTTATGACAGTGTTTTGAAAAAATTTAAACTATTACTCTTATTCGCTAAATAAGAGCACCAGTTTTGAATCCCGTGATTTAATAAAGTTTAATTTATTAATATTGTTTTATTTATGAATAAAAATAGTAAACTTATATAATTTCAATTGACTTCAAAATTTTTCTGAAAATTTGCTTTTGGTGTTCCCAGGTACACCACCCATTGTTTCTTTGCATCTATTTATCTTAAGGACCTAGTTAGATATAGATTTAAACAAGGCTAAATAAAAGATAATTTTTCAAAATGCGAAAAATATACTCAAATAATGGATCGTTTTAAGGTACACTCGTTTCAAGGCACACCACTTTCCCATATATAAAGAAAGTATATACTATATTTGGAAAGACCAGGCAAGTTTCTTTTAAATACCGTTTAACCCTCAAAACAGCCTAAGCATTTTTGCGACCAAATGTATACCACGTGTTCGGCATGAAAAATAAACAATATGCTCTTCTACCAAATTTTTTTTTCGTTGCCTACTTTAAGCGACTTATCCATAAATATGAATAAGTTAAGGCATAAATTATTCCTCTTACCAAGATATAACTGCAGTAAAAAAATTACACTTTTTGTGCGAAATTGATCGAAAACTCACCTTAACTGCTTGAACTTAAAGGCGTTGCTACTCTTGTTAAATTTTCTGACAAATTTCGTTAAAATCCGTCCGGACATTTTCAAGTTCAGACGATGTGCTTTAGAGATATCCTATTGGAATCCTGTATGTCCTTGGACCAAACTAAGAGCTCATTGGTGAGTCCGCAGATTTTAGTAAAACTTGGATATGGTGTTGAGGACAAAAAAATATAAGACACGTATTTTTTATTAGGTGCGCAATCGCACGTTTAGTGGTTAAAAAGAGGGGACTAAATTTAAAATAAATTCAGAGTTGTTGGTACGTAGTATTAAAATACTCGAGAAAACAAAAATGTTGATACCCAGAGTGCAGGCCCAGGGTTGCCACTTATTTAAAGTATTTAAAATAGAGGTTATAGAAGTCGTGTTAAAGCCGAACGATTACGAAAATTGAAAAAAGCCCAGACACGCCCTCGATGTAATTAAATAAGTATTATTATGTGTTAATTTGAACGCAAACTAACAACATATTCCCATACACTCGGAGAAAAATTTAGCTATTTGCCAACTTAAATTCGGTTACTACGACTTAAATTCGGTTATTACGGATTTCAGTTGGTTGGCACAAATTATCATTAGATTTCACAGCAAAGTTCAGTTAATTCAACTGAAGTTTAATTGCAACACCAAAAATATACATAAATCTAATATAAATATCATTGTGCTAACAGAATTTATAAGTTGTTACTATTAAAATACACTTTTCAATTCGGTTGGCACTTTATTTATCTGTGTGTACAAATGTGGTATTCGAAAAAATTGTTTTTTGAATAACAAATTGTACGGGGCATGTTTTGTATACCAGTGGATGCATCTTTAAAATACCTCTCATTTGATACCCAATTTGCCTATACATAGTTTATTAACTTACGAAGAATATTAAAATAAAAACCTTTTTGCCCGTTATCTCGAAAGTTACTGCGACTTTTCAAGCCGGTTTTGTAATACTTTCTGCTACCCCTACAAACATACGCAGAAACAAATTATAAAATTCTGTTTGTAATATTTAACATGTCTCATAACGTATTTTTTGTAAATAAAGGGTGTCCCAAGAAGAACGCAATTTTTAAATCTGGCAACATTCGAAGTGTCATTGTTTGACATTTGAACAATTGTTATTGTTTGCTAGTAGAAGGTACGAGGTTAGTAAAAATGGAGCTAGCTGACCATGGACAGCGAAGGGAGTTCATTAATTGGGTATTGGAGAGACAACATGAAAATGCTGATTTTGCCGATAAAATCATCTTCAGTGACGAGGCCCATTTTCATCTTGATGACTTCGTCAATAGGCAGAATTGTCGCATTTGGGGTGAAGAAAATCCTCGAGTGATTCACGAGAAGCAAATGCATCCTCAACGTGTCACTGTGTGGTGTGGTTTTTGGGCTGGAGGAATCATTGAACCTTTTTTTATGAAAATGAGGCAGGTCAAGCGCAAACAGTCAATGGTGTTCGATATCGTGAAATGATAACCAGTTTTTTCTTGCCTAGAAATGAAGAAATGAATGTGGAGGGCATGTGGTTCCAACAAGACGGCGCCACATGTCATACAGCCAGAGAAACAATTCAATTGCTGCATCAGTCATTTCCCGGTCGTGTTATTTCGCGTTTTGGAGATCAGAATTGGCCGCCTAGATCGTGCGATTTAACACCACTAGATTTTTTTCTTTGGGGTTTTTTGAAGTCGATGGTTTACGCGAATAAGCCGACGACGACTCAAGCCTTAAAAGAGGAAATTGGACGCTGCATACCGCAGCATTCATGCAAAACGGTCATTGAAAATTTCATTAAAAGATCGCGTGCATGCTAGCAAATCCGCGGCGGCCATCTGCACGATATATTGTTCCATACATAACCTCATTCTGTCTACTTTACGATATAATAAAGTTTCACGATTTTTTTTTAAATATCTGTGTTTTATTTAAAATTTAAAAATTGCGCTCTTCTTGGGACACCCTTTACAAAAAAAAAAAAAGGTTTTTTAAATTGTCACCAGTAAGGATGACCAAACACCCTTTTGCTAATTTTTTTTTGTAATTTAAAATTTTTGTTTTTAAAGAATTTTTATATGAAAAACTAGACTTTACAAGCAATTTAAACAAAAAATTTGTTGGAAATAAATTTGAATTTAAAAATAAGGCTTTTTGAATTTACAAATTCCATTGTTGCACCAACCACAGTTTTTTTCTGTGTACGCTAGTTCATTTCTCGAATGCATTTTCTGTGTAGCACAGTGTACTGAATTAAATTAAATGTCATTATTGTTGTCATATACAACCAGAGCATACAACTTAATTAACTAAATTATAAAGATTGTAAATAAAGCTCTATTTAAGAGTAGACTTAAAGCCAACACGAACTTCAGTTTTAATTTTTCAAGTGTCAGTTTTGATTGACCAACACTTTACCAAAAAAAAAAAAAAAATATTATACACAAAACATTTAAAATGGTTTTTAAATATTTTGTAAAAAAAAAAAAAGTATGATTTTTCTTGGGCTAATTTTTGAGAAATAATTGTATCAAGATTATTATCTTAAAATCACAAAGTGTTTAATTTTTTTAGTTTTTGGCAATAGTTCCAAAAATATTAAACAATAAAATTCACATGATCTTTGGAGTGGGCGCTATTTAACAATTCTTTTTTGTTTTTATTTATTCAAAATTTCAAGTGCTGGTTGTTGTTTTGTTTTTATTGAATTTATAAAAATGTTTTTGTTTAGTTTTTAAAATTTATTGTTTAGTTTTAATAAAAGTAGTTCAGGTCAAGGGGTCATTTGAAGGCGTTGTTAGAGTGGACTATTATTCCTGTAGTTATATTTCATAATGCATTGTTTGTGTTTTTTTTTTTTTTTTTCCTTCTTAGATTTTCAACTGATATGAGAAGTTGCTGTTTAATATCAAAAATAAAATTAAGTCTTATGTACACTGAAATAAAACAGTCTGTTAAAGTCACAGAAAAACCTGTAATTTTACAGAAAAATTAATTATTTCAACTGATTTTAGCAAAACGTAAATGTAATTATTAGTAAAGTAAAAGTAGGAGAAAAATTTACTAAATCGATTTGCTACAATGTGTCAATTCCTTTTCTAAAAATAAATAGGGTGGAATGGGGAGCATTCGCCACTTTTTTTAGAGCGCTTTACACATCTTAATTTTAATTTGTATGTTTAAATCATAAGTTATCTCTATCCTTATATTTATTTTTTTAAGATTTCCAAAATAACTCAAATCGGCTATACTGCCCCACCTACGGGATAAATTCGAAAAGTTGATTATGCACATTTATCAGCTATAAATATAACGGTTCTGGTGGAAAACTTATATTTTATATTCATTAATCATTAAAATTGATATATCAATGGCTGCGTTTCAGCAAACAATTTTCTAAAAAGTTCATTTACTTTGAATTTGTTGAAAGAAAACTACATCTGACCCGTGCATGTCACGAATTAATATTATGTACATGTCTTTTAAAGTGCTGCCAATTTTTGCTGACGAAACTAACACTGGTGGTCAGGTGTATGTGCCCCATCATCAGCCTCTCACATAATTTTAGATTTTTTACAATTTTTCGAAAATAATTTTGAAAAATTTGTGTTAATATTATAAATTAATGTCAACGCTTCGACTACTAATTCTATATTATTTTTTTGCAACCAACAAAAACACAAAAACATGTCTATCCTCGAGCACAAGTGAAGTACAAGTGTAAAATTTGGTGACATGACAGATGATCAATAACTGCACAAATTATGGAAAGTAATATTTCAATAAATCTTTTAGATACAATATTTTCCATGTTTACAAATTCACTGAAACCGTTTATTTTTGAAAGCTCCAAAAAAGACTAAACAACGTGGCGCCTCGAAACTTAAAACATATGTTTTATAAGGTTGTCACTTTTCTACAAAATAATTTTTTTCAAACTACCGCTCTCATACAATACAGATACTTTTTTTTATAAAAAGAAATCTAAAATAATCAGGCATGTCACAGAAGAGTATTTCGAATTTTTTTTTTTTTTTGTTCTTCAACAACAACCACCCAGAAATCGATACGAAAACTAACATTTTTTGTAAGATTTATTTTCAGTGACACCGCAGAATATTTATATTTTCTCTGCATTATTTTCGACTTCGATTCGACACTAATCATTAACTTCGAAATTATATTGCTGGCTCTGATAACTTTATTTCAATTAAAAAATTCCAAAATTCCTAATATGTAGATTGAACGTTTTTAAAAAAAATTTATTGTTTGTAAAAATTCTATAAAGAAGTTCTAAAATATAAAAAGCGGTTTTAAAAGCTGGAAATAAATTCAACGCGGGATCCGCTTTCGGAAACCGGCATAATCCCAAAAGCGGGTTGGTTGGTCAGGTTACCTAAAGTGAACCTATAATTTTTTTTGTGTTGTTTAATATGTCAAAACTTTTAACTGTCATCGAGTTTCATTTTCGACATGAATGCACACGTTTTTTTTTTTTTGTTTTATTGTGTCTCGACATATCGTTTCAAAAAAAAAAAAAACTCAATAAAAAATGTAGTTTTTTCGTAAACGTGCAGACTCACTCCACACTAAGAGAATTCCTTGGACAAGTTTTGATAAAAATTTTTCACTGAACTAATAAAGTTTTCTGCACAATGAGAATAAAAAATGTTTTTTAACTTCATGAAAAAGCTTCATGGTTTTAATGAAAGAATTTTTAATGAAACTTTTTTATTACTGGTATGAAATTTTTGAGAAATAATATGAAATTGTTCATTAAATTTTATGAAAAACTGCATTAGTTCAATGAAAAGCTTCAGAGGACGAGTTCCAGTGACAAGTCATAGATCTAATGCAAAAATTCATTGATAACGTGCAGATAATTCTCTCAGTGTAGATACCTAACTATGTTCACAAGTAATTTTTATAGAAAAAAAATAATATAATTTCGCAAAATATTTAACAAATTCATAAACTGTTTGCGTTTAGAAATGCCTTTTTGACTCGGAGATGCTGTTTACTAGAAACTCAGTTCTCGCATTACGCTACCCAGCTAAAAATACATTAGGGATATAAACAAATACAGTGGAAGAAATAATTATAAGTTTACTCATGTAATTGTGATTTTTTTTCAAAAATTTTTGCAATATTTTAAAGCTTTTGCTACAATATAAGACTAACAATAATGCCAGTCCACACCAACTTCTTTTCGATCCTTTTGCTGCAGTGTCCGCAGCATTTTTAACAATTTTTCGTTTTTTGCCAGCGAAATAAATATAAGTTCAGTGATATTAAACTCAGTTTTCCAGCAAAAGATTGTTTTTTTTTTACTTTTTTCTCACTGGCGCATTTTGCAACTTCATTACATTCATTTAAAGTACAATTTTCATGCGCATCGTGATTTTCTAAAAAAAAGTATTCACTTTATTAAAAAAAAAATCGAAAATCGGTATTTTTTAATACAAAAAACAAGAAAATTATGAGAAATTCAACACTAAAAGTGTTTTTAAGAGTAAAATCATTTGAGTAACGTTGAATCACTTTAATTTATGTTTAAATGATGCAAGAAACAATGTGCTGTGGTGCAACTTTTAACCTACTCTTTGGACTTTGACTTTTACTCTGCGACGAAAAGCGATCATAAGCTGAACTATATCGTCTGGATAATAACTTTCTTGCAAATTTTACTTTGCTGAAATGAATTTTATTTCTAAGAATGAAGAATTATGACCCAATTCTAAGATTGGGTCATATGAAGGCGATTTTAGATGAATCTGGACTAAAATTAAGAGACGAAGCGTTTCAAAGGTACACTCGTTTCAAGGTACACCACTTTCGCCTATATTACGTATTCCAAAACATTTTATTAAATTTAATACAAAAATGGGATGCCCGTGCCAACCAAGGCAATATACCTAAAACCCCCGAAATCCGCAAAACTCAAGGAGCTGCCCCACCGAAGGTTACCGGGGGATATTTAAAATTGTTTTTATTTTCATTCTCCAAGATGTATTTAACAATTCCATGAAGTTCAAATCTTAATTTTTTTCGATTTTGTTAAAGAAATTTTTTTTTAAATTTAAAATTGGAGATTTGAAAAATTGCCAAAAATATTGTCCGTTTTTTGACATCAACTAACTACAGGTTAAGGACATCCGAAAAAACATATTTTGAAATAAATCATTATTAAATATGGTTACATAATTAACATCAATAACCGCTTTTTCATTTGTGTTGTAATAATTGTAGGATTTTTTTAATTGCCAAGGAGTTCAGTTTTTGGCTCAAATTTTTCCACTCCTCCTCCGAAGAAAATTTATTTGCACCGAACACTGGTGTTCCCTTGGCAAACTCGGGCCTTTCTTCCATGAAGTACACCAGCTTTTTCAGCTGTTCCATTGTGGATTTCTTTAAGCTGAAATTTAAAGTTCTTAATAAACAACGAATATTGGTGTTATTTTATACTTACCTTTTGTTATCCATTGCTTTTTTTTTACAAATACTTATAATTGTTATTATATATTTTTCTGAAAATTTAACTTTTAAACAATATTTTGCTACTCGAACTCAAATAAGCAAGTGACTGGTTTTGACATTTACGTTCGCAGCGTTGACAACTCGTTCGAAATAGAGAAACCAAATTTTGTATGAAAACTGTTACGTTTTCATTCGACTTGTACTTCGAGTCATCGTTCGCATAGAAATGTAGTTAGAGAAACCCAAATCAGTTTTCGTTCGCTTAGAAAGCGAAAGAAAGCTTTCTTTCGAAATCGAGAAACAGGCCATTAATCATTTAATCGTTAAAATTAAGTTTAGTTTTTGTATGAAAAAAACCGTGGAAGGTTGGCAATCAGAGGTCTAAGTAGACCGGCGCAAAGCCGGCTCAGCGCCGCTGTCGACATATTTTTTAGAGCTCAATTTTCCGCCGAACAATACGGCTATTTTCGGCTTAAATTTGCTAGCCGACTAAACCAGCTTAGCCTACACAAAAAAAAACAAAAAACGGGTTATAATATCAATTAAAAGAATTATTGTTTTTCTTTACAACCTCAATTAAAAAGTTTAGTTAAATTGATTAAAACTTTAATTGAAACTTGAGAAGAAAATAATGGTAGTTTTAATTGAAAACTCGTATTTTTTTATTTTTGTTAAATAAAAAAAGAAATGTAGGTTTGTAAATTAAATTCACATTTTATTTATAATAAAATTAAAGCTTTTTAATATAAAAATGTATTATAAGAAAACAAATAAAAGTAAAGACAAAATTTTTGTTTTGCTTGTCTTGTCTTAAACTTTTTCTTGTAATTGAATTGTTTTCTTAAAAAATCACACACAACTATAAAATGATAGTTTAATGACACTTATACTTATTGAAAATTTAATTATTTACAAAAATAATAGTTTAATTGTCCTTTTTCGATAAGGTTTATTTAAATCCACATGTGCACTTTTATTACCACAGATAAAACACGAAACTAAATTAAGTTTTCGTGCGTACACGAATATCTCAACAAAAAGAGTGTTGCAAACCCTAGTGAAATAACTACAATTTTGCGTGTATTCTATTCTCGGTAAACTATTCAACTTATTAAAAGTTAGTCATTTGCGATTTTTTTTTTTTTATTTACAAATTAAATAATATATTGATATAATTAAACCTTTGTTTGATTATTTAATCTAAATAAAATAAAAAAAAATAGTTTGCCAAATTTTTAAAATTTTTTTTTACATGTTGTCAACACTGTATTTATATAAGGTGGCGCAAAAATAACCTTCCGATGTTTTTTTTTTTATTATGTATTTATTATGTATAGCATTTTCTGATAGGAGGATTACTTTTGCGCCACCTTATATATATAGTAGAAAATTCAATAAATTTTTTAATTGAATCAATTAAAAAAATTGTTTAAATTGCCATTGATATTCAAACAATCAATTAATTAGATATTTTTGGTCCATAATTTTTTCTGTGTATAGATTTTTGTAATTTAAATAGCTAAACTTCGTTTTACATGCTGTACTTAATTTTTTTTTTTATTAACTTGTTATTTTACTAAAAACCTTTCCTATTTTTATTATTAATCTGGCAGCCCTATAATTGTCAATTATAAAAAAAAAACAAAATGGTAACATAAAAACATATTTCGAAAAGCTTTTTTGTAAATATAAAACATTTGTAAATACAAACACATTTGTTAAATTCAAATTTATTTTCAAATTTTTTTTTTTTGTTTCAAATGTTTGTAAATTTTTATTTCTTATATAAACAAAGTTACAAAATAAATATAAAAAAGGTGTTTCCATTTACAAATATTTATTGTTGGTGCCACTTATTTTTTTTTTTTTGTTCTATATATAAATCAGAATTTTGTTAATTGTTTCGGTGTATGAGCGTTTTTTGCACATATTGGAATGTGATGAAAACCGAACGGTATTCATTTCAATCGATTTGGTCGAAAATCAAAATTTTAAAAGTGAATAAAGAGAGAAATTAGGATTGAGAATTTTTAATTTAATTGAATCAGGCATACCGATTTATATATTTAAGACTTTTGAAATTTAAAACAATACAAAATATTCATTTAGCCTTATTACGGTTGTCGTAGTCGAATTCGGGAGTTAGACGAATTCGCTGAAAATTCAATCAAAACAAAACTTTTAAATAATTTTACAGCTGTGTTTATCATAAATAGCCCATTCCCACTTTATAAATTATTTAAGCAGGGCTTAATTTCTTAATAATCTTTAATTTTAGCAAAACCATTTTCTATGGAGTCGAAAAAGTCGACTGCAAATTCGATTACTGCTATTTTAAGAATTAAAAAAAAACATCGGCTTCAGCCGGATTAGAGCCGCCGCTGATCATTTTTTGGCAAGATGCCGCCTCCGATTATTTTAAGTCTGATTGGAACTCTGTTGGAGATGGAGGCTAAGTTTGTTCTAGAGAAATATTGGGGATACAACAATGATGGGGTGATTCCTTGTTAGTTACACTGAACCAAAAACAGCGGTGAAATCAGCTAAATCACATGTTAAATTGATGAATGGGTGATTACTATACAACCAACAAAATCTGTCCGTAAATTTTAAACTTTTTTAGTAAATGTATATTTTGACGTTAAACTATTGGTTGATTGTTATTTTGACAAAATATCATCAAATATATTAACAAAAACTTATTATGTTAACAAATTTATTTAATCAAATTGAATAATTATTTTGTTTTTTTAACAATGCACTTTATTCAATATAACAATGAATTTTATTCATCTAATTGATTTTATCGATTCATTCTTAATTTTTAATTTTATATTTTTCATTACCATTTATATTTTATAGATTTAATTTTTTTTTTTTAATTAATATAAGTCTTAGTAAGTATATATTTTTAAAAAATTTAAGTATTTGATAAAAATATAAAAAGTAATTAAATATAAAATAAAAAATTATAATACAACAAGTGCCCAAAAATCAATTTTTAAAACACATGAAACAGTTAATGTAAAAAACTCGTAAATTTATTTAAAAATTCAGATTGTAATTGAATCACATTTTAAATTCTACACAAATATTTATATATTGATAATTTCGAATTCACATAAAATATAATTAACATCATTTCATAAATTCAGTTAATCTAAAAATAAATGCGCACTAAATACTTCGCTTTCTTAAATTATCCAAAAATAAATTACCAATCTTAAATTATTGTTATTGAATTACACTTTAAATTGTGCACAAATATTTATATACCGATAATTCAGAATTCACATAATAATGTAACCACACTTTAAACGATCTTTACATCAGTAATGACGCCACAAAACTAAAAGCACGCCAAATTACTTTCTACAGCAATAAAACTTTATCAAAATAACATATTTTTATCAAATTAGCTTTACTGTCGTTATCATAATTTTTTGTGGAATTATCAAATGGAATTTTGTTATTTAAATAACAAAAATTTGTCAAAACAACAATTGCTTCGTAAAGCGATGAAAATGGTTGCTTTTTACAAAAATGCACCTCAATTTGAATAAAATTATTGTTGTTTTAACAATAAATTTTGTTAAAAGTTAACAAAAATTGTATGTTGATTTCACTTAAGACTTTTGGTTTAGTGTACGATTTCATTGTCACAAACTTCAATGCGCTGCGACATGGCAATTTTCAACCGCTCATATTTTTGTCTAATATTTTTTTACCCTAACCTCGCTCACACAAAACTGGACTACGATTTTGGAAAATAAAAAATAAAAAATTATAAAAATTGGAAATTTTGTATACACCAAATTCATTTTCAATTAAACATTTAATACACACACAATATTTTTTCTGTAAAGACTACTGAATATACACGTTAAATTAACTGAAAATCAGTTAAAAACAGGACATCTTACTTTTCGTTTAAAACAATTGTATTTTTTAGTTTATTTTCAACTGTTGAAATGAATAATTGACAAAATCGATAAAAACCAATATATTGTTTTCGTTTATTTCAATACTTAATAATACAACTTTTTGTTTTAAATAGAAAATTTTAACTAAATATTTTAACTATTACCGAAAGTCCTTTTTTTTTGTTTATTTTGTTTATTAAATAACAGACAGAAAGTTAAAAAATATACTTCTTTGGTAATTTAACTGTATATTCCATTGAAACAACTTTACCGATTACATTTTTAAATAACTGCTGATTTTTTACGCAAAAGTTCTTGTGAGTGTACATATTACTTTTAATTGAAAGTTAGTTTGAAATCAAACAAAAGTTTAATTGAAATTTCGTTGACAATAATTTTTTCTGTGTAATAATTTCACCTAATATTGTTGCATCATAGTAAATTGTAGTTTTTCATATAAAATAGCTTTAAAAACAAAAATTCAAAATTAAAAAAAAATTAGCAAAATGTTGTTTGTATCTTAAATCCCCATTGTTGGAATCAATTCAAAAAGCTTTTTTTTATTTACAAAAAAGCACTCAAACAGTATTTTGTAATTTTTTTTTCTGTGTATATATACATTAGGCCGGGTCGATTTGTATGGAGGCAAAAAATCGCTCAACGTTCAAGGAAAATCGTATTCTAGGGATCAAAATAAGAAACTTTGCCGAAGGACGAATTCTGATGTCCCGACTTTTGACCCGTAGGGTCAAATTTTGAAAAAGCCCATTTTGATATTTCAGAAAGTAGGAGGAATCTCTCGAAGATTATAGGAGCTACTTTTTCTCTGGGAGACGTGCTAGCAGATTAATGCATAAATCATCATTCTAGGTGACCGTTAAGTTGAAAAGGGCCTTTTTAGCAAGGTTTTTATAGCAAAATGTACAAATCTCTGGATAGAGATATTTCAGAAAGTAGGAGGAGCCTTTCCACGATTAGGGTATCTGTTTCTTCTCCGGAAGACGCTCTAGCAGATGAATGTATAAATTATATTCGATTGGGTTGGATTCGATTGGGGCACTCCAAATAGATCAAAGTGGGATTTTTCAAAATTTGACACTACGAGTCAAAAGTCGGGACACCTGAATTCGTTTTAGAGGTATGGTTCCTTCGCAAAGTTTCTTATTTTGATCCCTAGAATACGATTTTCCTTGAACGTTGAGCGATTTTTAAATCGACCCGCCCTAATATACATATATATTAAAATTTGTTATTTAAAATTTTGTTTATAACAAATAAGTATAAAATTTGCATATATTAGCATTTCCCTTTTAAATATGGCACAGCTTTTTCTATAAACGTGTTATATTCGCAACAAAATGTAAAACCATCTTTAATGGTTTTTTTTAATTCTGAGGGACAACCTGTTTGCTCTTTGCATATATCAGTTGGACAGCTAACAGTAGTGCCTTGGTGAAATATATTGTTATAAGTCAAAAATACCGTACGTTTGCCATCTTTCCCTGAGACAATTTTATAGATCCACAATGGAATTGGTATTTTACGAGTATCAGCCAAAAACATTGGTACCATATGACCATTTACGTGTTTCAGTTTTAAAATGCAATTTAAATCTTCCATTCTATCTGAGTCGAGCTTACAATCTAAGACCCCCGTACAAATATTAGCAGGCGTACGAGATCTATGACGGCTCCATTCCTCAATTAATCTCCAATTTCCATTATCAATCGTTTTGAACTGTGGTGTTACGTTGATAAGTTTGAAGGTAGACAATTTCAAAACCATAGTTGAAAAATCGGCACTCGGTGATAAATGACCACGATCAATCCGGTGATCTGCATTTCTATCTTGCATATATGTTTGTTTTTCGCCTAATAATTGTTTGAATCTTGGAAAATAAGACCAAAAATAGTAGGCATTAGCTTGTGGATTAGAGAATATGTCATCTGTGGTAAAGCTTGCATCTTCAGGTCTTTTACCGGCTGGAATAAAAGAAGATACAAATATTTATTAGGGAAGATAAACTTTAGATTTTAAAGGAAAATGATCGACTTGTTTTATAAAATCCGAAATCGTTCTACCTTAACTCATTATTGACAAAGTGTTCCTTTTTTAGGAAAAAAAAAATACAAAAGTTTGGTTGCAAAATGTCCAGCGGATCTAAGACGTGCCATTAATGAGTTAAGGTTTTCGTATCGACATATTTTAATCTTTAGTCGATTTAAGTAAAGACGTGTTTCAGCTTTTTTCCAAATTCCCACTAGTTCCTGTTTTAGCAAAAATTCATTTGGGTGAGAAAACTATGTTCTAATCTGTATTAAAAATTTTCTTTAGTCAAATAAATCATCGATAAGTGGAAATAATTTGAAATTTTGCAAAATTTTAAATGCATTCGACTTGCAAAATTTTATTTATATCTTTTAAAAATGAACTGTTTTTATATAGCAAAAAAATTGTCACCCTACATATGAGCATTATTCAAATTTTCAGAATTTGTTGAGGCATTTTTGACTCATTTATGATTAATTTTTGAGTGTTGAAAAATTTTTTAATAAGGCTCATAAATAAAAGTCAATTGTGATTAATTGATGACTCAGTAATATGAGAGCTTGGAAAATTATCATTTTTTAGAGTCTTTTATAGGGTTGTCATTTATTTTAATCGATTAAACGAACAAACATAGTTTGATAAAACGATTAACTTTTTAAAATTGTTCGATTAATCGAATGGAGTCATTTCAAAAAGTTTCGATTCGATTTTAGTCGTTTTTGGATTTTATTGAAAGTGAGCACATCGGCATTCAACGTTCCTTTGATATATGTACTGTATTAATTTTTGCAAAATTCGTTGTATTTCGCATTATATCGCTTCACAAAGTTTAACACTTTCTAGCAAAACTAAGAAAATTACCTAATGCTTAAACTGATATAATTTTGTACGTTTTTATCCAATTTTTACAAGAAAGGTTTATGAGAAAATCCTATACTGTCTTCCCAGAAAATGCGAAAATTTCAAAATCTACGTCTTCGTTTTCTCTTCAACAATTTGTGGTGATAGATCATATTGTCTTGTACATTATGTCCATAACTCAGAGTAGGTTCTAAATGGGGTCGAAAAATATTTAGATATTAGTAAGAAATGATTTTTGCTTTTTAAATGGTCTTTTGCGCTCTGAACACGAACTTCTCCAACTCATCACGTTTTTATGATATTGTAATTTAAAAATGCAATCCACGATATTCCGCCAATACTAAAATAAATATTCGCGAATAGAAATGCGTTTTTGCATTTTTACAAAATTTCTCTAAGAAGACTGTATGATTTTCTAGTAAATATCTAAAAGTAGAAGATTCAATTTTTCATATGAGATAATAAAGATTTGTAAAAATTGGGTAAAAGCTTAAAAAGTTAGAGCATTTGGAACATTAGGTCTTTTTCTTAGTGTTGCTAAAAATGTCGAACTTTACACCGAATTTCGAAAAACGTAATGCAGTACATATATCATAGGAACGTTAAATACTTTAATTTTCAACGTTATCCATAGTCACATATCCGAAGATCGTTTCGTAAATTTTTGGAATACACCAAGAAATAAAAATAATTTTTAAAATAAATAAAGTTGTGGCATCAATTTGAATACTTAAAATACCAATACTCAAAAGCAATTATGGCTACACTATAAAAAACACCAAAAGCCTTCTTAACTTGGCATAAATCAACCGTATTTAAGGCAAATAAAATGTAAAAAAGAAAAAAAAAACTAAAGAAAACGAAAAAGCTTAACAATAACACTTTTAAAAATAAAAATTAAAATATTTAACACTACTCTTAAGCATAAAAATGCACTTAAAGAAAGAAAAGTCTAAAAAGATCAAAAATGGAGAAAAAACAAATTTGCAAAATATGTGTAAAAAAAAACTATTTTTTTTTGCTCATGGTGCAAAAAATTACACTTTTCTTATAACATTTTAAAAATCGTAAAGAATACATCAGAAATATTTTTAATATCTTGAGAATTTTTTAGGACGAAAAAATAATGAAATTTTCCAATAAATTAATGAAACTTTTCTTCACAAAATAAACGAAAATTTTCTTAAAATTAATGAAAACCTTCATACTTTTTTTTTAAACCAGTTTTTTAATAAAACTTCTTCATTGCATGTAGTAAACTCAAGAGTAAGCTTTTTTGGAATGAAAAAATAGATTAAGAGCGAATCTCAGAAACTAATCAATAAAAATAAATAACTTTAGGCATAAATTATTTCCCTTGCCAAGATATTACCACAGTCCAAAAATTACAGTTTTTGTGCTTTTAGTAAAGAAGATATGGCGATTTTCGTTTTTCGAAAAACGCGATTTTGAGCGAAAACGCACCAAAACTTCAACGTAGATTAATTAAACTTAAAGGCTTAACATAATATTTTTGACAAACATAATATTTCTGACAAATTGCATCAAAGTTTCAAGTTTAGATGTCCTTAACAGATATCCTTTTGGAATCCTGTATATCCTTATACCAAAATTAGCGTTTTTTTAAAAGCCTAAGCTTTAATCTTACTCTGTGTTTAGTATTAACGGTTTCCGGTCAACACAAATGTGTTTTCAACATTTTTGAAAATTGTGTTCATTTCAAAATATTTATTTTTTGAAATTGTACGAAATTATAACTTTAACGCTTTCTCGCTTCCGAACCATATCATGCACACAAAAACCTGTTTCACAAAATATTTAGTAAATTTAGTTTTCTATCGAAATTGATTACATTCTTATTATAAATCACTCATTTGGGGCACTTAAAATGTCCTGCCTGGAGGCGGTCTTGCCGGTTAGAGGGTTAAAATTAATAAAATTATATTATTCATACAATCTTATGAAAAGTTTAACTTAATGAAAAAATTCAACGGACGCAATCAATTTCATTGATTTTATGCTAAAATTCATTATCATAGTTCTCTTATACAATGAATAAACAGTTTGAGTGCTAACAAGCTGTGTTTGTTACAAAGGACGATTTTTGTTAACTTTGGATGGTTTAAAATCATGCTTTTTTAAAACGATAGCATGTTAGCACTTTAAAGTTACCCGTACACTTTACAATATTATTGCAAATATTGTTGCCCTACATAGTGAAATAAGATGTACAGTACTTTTGCACAAAATATGGCACCACTCTTTTGTTGTGTGGTGGAGGGATATAAAAATTGCACAATGTGGCCAACACACTATAAAATATTTTTTCACATTTCTTGGTTGCGCAATAAGAATCAAAACCTTTTTGATTTTTTCCAATATATTGTACAACCTTCCAATATGACCTACACACTGGTAATATTTTATACAACAGCAAAAGTTGCACAAGAATATTGCGTATAGTTCCTTCAAATCATATTTATTTTTTTTTTTTATTTCAAGGCTGTACAATAAGAATTTTAGTAAAAAGAAGTTGGTCATTTATCCTAAAGTTTTATACAAAGATAGTATTTTTTTTTTAAATAATTCGTTTTTTTTAAATTGTTTGTTCGAATTTTGTGTTTCGTTCGATTAATCGAATAATTTATTTTTCGAGTGACGATCCTAGTATTTTATGAGTCATACTCTCTGAGCGCTCAGAAATCTGTTTTCTGGGCTAAAACTGAAATTACTTAGGAAAAATAATTTTGTTTCCTTCGTATTTTATTTCGGTAGTATATAAAATTAACGGTAAGAAAGTGTCGGACTTTTAAGCTTGTTATTAAAATAAATATATTTTGTTGATTACTCACCCACTGGATAGGCTGTATTTATCGTAAATAATGTTCTCATATGTTCTGGATCAAAACATACTTGATATATTTCAAAAAATTTTGTGATGGTGCTGTATCTGATATTGAAACCAACTTTATATAAAGTATAAGGACAATAAGTAACTTTTTCGGTAGCTATTAATGGCTGTAAACTGTGCGCTTCATCACATTTCGTCTCAATTGGTAATTTTTTATCAAATGCTCCATTTCGGTTACAATTAGCTTGGATTAATTTAGGCGAACTTTTACAAAACATATCTAATCTCGTATTACCGGCAACGCTTCGATCTCTTAATAAATCAAGTTTATTGTTGCTGGATTCTGTTATAAATAGACGCCATTCATTGTTCCATTCATGATTTGATAAATCTAAATAACAATTTTTTGCCAATATGGAGGCCAACAAATTGATATAAAATAATGTAGTTAAAATATTTTTTGCAACAATATGCATTGTTAACGATCCTCTTTAAACTGAATATAATTTATATAAATTTGTTCTTTTTATACCCTACACCACTACGTGATAAGGCTATAATGAGTTGCTTCTAATGTTTGTAACACTAAAAAGTTTTGGACTTAGACCCATAATGATCGACTTAGAATCACTTTATTTTTTGCGTCGATTTAGCGATGTCCATCCGTCGTATCGTCTATCTGTTCATGTATTCTTGTTCGCACGCTACAGCCCGCAAATATTAGACTAAATTTTTTATTGAGAAAGTACATCCTTAAAGAAATGTCATATATGAAAAAGTTGGAAGAATATTTTTAAAAGATTGTATTACTAATTCTATTTCCCAGAGCTGGGCTGGGTAAACTATGACACAAATTTTCGGTGGCACGCACAGTTTTCTTAATTATTAAAAAAAAAATTTTTTTTAAAGAAAACCAGCTACAAATCTTTTAAAGCACTTCTCAGAGCTTTAAATATTAATGTCGATTGAAAAATTGTGTGCTTCTAACCGATTATGATGAACTTTTTCATAAAGATTGTTAATCTCTTTTTAACATGATTTAATAAGTGTCAAAAAATATTCTTAAAAACAAGTCTTTAATACACGGAAATATTTTAAAGATAACTGGTATCTTTTTAGTACATTTTTACCATGAAAAGCATCAAATATCCACTGCAAAAATTTCTTGCCATTTTAAACAAATAGAAGTTAAAATATTTCGATGAAAAAAACCTCAGAACGAAGAAGTGAAAAAGTGATAGAAAATTGGACAAAAGTAAAAAACAGTCTTTGATAAATCGAACTCAAAGGTATAAAAAAATATGAAGATAACTTTATAAGTTTTTCAAACAAAAAGTGTTTTAGAAATAAAAAATAGTCTTAACCGGTTAACTGAGTTTGCCGCATATGCTGCTGCAGTAAAAAAGATAATAGCTACCCACCAACATTTTTTAGAACTGGAATCTGAATCTATTTAAGATCAGCTTCGTTTACCACCGGTTGCATGGAACCTGTTCTAGAATTGGTTTTATAACTAGTTCTAGAACCAGTTCTAAAGTAACCTGTTCTTGTTTGGAGTTAAAGAACATATTGCCAGTAGGACAAACTAAATACAAAAAAAATCGGTTGTAGATCATAAATTAGAACCTATACATTTATAGTTGTTCTGCAACCTGTTATTTGAATTGTACTATTTTTCTGGGAAACTTACAAAAGATTTATATACTGAGTTCCGTAACTATAATTACAAATGATTTTTGTTATTTTTGCTAATATTACAAAAAAATGTTTTTAAATTTATAACTGTTTTTAACCCTCTAACTGCCAAACCCGCCTCCAGGCGTAATTTTTAAAATTTTTCATAAGTGCAGCAAATGAGGTTTTCATAATAATAAGGTAAACTATTTTGATTGAAAACTAAATTCACAAAATATTTTGTGCAGTAATTTTTTGTGTGTATAGCACGGGTTGGAAGCGAGGAAGCGTTGAAGTTACAATTTCAAAAAATAAATATTTTGAAATGAACGCAATCTTCAAAAATCTTGAAAACATATTTATGTTGACTAGAAACCGTTGATAGTATTTAAACGTAAAATAAAATTGAAGTATAAAAAGGACATACAGGCTTCCATATCTTCTTAAGTAAAAGCACCAAATGTGTAATGTTTGGACTGCAGTTATATTTTGGTAAGAGGAATAATTTATGGCTAAACTTATTAATTTTTATCGATTAGTTTTTGAGATTCGCTCTAACCTATTTTGTCCCAAATCGCAAAAATAGGCAATGAAAAAAATGTTGGTAGAAAAACATATTGTTTATTTGTCGTGCCGAACAAGTCGTATAAACGATTTCATTGCAAGAAATCTTAGGCCAGTTTGAGGGTTAAGAGTGTGATAAATGATCTCTTATTGTGTAAAATTTACAAGATTACTTAATTGGTTTAAGAAAAAAATTGTTGGTTCATATCTACACTCATACAAATAAACCTGTAAAAATAGCAAAAACAGAAGCTACTAAAAATTAGTTAAAACTGACTGTTAAAATTAACAGATTTTTTTACTAAATATTAGTAATATAAGAATATCAAAAAAATCTGTTGAATTTACACATATTTAGTTATATTTAAGCTAAATTTTAGTTAATTGAAAGTGACAAAAAAAAATCTGCTAAAATTAGCAAAAACATTTAGTAAATATTAGTAGCCAAAAAAATTTCTAACAAATAAGAAATTTAAAAAGTCTGCCATTATAAAATCAACAATCTACAATTGTTTAGCAAAAATTTTTAGTGTCCGACCGAATAGTTCGGCCAAAAAACTATATTTTGTCGGTTTTTTGATATATTGAGGCAAAGATGACAAATTTTGGTATTGGAAACATGTTTGTTGAGCCGATTTAATTCGATTTTGTGTATAAAATTTAAGAGAAAAGCCGAAGATTAGCTATAAAGTTAAAAGTTCGGCCGCCGAACTATTTTCGATTTGGCCGAACTTTCTGAGGCCGAACAGTGAATTCATTGCTTAACTACAGACTTTTCTTCAAATTTGACACTCAAAATAGCATCTAATCAGCCCAATAAACATTTTTCCATCCGCCAAATTTGTCCATAATGCTTTAAAATACCGAATACAGACCAAATGCATTTTTTGGCCGAACTGTTCGGTCGGACACTAAAAATTTTTATTGATTTTAGCAAAATAAATTAGTATTTGCATTCTACTAAATTTGAGGTAAATATAGCAAAAATTTGGTTAATATTACAGTTTTTTTTTTTCTATTTTGAGTCTACAACTATTTAGTAAATTTTTTTGCAAATTTAACAGAGTTAAATGGTATTTTTAATTCACATCGAATATAACTAAAATTTTGTTAAGTTAACTCTGCGAGTATAAGTGATTTTGAATATTTAAAAAGTAGCTTAAGTTTTCGGGAAATCGCTACAAAAATAAAACGTTCACATATGGTAGTCACAAATTTCGCAAATAATTCGACTGCTTATGGTAAAAAAAAAAACAGGCGCCTGAAAAATGCTTTCTGATCGAGACCGGCCGACAGTGATAGATTTTCAGAGAAGGTGTTCAAAAATCTATAACTTTTACAGGAGTCAACTTATTTCAATGAGGGTTTTTTTTTTTGTTGGAAAGCCTAAAGCTTTGGCTTTAATTAAAGCTATCGTAATATAAAGTATTCATGAAATTATATATTAAGGATTAACCTTAAGGATTAAGTTGGAAACACTTTTTTAACTGGTGGCCATTTTGTCAGCTGGCAACTGATTTGTGTTTAGTTTGGTTTGGCATTTTAACATGAATAGACTGACGCCTGAACAACGCTTCCAAATTGTGCAAATTTATTTTGAAAATCATGGTTCCGTTCGAAATACGTATCGCGCACGAATTTTGCGAATTTTGTTTAGCGATGAAGCTCACTTTTTGGTAAATGGATACGTCAATCAACAAAACTGCAGTATTTGGAGTGATGATAATCCTCAAGTGTATGATGAGACACCGTTACATCCAGAAAAACTGACTGTGTGGTATGCTTTATGGGCTGGTGGAATCATTGGTCCCTACTTTTTTTAAAAACGATGCTGGTCAGAACGTGACAGTCAATGGTGACCGATATAGAGCCATGATTACTGACTTCGTTCATCAATTGAACAACCATGATGTGCACGAGCGGTGGCTTCAACAAGACGGAGCAACATGTCACACAGCTCGTGCCACAATTGATTTATTGAAGGAAACGTTTGGTAACCGCATAGTTTCAAGTTTCGAACCCGTGAATTGGCCTACAATATCGTGCGATTTAACGCCGCTGAACTATTTTCTGTGGGTATATGTGAAGTCGCTAGTCTACGCCGATAAGCCCGAAACGATTGACCACTTGGAGGACAACATTTGCCGCGTTATTGTCATTATACGGCCACAAATGTTAGAAAAAAATCATCGAAATCATCCAAATTAGACTACGTCCGAGCCAGCAGTGGCAGTCATATGCCAGAAGTCATATTTAAATTATAATGCCAGAAGATTATCTTTCGAATAAAGAAAATTTCATGTCAATTTAAAAAATTCATCTTTGTTTTATTCCATTTCAAAGCTATATACCTCAATAAAAAAACACCCTTTATAACCCCAGTTTTTGCTAAATTTTAGTGCAATACACAAAGTTTTTAATGGTTTATATGGGCTGGTAACTTATCTTAAAAGTAGACAAAGTATGACACTATCGTTTTTCTAAATTGTTCCATTCAAAAAAATAAATTAGTAAAAAATTTAGTAAAATTATGTTTTTTTTTTTTGTTAAAACTGCGTTTTTGAATAATAAAACAATAAAAATATTTCATCATTTTCCAAAAATATACATATAGCAGAGTTTTTATTTGTTTTTTAAACAGTTAAAAATTTGTATCCTTTAAGATCGATAGAGACTAATTACTTTAAAATTTTAGCAAACTGAAAATAAAAATTATTCAAGTTCGAGACCATACTCTATATTTCTTTATTAAGATATTGTCCTAACAAATAATCTATAAAGTTCTTGTTTTCATAGTTTTTATAGAACCTAGAAAACTGCCGAAATAGCTCTATCAACACATTTCTGAAAGTGGTCAATTAATAAATTTTCAAAACAAAAACTCTAGATTATTTGTTAGGACCATATCCTAATAAAGAAATATAGAGTATGGCCTCGAACTTGAATAATTTTCATTTTCATTGCACAATTAAAGGTCGAAAAACAAAATTTTTATTTTTAATAAAAATTATATCAAACTTTTAGCAAAAAATTAATTCTAAGTTTAAGTTCTGTCGTACTTACAAAAGACAACTGCTGGATATCGCGTAAAACTAATATTGTGTTTTATTATGTCTTAATATTAACTTTACGGCTAGGATAAGTAAAATTTGATATTTGAAAAAAAAATCGTAAGGTAAAACCTAGTATACTCCTAATATTAGACAAAATCAAAATTTAATACTGATTTTAAAATTATGTACCAATTTAAAGATAAAAATACACAGTGCAACACGAAAAAAAAATAACCATATACGGACACCACTACGTGATAAAAGACTAAAAAAAAAGACCCGTGTCTTCCAATTTATCCGAAAGTCATCTCCTTTTTTGTTTATGGGCCGCCAAAGATTTGGGGCCTCGGTATCATTTTCGCAAAAAAGGGATCATTTGCCAGGCTCATATCTTGCAAACCGTTCAGAATTTCGATTTACTCTGTATGGAAAAGTTGTAGCTCTTGTCATAAAGAACAAAAATTGCGAACATATAAAATCAAAAAACAATCAACTACAAAAATTTACCTAAGATCTCAATAAACAAATTTCTAGAACATATAAACTTCCTGGGAATTGGGTTTGCTACCTATGCTCCTGAACAGGAGAAAAAAGGAAAAAAAATTAAATTAAAAAATTTTTCACTTTTGCGCGCTACCTAAACAGTGTTAAGAATCATCTCTAGGAAGTTTATATGTTCTAGAAATTTGTTTATTGAGATCTTAGGTAAATTTTTGTAGTTGATTGTTTCCTTGAATTTTGAACGGTTTGCTACCTATGGACCTAAACACGGGAAAAAAGGTAAAAAAAATCGAATTTTTTTAAGTTTTTTGCGATTTTGATCTGGAAGGTGAAGTTTTTTGATTTTATATGTTCGCAATTTTTGTTCTTTATGACAAGAGCTACAACTTTGAAATAGAGAGTAAATCGAAATTCTGAACGGTTTGCAAGATATGAGCCTGAGAAAATGATCACTTTTTTGCGAAAATGATACCGAGGCCCCAAATCTTTGGCGGCCCATAAACAAAAGAGGAGATGACTTTGGGAAAAATTGGGAGACACGGGTCTTTTTTTTTAGTCTTTTATCACGTAGTGGTGTCCGTATATGGTTATTTTGCCATGACTTAAAAAATTACACACAGTGATATTGACTCAAGTCTATTTTAACCCAATAAAATTCTTGGAACCAAGTACTTTCTGACTTTAACCTGACTGGTGTAGGGTATCATACAGTCGGTATGCCCGGCATTGCGACTATTATTAGGCTCTATATAATTCTAATTAAATATTTACTTAAGAAGCTTTTTAATTATAAATTTATTGACTTATCGGTGGGGCATGAGTAATAATTTCAATAATACAACATTTACAGTGATTAACGGTTATCGTAAACTTGAAGGTTAGGCTGATTCTTAAAAAAAAACTATTTGTCAATTTAGAATGATGCAAAAAAATTCCAATTTTATCAAAATTTTCCAAAAAAAAAATGTTGGCCATGCAATATTAAATAAAAATAAAAAAAAAATTAAGATTGCAAATAATTACAATTTTGGGAACTTTTCGTTAAACACATCATACAAATTAAATAATAATAATAATGATTATCCCTTAATCGAGTTAATTTAAAATAAAATTTAAAAACATATGTTTTTGATAAAAAATTTTACAGTGTAAATTATTTTATTAGATCTCCATTACTTAGTTGCGAAACATAAAATATTTGGCGCATCTTTAACCAATGTTTACCGGAGGTTAAAGTTGTCTTACCAAAAACAATTTATGGTTACAACTAAATTTAGTTTGAATAAGCCAACCACAAATAATTCTAATTCCTAATTAAAAAAAGTTTCAAAATAATAAATCATTAGCACTAAAAAATATTAACCCTTCACGGGTGCTCTAGAATTGGGTTTTGACAAAAAAAAAATTCCCACAAAAAGTGAGTATGGGGTTTGAAAACACTATATTTATGATTAAAAAAATACGCATTTTTAAAAAAATCCTAGGACAAATTTAAAAGTTATGACCAGTTAAAGTTTTTGGTTTATAAAAATTGGGCGCCATTTGTAATCTGTTATGAAAACAACTACTAAAATAAATATTTTTCAAAAAATGAAAAATAATACTGCAGTAAAAGCAAGCAATTAAATAAACACAATTAAAAAAATTTTTGTTAGGTAGAAAATATTCTTCGGAGATGAAATCTGCATGTAAGTGTCGTCCAAATCTCAAATTAAACCAACTACTAAACACCCCATTTAAACTTATTAAATTGATACACACGTTTTTAATTTTTTTTATTTATTTTTTATTTTATTTAAAATACACTGTACATATAATAAAATTTAAATATGATTAGAATTATACTCACAAACCGCTCTTTGTATCCATTTTCCGTAATGGTGATCACTAGTTGTTCGTTTAAACCTCTTTCCAAACCTTGAAGTCTGAGTGAACAGATTCGTAAGCCTATTCACTCCAATGTCCTAATCCGGTGTCTGCTTTAGTACAAAAATCCAGTATATGGTGAAATACTTAATGCACTTTGGGAGTTACTGACAATTTTTGATTAGTCAGTGAACAAAGTTGAAGGTAATTATTTTTAAATGTTTCAATATGTTGCGCTGCATTTTCATTTTCTTTTTGGACATTCCAAAACTTAGCCCATTCAAGTGAGATTTCTGGAAACATTCTTTCCAAACACTCGAAGACTTTATTTACTACACCTAATAATAGGTGCAGCTCAGGTGGTGGAAATTTGTCCAAAACTAATGTTTCGTCTAGCTCAGATGTAATTGGATTGTTAACACAATTTTTAAAATATTTGGCATCTTCTTGATGCTTTCCACTTTCACACCAGCCTTCATAATTTTTACGAATGCTTCCAAATGTCCTTAGTTTTCCACACATTTGTAAGCAATTTTTTTCCACTTCGCAAAAACAACACGAAAAGCTGGATGCGTGGCTCACTAGACCCAAAACTATATTACCCAATTTTAAATCGTTTGCAAATACTATATTATTTGGTAAAGTTTGGCTTGATAAATTTAACTTTTCAAATAGATCTGCCATATTTAAAATAAACAAATTTTTAACGCCAGTATCAAGAAACTTTGATTTTGATTGTTGATTTTTAGTATCTTTATAAATATTTAAACATATTTTTAAAATACCTCCACCGCCACCAGCACCAACTTTAAACTGAAGAACTTCATTTTGATAGCATCTTTATTGCTTTATTTTGTTTATAAATTCTTCTACATTACTACAATATGCAACAGTAGTTGGGAGTTTTATAATTCCGAGCTTTTTGTCCTTTTTACAAAATCAAAAGCTTCGGATTTAAAATATTTGTGTGACATTGCAGAAGAAGATTTTTTGTCTTTTAAGTATTTGTTTTGCAACAAGAATCACATATAGATGTAGGAAACATTGAATTTGATAAGTTAAAGTTAGGACATTTGAAGAGATATCTTACGGAGTTGTTTTGTGTTGCCCATATTTTTTATTTTTTGATTAGAATTGGACTGCACGTTTCTGAAGAAAAATGCAGATCTTCGTCAAAACTTTAACTGGTAAGACCATTACCTTGGAAGTCGAGCCTTCCGACACCATCGAAAATGTCAAAGCTAAAATCCAAGACAAAGAGGGTATTTTACCAGATCAACAACGTTTGATCTTTGCTGGCAAACAATTGGAAGACGGTCGCACCTTGTCCGACTACAATATCCAAAAAGAATCTACTTTACATTTGGTACTCCGTCTTCGTGGTGGTATCATTGACCCTCTTTGCGTATCTTGGCACAAAAATACAATTGCGACAAAATGATCTGCCGTAAGTGTTACGCCCGTCTCCATCCACGTGCTACCAACTGTCGCAAGAAGAAGTGTGGTCACACCAACAACTTGCGTCCCAAAAAGAAGTTGAAGTAGACTATTGAAAGGCTGGGCTTTTTATTCAAGCAATGCTTTTGGGAGATGCACACCATCAAACTCCCTTTTTTCTATGTACCAATTTAAAACTCTCAAGTTCTTTTAATTTTTAATATTTAACAAAAATAAAATTGCTGTAGAAAACTAAGAAATAAATAGCGCATCAAATTTTTCTGTATTTTTCGTGAGAATTCATTTTTTTATATACTCAAGCTTAGACATAAAAATACATATGCTTAAATAATTTAAATTTTATCGGAACTTTTAATTGAAACAGTAAAATATCAGATCAAGTGGAATTCAGATTATATTGTAGTAAAAAAATTAAGGATTTAAATCTTTTTGATCCAAAATAAAAACAAAATTAGCAGTATGCGAAAACCGGTGTTTGCTTCATGTAGAGGGTGGAAGGGGGAGCTTTCGCCAGTGGGGCACAGAAACACCTGACCTCTGAATTTAAGAGAGATAATAAATAATCTTAAATGACAATTTTTTTTTGTGATTATGCTTTTTTACCTTCAAGTTTGAGTGGTTTACTATACAGGTAGTAGCGAACAGACAGATTTTTGTGATTTTAAAGTGGCTTAAAAAAATATATGAAAGTAAGTACAGTCTGAGACAACCGTTTGCACGCACAAACAAATACTTTAAAACAGCTGTTCAATTTTCATCTTTAACCAAAATTAAAATATTTCTTCTGTGATTTTATTTAAATAATTTAATAGACTTTCAAAAATAAAAACAATTTTGAGTCTATCAGAATTTTTGTAGAAAATATTTTTACTCGTGAAAATTATAAAAGATTTTTGTAAGTTTTTGTTTGCACACAGAGACGAAAACTCGGTTGCGAGTGCTTTATAGACGATATAAGTACGGTTTTTCTTTATTTTTAAAAAAGTTCCATCAGTTAACGCGTAAAAGTAAATAATGTTGAATTCTTAAAAATTAATGAATAAAAACTAATATTACAATTAATAAACTGCATTTTTCTTAAGGCTTATTTTTAATATTCAATATTAATTTGTTTGAAATAAATAACAAAATTGTATGTAAAGCCAAACAATGACGGTAAATCAGATGTATCTCGATGACGGTTTCGACGATTTTGCCATCAAAAAACAATTAATTGGTAACACAAATAGTAAATTAGGAACAAAATATATACTGAAGTACTACGCTAACAAGTAAAGGTTCGTAGAGGTAATAAATATTTATGTGTTTAATTTTCAATTTGTTATAACTTCCGCATAAATAAATTAATTTGGCCTTTTCGGAAAACTCATTTTAAAACAGTTATAAACTTAAAGTAGTACGGAGGCATTGAAATTTAATCGGATTTTGAATTATGGGAAAAAAAATAACCACTTAAGGTTCGTACTTTCATGGAAATTTAAAAATTTTATTTGTTATAAAAAAATCATGATTTTTCAAATTGAATAATAACACGTAACATCGCGCTAATACTTATTTAAAACATAAAACCGCAGAAAAATAGCTTCAATACAACCTCAGTTCAATGGATATCGATACCAGGCAGTGTTGCCAGAAGTAGGGGAAAATCCCTACATGTATGTTTTGTACCTTCAAAATAACAGCGTAGGGGAAAAGGGACAGATATTTCAAATCAGTCAAAATGTAGGCACTGTTTCCAAATAATGCAAATCTTTTCAAAAACAGCTATTTCTAAATTTTTTTTGTAAAATTATTATATTTTGAGAGAAAATATTTCCGTAGAAAGGCCATTTTATTTTAATAGATATTTCTACAGTTTTTATAAAATGAGAGACAATATTTCCGTAGAAAATATTAGTTTCTTATAATTTGACATTTGAATAGAAGATTGACATTTGAATAGATGATGGAAGTTATTTAAATGTTAAACTAATGTTAAATTTCACCGAGCAATACAATTTTTGATGAGTTCTGTAAAAAAAACACCAAATAAAAATGATTTTTTGACGAAATAGAAACCGCTAGTATAAAATTAAACTTTTTGATAGCTGGTATGATTTTTGTTTTGGCAAATATTGACAATTTTAAATCTATTCTAAAAAATATTTTGGAAAATTTAATAAATTTCTATTTTCAAATAATTTTCGAACAAATTTTCGATAGTAGCATTTGGATATTAATTTTTGAAAATAATTGAAATTGTCGTCGAAAGTATGAAAATTTCAAAGAATATTTAGTTTATAAAAATGTAAAAAATTTCGTAGCGATTTTTGTAGGGGAAAAAATTCGATAATGTAGGGAGAAAAGGGATTTTTATTGCTTAGTGTAGGTATTTCTTAAAAAACCCACTGGCAACACTGGTACCAGGTTAATTTTATCGAATTTTAGTGCATAATTGAACAAAAATATTTTTTTTTTCTGTGAAAAATCAACCAATTTATATTATTTATAATCTTTTGCTCGTTTCGACACTATAAATATCAATAAAAAGTTAAAAACAATAATAAACGAGATTTAGCTTGAGACGCAAACACCAGTGTACGCCAAATAGACGTTTTAAGTTGTTAACAAAAACTACATTTTTTAATAATTTCTGCGAATGTGTGTCTCGAAAATAAGTTTAAAGACCCTGAGATAAAAATCCATTAAAAAATGCTTAAGATACTTTTTGTGGGACATACATATTTAAGGAGTTTAATGAAAAACTTTACTTTTTTCTAAACAACTTTAAATTGCGATTTGACATCTAATGGTGTTTCAGTCTGAAACAAAACCTTAGTTTATTGACATTACTCGGGACGAAATGTTAACATAGAGAATAAATGATTATAAATAACACAAATTCGTTGATATTTCACAGCAAAAAAAATATTAAAATACAATTCTGACTTAACTACGTTAAATTTAACTTGGTACCGTTTTTTATTGAACTGTGATGAAGTTATTTTTTGTAAAATTTTGCATTTTAAGTATTAACTGGAAGGTTAAGTTTTATTAAAATTAAAATTTTAAAACTTTTTTGAAAGTACGAAATTTAAATTCAATTTTTTACCATAGCTCAAAATTCGACTAAATTTCTATTGCTGCGTATTAGCTAACGCAAACACACTAGTTTGACTGTTTTAGAGAGCTCTTAAAAAAAGCTTTCGAAAAAGCGCAAATTTGAACGAATTTGTTTATTTTTGAGGAAATTATAACAGATTATATAAGGAAGTTGTATAAAATTAAACACAAAAATATTTATTACCTGTACGAAACTTTACTTGTTAGAGTAGTAAGTATACATGATGTTTCTTGCATTTTAAGACATGATCTAACAATAATATTGATAAAATTTTGGCCTGAAGTAAGTTTAACCAAACTTCGTAAGGGATAACTTTTAGGCCAGAAGAAACCTAGCATAGTAGTCCGTGCAAATGAAATTAAATTTGTTGGTCTTTAGAGCAATAATATGTCGAGCCTTCGCGGATGTTTCAGATAGGGTCGTAAAATTAGTTCCGAAATGCTTTGTTTTGTTAACAGAAGAATACAAAAATTATTGGACCAAGGGTGATTTTTTAGCAACTTTTTTTGGCAACACTGTTTTTGGCAGCTCAGCTGTTTTCGTGTAACTTGTTACTGTCAGTTTGGTCTATAATTTAACCATGAATCGACTAACAAACGAACAACGCTTGCATATTATTGAATTTTATTATCAAAATTCATGCTCTTATTTCATGCACTTTTTTATCGGAAAACTGTGTTCAGCGACGAAGCTCATTTCTGGTTAAATGGATACGTGAACAAGCAAAATTTACGTATTTGGTGTGAAGAGCAGCCAGAAGCACTGCAATAACTGCCAATGCATTCCAAAAAATGGATGTGGATTATGGGCCGGTGGCATCATTGGACAGTACTTTTTCAAAGACGGCGAAGGCAGGAACGTTATTGTGAATGGCGAGCACTGTGCGATGGTTACATATTTTTTTTTTGCCCGAAATGGAAGAGCTGGACTTGGGTGACATGTATTTTCAACAAGACAGTAACACATGCCACATAGCACGCGAAACAATGGCCCAATTGAGAGGCGAGTGAACAGTTTATTTCACATTTGGGACCGGTCAATTGGCATCCTAGATCGTGCGATTTAACGCCTTTAGACTATTTTTTGGGGGACAAACCCGCAACTGTTGACTCCAGTGCGTCAACAGTTGCGGGCCAATATTTTATTTTTTATTAGTATTCAATTCCGTATTCAATACTGATTAAAACCGCCTTAACTATTTACTAGAGAACATAATTTGGTCATCTTAATAACATAAAGTACATTTTGTGTAATTAATTTAGCTTAAATATGTATTTCCAGATTTTAATGATTAGAGCTTCTGAAAAAGCTAAAATCAATTTTATTTGCATATTTTTGTAATATTCAAATCCCGTTGATCACAAAAATATCAAAAAGAAATCAATTATAGCATTAAATTTACCGCTTTTCATTATTTAAAAGCGTATATTACATCCAATTTTAAGATTTTTCAATATAAATAACTCAATAAAATTAATTTTAATAAAAATTTTCTTTTAATTGGTAACTATGAAGTAAACAAATAATTGTGTTAAAATAAAATTAATTTCAATCTTTTTGTTTCTTTAAAAAGCAATACAAACATAGTGCGTACAAACGGTTGTCTCAGACTGTATATTCTGTAATAACCCTACGGGCAAATTGACATTTCCCGAACGACACGAGCGATGTCCTGGGTCGGACTTTTTATATGAAAGCGACATATCACTTTAACATGGCGTTGTCATTGGAGGTGACGTATTTGCACATTTCGGGCACCTGGCGCGTGTTAGGTGATATGTCTAAAAATTGATGTTTAAATATATTACAAAAAATTAAGATTTTAAAACATCTCTTTTGAATTGCCTCCGCCGGCGCTCTATCCCACAACCTCCTGCTTACAAAGCAGGCAATTCTAAATTATTATTATTACTTGTGTAAGATACTTACTGTATCGTATTTGAACTTTCAATATTGTTTCGAGTGTGTCTTTTTATAATTTGTAACAATGTCATATTAATTTTGGAAAATACACTTGACTTTGAATTGAGCAATCGAAAAGGAAGCAACTATTTAACTTGCTATGATTACTGCTATGAGAACTGTGCAGTTACTGCCAAACAAGCAAGTAATTGTTTATGTGTGCATATTTTACAAATACAAACGAAAAACAAAAATAGAACGAAGCAAACAATACAACAACATAAAAAATGTAAAGAAAACACAATCACACTACAACAACAAAATATAGTTGCAGTGCAGTGCTGCCCATACATTCAAAACTTAAAAAACGAAGAAGTGCAACGACAGTTCTACAATAGGTGCTGGTGTAACTAGTCGCGTGATATATCCTTAAGGGAAATTGACTTTTCATTGCCCGTAGGGAATATTTTCAAGTTTTATTCCATAAACCTACAATGCATATTTCTAATTAAGCAATTCCCATAATAATTAAATTTAAAATACAAATTAACTAAATCTTAAAAAAATTAAATGATACCTCACGTACTAATGGGGTGTTTTTTATACAGGTATAGAACTTTAAGTTGGCAATACTTTTTAACTGGCGGCCATTTTGTCAGCTGTCAAGTGATTTATGTTTAGTTTGGTTTGGCATTTCAACATGAATAGACTGACGCCTGAACAACGCTTCCAAATTGTGCAAATTTATTTTGAAAATCCATCAGAGCAATGAATTTGATTAACTATGGAATATTTTCTCACCACGTTTACACTAAATGATAATATGCATCCACTGAGACGTCGTACAGTGCGTCAGTCGTCATTGCTGCTGTAGAGCGTAGCGTAGAGAAGGCCTCAATCAGTCTATCCGCCATCGTCTACAGGAATTGGATATGTGTCCATCCACTTTATGGAAGATTTTGTGGAAAGATCTTGGTTTGCGTGCTTACAAAATCCAACTCGTGCAACAATTAAAGAAACACGATCACCTAGCAATGCGTGGATTCGGTGAATGGGCCCAATACAAGATTGCCGTTGATCCCGATTTTCATAAGCGAATTTTGTTTAGCAATGAAGCTCACTTTTGGTTAAATGGATACGTCAACAAACAAAACTGCCGCATTTGGAGTGATGATAATACTCAAGTGTATGTTGAGACACTGTTACATCCAGAAAAACTGACTGGTGTGCTTTATGGGCTGGTGGAATCATTGGTCCGTTCTTCTTTAAAAACGATGCTTCAGAACGTTACAGTCAATGGTGACCGCTATAGAGATATGAAAACTGACTTTTTCGTTCGATTGAACGCCGCTGAACTATTTTTTATGTGAAGTCGCTAGTCTACGCCGATAAGCCCGAAACGATTTCCCACCTAGAGGACAACATTCGCCGCGTTATTGCCAATATACGTCAAAAAATGTTGGAAAAAGTCATCGAAAATTGGACCTTCAGATTAGAATACGTCCGAGCCAGCCGTGACGGTAATATGCCAGAAGTCATATTTAAATTATAATGCCAGAAGAATATATTTCGAATAAAGTAAATTTCATGTCAATTTAAAAAAATCATCTTTGTTTTATTCCATTTCAAAGTTCTATACCTCGATAAAAACACCCTTTATACCTTAAAAACTAGTAGTATTCGAAATCGTTTGGTTTTTTATTAAAAAAAATGTTGTTTTAGTTGTAGTACAAATGTGGTATAAAAATTAGATTAAAATCGTTTTTAAAATCATTGCGAAGATTAAAAAAAAAGGTGACAGTGCTTATTAAGTGGTAAAGGATCCGCCAAATAACTTTTTTTTTTTTGAAAATTTTTTGAAAAACTACTGAATATTTTTTCAAATTTCTTTTTTTATTTGAAAGTACAATCCTTCCGGTTAATAATGGAAAATAATTTCATTCAAATGGCTGCCTCGGCTGGACATACAGTAGCCTACACGATCGGTCCAATTTTTAAGCACATTATCGATTGTGTGCAGCTGTATTTCACCAATGGCTTCCTGTTCCGTCCTGTTGAAACCAAATGTTGCCAATATCCTAATCTTCAATTTTTGTGAACAAAATTTCGTTCAAATTGGCCCGATAACGATCGCCATTGACTGTAACGGCCACTCCTTGCTCATTTTCGAAGAAAAATAGCAATTTTCGCACACATTCTGCAACATTACCATGATTTTCAAAGTAATGTCGCAATATTTC
Source organism: Delia radicum (assembly GCA_021234595.1). Lineage (NCBI taxonomy): Eukaryota > Metazoa > Arthropoda > Insecta > Diptera > Anthomyiidae > Delia > Delia radicum. The sequence goes on from CM037852.1 coordinate 135,073,220, forward strand.
CCAGCGTTGTTCAACCATATTCGTTCAGCGGAAGGACAAAACTAATTATGTGTCAAATAATACATGAGCTAAGTGTTACCATTCACGAAATAAGCACTAGTTGAAAAAAAACGTTAGAAGGCGGACCCTTTATATCTCCTTTTCACCGGTCAGGGGAACAGTTCATTAAACATAGTTGACGTAATTTAACCCACAACCATGGCAAATTATATTTGATTCATAATTGTTCCTGCTTTAACCAGTACCGGACAATTGACTCCTTATTGCCGGTAGCGAACTTTTTCAATTGATATATTAAAAATTTATCTTTTAGTAAGATGTTCTGTTCGCTTCATAAAAAAAAAATTACGACGTGGTTTACACAAAAATTTTTGGAAAAGTGTAAAAAAAGTTTTGCTTTTGTTGCAGTGGTTGCACCTGGGGTACATTCACCATCTAGCAGAAATAGCAGTTTCTTTGGGAATATTTCCGATGGAGCTTATTCATAATTGGTAGACGTTTCCCAAACACGATAAATACAATGAATCCTAGCAATGACGAACACCTTACCCCTCCCCTTAATGAAAAATTTTGGTGCAACGTTATCACCAAATCAAACGTGGATTAAAATGGCCTCTCATTCCCACTGTATTTTCTAAACAAATTTAGGCTCATAATTATTACGAAATTATGTAAAAAATCCGCTTAAAAATTTATACTTTTAAAGCTAATTGTTTGGTTTGGTAAATACAGCGCTTCAAACAAAACTGTGGCGAATGTTTGTTCTTTTTTAGCTTTATTTTGACTTGATAATATTTAGTTATTTTTATTTTGTGTGACATTATTTGACCAAAGGTAAACATGGGTTAGCAATGCAGAAAATCTCTAATGTTTTGGAACTGAGTAACTGTTATCAAATAAAACGATTTCCAATGAAAAATTCGTTTTTTCCATCTAAACTATAGTATTTAATTTTTAAAATACTGAATTTCCATCAAATCTGCCAAAATTAGATCGGCCCATACGTAAACTGGTGCTTATATTAATTCTTATGATGTGTTCAGAGAAAAGCGCCCAAAATTATTTTAAGATTTGTAATCTTTAATTCAATTTATTTATAATTGCAGCTTTAAAAATAATGCAAAATTATAGAAGTTTTTTTTTTTTGCCTAGTGTGGTTAATGGGTAACAATCTTATAAAAACTAAATATTTTTTTCTTGAGTAATTGATATTAAATGTAATAAAAAAAATTATTAATATTGCGGTATTCATAATACGTTCGACTATGGTAGACAACGATTATTTGCAGAAACTTGCCTTATCCGGTTTTTTTTTAATTTTTTTAAGTGAAATATGTTTATGAAAATTGTCCTTTTTCCAGGGATGCAACACTTATAACTTTTATCAGAAATCTCAACTACGGAATTATATAATTATACCCAAAATCAATAGAATATATTTTTATTATGGCACCACATAAATGAATGGGGCTTTGTAATGGACCATATGTAATCATATATGAATTGAATTAAAAATATTCAAAGCATTGGATCTCATATATTTCTATACAATTTTGTATGGAACAATAAATGCCGATATAAAAAATTATAAAAAAAAATATTTTTAATGCTGGTTTACATGAAGTTTTATATAATTATATAAGTATATAATTCAACAAAAAAGTACATATTTTTTTTTTTTTTTTGTTTTTTTTAAAGAGAAGCAACACTCAGGAAATTCTTCCTATTAATTAATGTGTTGCTTTTTTTGGAAAGGGGATAGTGGAGAGATGAAAGGTGATGAAAGATGAAGGGCTTCAAACATGGCAACACTGTAATTGCGCGAGTAGATAAGTCTTAGAACAGTTGTTGCTCGCCACCTGATGTAGAGTTGGCGAATTTATTGAAGCTTTTTGTTTCATAGCCCTGATTCATTATTTTACTTTGGTGGGGTTAAGTGCTATGAGAACACCGAAGGTGGGCGCAGCGATACATATAAGTGATAGAAAAATCATACATATTATTTTTCTAAATTGATATTGTCGTCACCGGGAATCGAACCCGGGACCATCTGTGTACCAGTTCAACGCGCTAACCATTACACCACGATGCCCACAATGTACTTTTATGTTGTATTATATACGAATATAACTCTGTATTGTATATATAGTAATAAAGCATTAGGTATATTAATATTGATTGTATATAAGACAATATAACAATATATTGCTATATATACCCCCATATTAGATACAAATATTTATGGTTTAACATATATGTTTATACACTGATAGAAATTTGTGCGTAGTATTAATGAATTCCATCATTAATCCAATGAATTTTTTCATAAAAAAGTCCCCAAAGAAACGTTTCATTGAGTCAATGAAAGGTGTTTCATTAAATCAATTTTAATGAATTTTTTCATTGACCCAACGAAAATTTCATAAAGTATATGAAATTTTTTTCATTAATCCTAGCCTCATGTGTTTAATGAATAAAATTCATAGTTCGTATGAAATATTTTTCTTGATATTTAATAATTTGCACTTTTTATGATTTTTTTTAGCATTGCATTAATTTGGTGGTTATTGAGAAATTTTCATTCGTTGATATTATTTATAATGTCTGGTCTTTATAGGATCTATAAAATATTTTTATAAAAAAAGTTCGAAATCTAATGAATTCTGAATTACCTTATACATCCCAACTATGTAATAAAACAATTTGTTTTTATAATTTGTGTTAAAAGATGACATATTTTCTTATATGTCGGTACAAAATATGTAATTTTTTATCGATCTGGCTTGGAATTCTGTAGAACGATCGTCGATTATAGTCCACTTTTTGTAGTTAAATTACGTCCATATTAGATAAAAATGTTAAATATTGTTAACAATGTTGTTAAAAACAAAAATTTATTATCTTTTAGCATAACGTTTTTGTGTAACATCGTCAAAACGATAACAATTTTGGTCTCGTTTTGAACAAAACTATATCGTTTTTCTTAGAGAATCTGTTCCCTGGAATTTAGTGAGAAACAAAAACTGTTAGCTCTAGGCAAATTTAATAAAAAAATTTATTTATATCAAAGTTTTGATTAATTCTGTTTAAAAGAAATTTTTCAGTTTTTTTTATTTCAAAATGATAGTACAAAAAAAAAATTTTTTTTTCTTATTACAAGTCAAAATTTTTATTGAAAAAAATTTGAAAATTTTTCATTGATTTAATGAATTTATTTTATGAAATTATGAAAAAATCATAAAAAATGTTAATGAAAAAAATACCAATATTAATGAGTTTTCATGTAGTTAACAAAATTGTTCATTAAACCAATGAATCGATTTTAATGAAACAGTTTCATTAATACTATGAAGGAAAATTCTATCAGTGTATGACTAGTTAAATAAATGTATACATTAAAACATTTAATTGTATAAAATTATATCTGAATATATAAAAACTTGGGAAGAAAATATTACAATTTGTTATTATTTTATTTATTAAATTTATTAACATTAAATTTTAAAATGTAATGTTAAGTGCGCATTTAAACGTCGCTGTTTTAAAAGCTATATAAATATTTAATTTTTTTAAATTTTTTCTGTACGTGAAAGATACAAGAATTTACTAAAATATTCTGTTTTAAAAAATTGAATTTTAAACTCTTTTAAGCCTACTTTTGCTATCGAATATCAGATTTTTTATAGAAAGAAACATAGGGTTGGAAGGGTTAAACCATAATATTTTGGTAGATTATTTTTTCTTTTAAATACAGAAAAATCATAAAAATGACATTTATACTTTTTAAAAGAGAGACATTTAAACGGCGCCATAGCAGTTTTATGGTAACACTACATTTTTAAATGTAATCTTTTAAGTTTTAAAAAATTAAAAAAATATTGATAATATTAATAATATAAAAAAGCATATATATATTTAGAAAGCCCATGTAACTTTCTTTTAATTACCGTTTAAAAATTCAAAATTGGTATAAAAATTATTGAGTTACAAATGTTTAAATAAGCCTGTCGCAAAAAATACTCTTTTATCGTTATCTCGAAAATTTGAGGGTATATTGAAACTTCTCAAACCGGTTTTGTAATACGCTAGACTTACAACCTACACTAGGTCACTTGAAAAGTGATTGCAATTTTTTGTAGCACCATGTTAATAATGAATTTTCTTCCATAATTTTTCCATAGAAAAAGCAACAGTTTGTTATTTTTTTAAATTAAAAAGATTAAATTGATGGGCTTAGTGCAAAAACATGATAAGCCACACGATTTCAAAAACCTATGTATGTGTTCAATGCATTACCTAATACACTATCAACGTCCACTTAAAAGATTTTAGCTAAATTCCATTTAATTTCAGATCTAGAGCAAATATTACTTTTTACAATGCGATATTATTGCAATAATTTGTTACTCGAGAACTTGATATGCCACACCAATAAATTACACATCTGAACAAAAAGTTGAATTCTGAAGAAAATAGAAGCGAAAGTTAAGTTTTTTGCTAATATATTGATGGAAGTATGGTGGACAAAGACTTTTTGCCAACAGATGATGTAGTAATTTCAGAAACCAGAGAAGTATGATTTATTATAACTTTTAGAGCTTATCAAGTTATTCCAAAATTTTATTAAAAAGATGTTTCTGTTTTGAAAACGGGAAGCTGTTTTTTTTTCAGAGCTATCATATTTAAGATAGATATGTTTCTATGCTAAATACTATTACATTTCCGTAGCTGGACGACTACATTCCACGGAAAACCAATACTTGAATATAAGGTATTCTTATTTGAAGGAAAAAGTTACTATTTTGCAGGACTTCTATATATATTTGCAATAAGTGCCAAGATATGTTCGTCGCTGAAAGCCTAGAAGACAGGGAAAACCATTTTGATATTTTGCAGAAATTTGAATTAAGATTTTAATTTAATATTTTATAAATGCCAATATATTCGACTTTTATATTTGTTTTTAAATCACACCTTATGTACAGGGCAGCGCTTTCATGCAAATACATGTTTGTGATCAGTAAAACAAATTCGATTTGACGATAATCTTCTCGGGGTTTATTTGCAGTTTTTTGCATTCAACGATTTTGCGTTCAACTAAGATTAAGAAAATATCTTTAAACATTTATATTGTGTTTTACTTTAAACCATAGCTATCGAGTTATTAATTAAATTTTTAAAAATCGAAAAATTTTTGGCGCAAATTTTCTATTTTTTGCATGAAAGTTCCCAGGCAGGAAAATGCAATCTGCATACTGTTGGCAAAGCATCGGAGACAGTCAATTGTACTTTGGCAGACCGTAGGATTAACAATATTGACAGTATTGTCCTGTAACCCGATTGGTTTTAGCGTACTCGACACCATTGGCATAAAGCTAATATTTAAAAAAAATAGTTTGCTTTTAAAATAGCTTAAATTAAATTAATTTTTAGAAATATGTATAATAAAACACATTTAAAAAGCAGCAGAACAGTTTTTCTTAGCATTATGCATCTTGTTTAAATGTAGGAAATATTACGAAATATTAAAAAGAAAATGCTTCTAATTGGTTGTAATATTGGTAAAACCAACATTGGCAATGAATTTTGCGAGTGGTACTGGCAAACCAAATACTGTTTTCAGAGTCTCGATATTAGTTGTGCCTTTGGTAGTTTTTAGCACGGTGGGTTTTACAAAAATATCGGTGGTTAGCCAGTACTATTTTTTTTGTAATGGTTGGTAATTTCTACCTGGGTCGTTGCCCTGGTCATGTATAATCAATGTTTTACTCAAAAATAAGTCGAAAAATATCAAACTAACTTTCTCTTATCCAATTTTGGCCTATTCATAGATATGCTGGGAATTTGTGAAAACTTTGTATCTAACAATAAATGCGATTCCACCTCCCTCCGCCCTTTTTTTTATTTAATTTAAATTCTTTTTGTTATTCTGATTTCATTTTTAATTATTCTATATTCTTTTTCATTTTTGTTATTCTATATATTTTTACTTTTTTTAATGTTGTTTAATGCGTATAACTCGAAAATTATATGTTTTTAAAAAAACAATTTCTGTTAGACAGTGGATGTTCAAAAGACTTATGAATAGACTCACGAACAACCAGTGAATAAGCCGAAAAAATATCGAATCTGTAACTTAAAATTATGAATACCGCAATAAGATTTTAATATTTTGATGAAAATGTAGCTGTTCTTCAGAACTTTCTTACTCTAGATACTTGTAATAAATGTCAATATATGTCTTCTATTACATATCCGTCGTTGGAACAAGAACTATGAAGAACTAGGATGCACAGACCGGTGCGCGACGCGCACCTCATCGTGCCAACGTGCCAACGTGCCAACACCCCAACAGGCCAACGCGCACAAAGGTAGTTATAAAGGAGGTCACAGTGGTTTTTGTTACCCATTATTGATATAATTAATTTATTTATTTATTTTTTTGTAATTTTTAAATAGAATAAAATAGAAAAAAATTATTTTTCAACTATTTTAAAAACTATTATCAATTGAAATAGCTTAAAAATTACTAAAAAATAAATAAATAAATTAATTATATCAATAATGGGTAACAAAAACCACTGTGACCTCCTTTATAACTACCTTTGTGCGCGTTGGCATGTTGGGGTGTTGGCACGATGAGGTGCGCGTCGCGCACCGGTCTGTGCATCCTAGTTCTTCATAGTCCTTGGTTGGAAGACTACACTCAGAATATCTTTACAGTAACATTTGGATGATAAACGTTAATAGTCATTTTTAATTGTAACTGTAGTTGCATTTCTTTGTATAAATGTAAAATTACTATTTCTTACAGTCGTTTAAAAAACTAACTAACCAAAAATACTGTATTGTAGTAACACTTATTTTGGATAGTTGTTGTGTTTTTTCAGCAAATAACTGTAAAAAAATCTTATGACTTGCGCAGTAAAGTTAATTGTTGGTAGTTAATTTTTTTTTTTTTCATAGTTTTGCAAATAAAAATCATTTTTCAATGAAAAATATCCAGGCAATAATCAACAAAATTGCACTATGGGGATTTTATAAGGAATTGTTGGCCAAAAGTCATTTTTTTTTTTTGTGTTTCAAAATCTGTTTTTTTATACCATTATAAAGTAAAGTATTTAGAGTATTAAAAAGTAGGCTGGCACAAATTTTTTCACCATCAACACCTTTTACCGTTAGTACAATATTGTACGTTAGTACGTTATATTTAGCCAGATCGAAATACTAGTATCAACCTAGCTAATATGTTTGATTTGCTTTATTTTTGTAAATATACGGAGGTTGAAAGCTCGTTATAAATTGAAAATAACATAAAAATAATCTCGATGTATATAAAAACAAAAAACTAATATAACTGCATTCATAGTTTTTTTCAATCTGTTTTATGTAACTATAAAAAGTGAATACAACAAATTTGAAAATGCCACAAAGAATTATAAAAAAATATTTTTTTTATGATACAAATAAAACAAATTAATTGAATTTCAAAAAAGTGTTATTTTCTTAGAAAAGTCATGGACTTTAATCGACTTTTAATCGCCGATGGGATTCTTTTAGTTCAGCCGCAGCCGCTAAAAATTGTTCGGCCTTAGTCGACTTTTAGCCCTCGCCGATTGTTTTCTTTTTTAGCTGCAGCCAGCCGATATATAATATCGGCTTCGTTCCAATGATCTTGAACTTGAATAATCTTGCGCAGGTCAAAATTTATGATAAAAGATCGAAAAATATACTTTAGGTTTTAATTTTTTTAAAAATTTAAAAGTAAAACACTTACTTTCTTAATTTTGCGATGTCCGCGATTTGAATTCTGCTGATTTCTAATTCATTTTTATATATTTTTCTTATTTATTATATTTGTTTATGGAATCATTTGGCTTTATTAAAACTGTGAATAAAGTTCTTACTGTTTACAAATATCCGACTTGATGTATTCTTTAAAACTTGTTTTGTTATTCACTTTTTCTGTTTACGAACATTACACTTTATATTGCGTTTTTTTGCAACGACACAATTAAACAAAAACTTTTGCATTCAAGAAAATTAAACTTGATGACAGTTGACAGTTTTGACATATTTATGCAACAAAACCAAAAGTCCACTTTAGGGAACAGGTCACAATAGGGAACATTCTCTTAAATATTTTTTTTCCTTCAGCTCTTTAATATATTCATCTTAAAATTGTCGTTTGCAGTTGATTTTTCCCACCTCATTCCCTGAGTGTGGTTTATTAATTATACTTCTACATTTGCAATTCATTCAATCGAAATATTAAATTTTTTTTAAAATTTTTTTTGTTAAATTTTTGCCAGCAAATATAACGATAACTTTAATTTCAAAGTCTAGATCGTAATTGAATTTTTTTTTTTTTTTTGTAAAATAAATAATACAACAAAAATATTGTAAATTTAAGTTAATTGAACCAGTTGGTTAGTAAAATTGTCTTATCTAAAACTGGAATCAAAGTTTGGCCAAATAACTGCATGTACAAGAAAAAAATTTAATTCGTATCAAGGCTACAAAATGCGTTTGTATGGAAATTTATGAAAAAAAGCATACAATTTTGTTAAATGCAAGTGCAATTTTTTTGTCAATCAAATTAAGTTCCTTAGAATGTCTATGTTATGGTTTTTATTTCGTAACACTATTAATGAAAATCAAAATAAAGTTTTTTTGAATGAGAATTTTTTTAAACAAGGTTATTAACGCATAACAGTTAATGCAATTAAATAATATAAAATATTAGTAGTTGGTTTAAGATATGCCTTAAAAAAATATTTAATTTTAAGTGTTATTTTTTTAACCTTCTTTTTGTGATCAGGGTTTAAAAAACCATAGATTTTCTTATGAAACGGACTGTGATTTAACGATCAACGTTTTTTTCTTGACTAAGGGGCGAAATGTTTCAAAATATTATGGACGGATCCAATAAGGAGGAGGATTTATCGTACTGCCACATTAAATCTGCTATTTCACGAAATAAAATGTTAAAATTAGGATAAATTGTGAATATTTAAATCAAAATTGCGATGGACATCTAAAATGTATTGAAAGTGTACTTAAATGTTTTACAATTGGTCTGATATTTGGGAAAACTATATTTATTGCATTATCACCTCTGCCCTATGTTTCACATTCCCATGAAAGTGAAATCAATACGACTTTTTGATGCTTTGTCTATCCATTTTTATTTACGATTTACTTTCCTGTAGAAAGTAAAACGAAAGCACTTTTTTCTTACAGAAGTTTTTAAAAATCATAAGACTGCTTTATAAGTCAAAATTTAGCATTTTGACCGAAAACATATGTTTTCGATCATTTTTCGACATTTTTCGATTATTATATCGAATTTTATACATTTATGGGGATTAGAAAGCACAACATTTCAATTTCATGTGCTTTTAAAATTTATTCGTATTCAAAAAATAAGGACATAAATTTCATAAATTTGCTGTAATGTAAAACTGAGAATTGTAGTAAAAATGAACGACATATATTAGTAAAAAATAAGCAACCATTTATTTTTTTTATTGTTTTAAATAACAAAAAACGATTGCAAAAATGAATGTAAAATCATAAAACAGTCACTTGATGTGGGTTGTTTTTTTAAATGAACTTCAGGGCTAGTAAAAAAATTTATTTTTTCTACAAATGATTGTCATTTACATTAAAAATAAAGAAACTGTATTACAACCCAAACTACTACATATTTTTAAAGCAGAAGTTCTCTGAGTGCAATTAAAAAGCTGCCTGATTCATTAGATTTGTCTGATTCATTAGATTTTGAGAAGCATGGTTCTGTTCGAAATACGTATCGCGCACTACATCCATTTTACGGTCAACATAATCGTCCATCAAAGCAAATAATTCGATTAACTATGGAACGTTTTCGCACCACGTTTACTCTCAATGATAATATGCATCCACAGAGACGTCGTACAGTGCGCACAGAGGAAGTCATTCCTGCTGTAGAGCGCAGCGTAGAGGATGACCTCAATCCGTATATCCTCCATCGTGCACAGGAATTGGATATGTGTCCATCCACATTATGGAAGATTATGCGGAAATATCTTGGTTTGCGTGCTTACAAAGTCCAACTCGTGAAACAATTGAAGTCACATGATACCTAGCAAGGCGTAGATTCGGTGAATGGCCCCAAAACAGGATTGCTGTGGATCTCGATTTTCATAAGCGAATTTTGTTTAGCGATGAAGCTCACTTTTGTTTAAATGCATACGTCAATAAACAAAACTGTCGCATTTGGAGTGATGATAATCCTCAAGTGTATGTTGAGACACCGTTACATCCAGAAAAACTGACTGTTAGGTGTGCTTTATGGGCTGGTGGAATCATTGGTCCGTACTTCTTTAAAAACGATGCTGATCAGAACGTTACAGTCAATGGTGACAGCTATAGAACCATGATTATTGACTTTTTTGTTCATCAATTGAACAACCATGATGTGCAGGAGCTGTGGTTTCAACAAGAAGACGCCAAATGCACACAACTCGTGCCACAATTGATTTATTGAAGAAAACGTTTGGTAACCGCATAGTTTCACGTTTCGGACCCGTGAATTGGCCTCCAAGATGAAGTCGCTAGTCTACGCCGATAAGCCCGAAACGATTGGCCACTTGGAGGACAACATTCACCGCGTTATTGCCAATATACGGCCACAAATGTTGGAAAAAGTCATCGAAAATTGGACCTCCAGATTAGACTACGTCCAAGCCTGCTGTGGCGGTCATATGCCAGAAGTCATATTTAAATTATAATGCCAGAAGATTATATTTCGAATGGATAAATTTCATGTCATTAAAAAAAATCATCTTTGTTTTATTCCATTTCAAAGTTTTATACCTCTATAAAAAACAACCCTTTACTAGTACTTTTTGAAAGTAGCAGTTTTTAAAAACTAGTTATGTTTACTTGTCAAATTCCATATAAATTTTTAATCGAAAAATAGAAGTTTTCAAAAACTACTAGTTTTTGGTTGTATATAAATGTGGTAATAAATGAAAAAATGTGGTAATAAATTGCTACCTTTTTTCACTTAAATTTTAAGAAAAATTTTTTATAATTTAATAATACGAAAATTTAATTTTGGCGAATGGTCCTTGTAGCTCTTAAATTTATTAAAACATTTGTACGCATTTAAACTTTATTCATACTTTTCGCAACATAGTTGCGACAGAGCTTGTTTGCTTCAGATTTGTATTTGGAAGGTCATAATTCTTTTAAAATATTTATTATGAGTCTGTGACAAAATCTTGTATACTTGTGTAATCCAAAAGTTTAACTTTTTTGATTAAAAATTTGGGTTTAGGAGACCAAATCATTAAAATAAATTTTTGCACAGCTTTTCTGTGTGGATTTTTGTTGATTAGTACAATATTTAGCGCTTGAAAATATTTACATGACCACCCCTGATATAGAAATTAAAATTCAACATATTAAGTAAATAATAGCCGAATTAAGTATGTAATATGTATTATATATAAGTGTAAACATTGAATATTTTTTATCATAAGTGTCATAAATGTTTCACCAGCCCTGGAATGTTTGTTTAAGAATTTATGTTTCACACATGCTTCATACATGTCCACGGGCATTCATATATTATTCATATGCTTCATACTTGTTCATATATTGAACCATACATGTTCATGTGTGCGCATTAACGAAAATTTAGGAAATATTTACATGTGTGATCATGCATGTTCATACATTTTCATACATGGTCATATGTGTACATTAACGAAATTTGAGGTAATATTTACATGTATGATCGTATAAGAACACCTATGAGCATATATGAATCACATATGAAGGTATATGTACATTTATGAACTCGAATGTCTTCATATGTAAACATGAATATGTTCATAACGGGGTAAAGAAATATTTTATGAAAGATAGTGGAGGCATTTAAGAAAAATTTAAGTAATAATATTAAAAATGCGACAACGTAAAGGTACGTATCTGCAAATAAGCATTGTGTACTTATACACCAATTTTTTTCTTTACAACCAAAGTTTACTCTTTAGATTTTTTTTTATTTTACATAACGATAGTTTTTAACTTTTTATACTGTTGAAATTTTGAAGAAAAATTCGCATAAATGAAAAAGTTACAGCTTGTTAAACAAATTCCTTGACCTATATTTTACATGAGCAATATTTACTTTAAATGCCTTTTTCTCAAAACAAGATATTGAAAATCGAGTGCCACTGTTCAGCTTTAACGGATAGACCGATTTACAATTGTTTTGTTGTACTAAAAAATGAAGTTCTAACGTAGACGTTTTTAAATTTTTGCCTAGTTTTTTTTTTAATTAAAAACCAACTTTTTTTTGAGTGTTTTTTAAATTTTTGAGTTTACCGACGTACAAATGTAAATCAAAAATTTAAATCCGGTACGTTATATCCTTGTGTAGTTCGTTCGTAGTTCGCTCACACAATTGAACGATATGACATAGTTCACCAAAATTAGTTCTTTTTTTATGATATAATTTCATCTTTTCGATTTTTTATTTTGATTATATATATTTTTTTTGTGTAACCCGGGAAACTTATAAAAAAATATGTGCACACTAGAGTTACAGCTTTTTTATTTTTTGCTAAATGTTTACCTATCAACACGTAATGGGCAATAATGTATTAATAATAGAAATCGCTTTCTCATGTCATTTTGAAACAAAAACCTCCCGCATAGAGTGCATTCCTTAAAATGCATTTTTTTTTACTTATTGTGTTCATTATTTTGCGAATTTTGATGTATATATCGCGAAACAACGCTTTAATCTGGTTGATCACAATCCGCGAAACACGTCAAATTGGAAAACGTGTGTATCTAATTATGTGTGTCTAATTACGTTAAAATTTTAGTTAAATATTAGTTTTTAGTTTAATTAAATAAAAAAAGGATTATGCGGAAAACTTTTGAAAACCGTGAAAAATAAAATTGTGTTACTTTACATTTTTATGTGCTAATATACGTCTAGGGTAGCTAAAACTTGATAAATGTAAAGAAAAGTAAAAAAGTTTCGACTTCTAATAACCCGATTAAAATTAATATGATGCTTTATATAATCATACGAAATTTAATATGAGTCTTAACAGTTTTATCCGAGAAATGGGCATAATAATTATATAAGTTTCCATTAGTTTAGTTTTAATTTGAAAATATCAGATTAAATAACATCCGAATAATGACGCGATACGATTTTATACAGCGGTATAAATTTATATCTGAACTGATACTGATATATACAAAATAAGCTATAGTTGTATCCGGTTTTTGCTTTTAAAACTTCATGAAAATCCGATATATCTATTAATCCTTTTAGACTTTAGCCACTTGCAAAAGGTTTACAACTTTATAATTTGTATCAAATTACTTTCCATTTGGACATTTTATTATATTTAAAAAATTCTCTTGAAATTACCAAAAAACATAAGTTGTTTGAGAAAAAAATTTGAAAATGAAGATATAATGAAAATGAAGATTTTGTGGCATTTATTAACTTACACCATTGAACAACAAACACGAAAAAAAAACGTTGAAACTAAATTTAGAGTTTTACATTGAAAAAAATCTAAGACTAAATAAAGAACTCATAATGTTACAAATAAAACAAGTTCTTTTTTAGGGTTAAGAACCAGAAAGAAATCAATTCAAAAGACAAAAATTGTGGTAAATTTTGTGTATAAAATTATACACAAAATGATACAATTAATTGCACTATTGTATTGATATAATACATATTTACATCCAAAATATGATTGACAAATTTTCTATTGTGACTCTCTCTGCATGGGGTAATATACAATTTTATCTAAAATACAATTGTGTTTTTTTAAATATGATATAATATCAAAATATATATTATTTTGCAATGTCTAGGTATATAATTATAACGTAATTATTAATTGGATAAAAATGCAATATACAATTATACGCAACTATATATGACATCATATTAAATTTTTTCTACGAAATTAATTTTATATATGAATTTATATAATTATGTCCGGATAAATGCACTTTCAGACAAAACCTTATAAGTGTATATAAAATAATGTATTATTTTATGCAAACGTTTTAACTCGGAAAATTAAAGTTTTATTACAGCCCAAAAAACAAATTAAAAGGCAAATATCGTATATAAATTGCCTGACACTTACAAGGAAGCTTTTCCGATGGGTTCCCTTTAAAATTAATGAAATTCGGATAGATGATAAAGCAACAAAAATATATGAAAAACGTATTTATTTTTAAAATTGGCGGTGAAATTTAGCACATCTTTGAATGAAAATATGTCTAAAGTTTAGGTAATTTAGACTTAAAAAAACATGCATTTTGAAAACCATTTAGAAACTTTGTCGTGAATCCAGGCTGCCACTTATTTGAATTATTTTAACAAATTATTCACTAATTTTTCCCCTTTTTCATGTATCCGACTTTTTTAAGATCGGGGGCTATACTTCATGTCTTGTAATAAAAGAATTGTAAATTTTCCAAGCAAGCGTGACTGTAGTCTGAAAGAAATAATGATATTGAAAAAATATACAATTGGAAAATTTAAAAATATACCTGACATCGCCCAGATTTTATTTAAACTTATAGCGTTTTCTTTTCTGACAAAAATGTAACATTTTTTTTGCACTTTGCCTTAAATTTCCTTATTCGTGTTCTTTTCTAAAATGAGGTGAACACTCTAAGAGGGTACCGTGTTAGTTTCTAAAAGTGTTGCCTTATAAAAGGCAAAAAATGCAACATTTTCTGCCCTCAAAAAATTTACAGGGTTGGATGTTGCCTTGTTTTTTTTGGATTATCAATCTCATGTGTATATATTGCAAAGTTTATGGCGAGAAAACTCTCACCTTGGTAGCAGAGTGGTAGTGTGCTGGCTTCTGATACAGAAGATCCCGAGTTCGAACCCATATTGGTATCACATTTTTTTATATTTTTTTTTTTTTTTTGTTAAATTTAATTTACGATTTTTTTTAATTTGTTTTTGCTATTTTTTTTAATTTTTTCTTTTTGTAAGTATTTAATAATTTTTTTAATCTGAAATTCGCTTACAAACAAAATTATAAAAAAAATTTAATTGAAAAAAATGTATGGAGCTAAATCCAAATTTTTTAAATAATTAAAAAAACAAAAATTAATTATTAAAAAAAACATTAAATTTTTTTTAAAGTTTGCTGGGATTCGAACCCGAACATTAACAACACTAAAATACAGATTTGTTTAAATAAATGTAATATGTGATGAAATTGTGTTCTATTCTGATTGTAAAAATGCTTCATTTTAATGGGGCGAGGGCAAAATTTGAAAAACGTTGCACATTAAGAAGGCAACACTTTTTTCCAGAAAAGAAAACACCATTAATTATGTATTTCCAATTTACTATGATTTATATTTTGAGACAACTTCAAATGCTTTTCAAATTTTCTTTAATCAATTTTTTAAATAAAACCCATTTAAAATTTCTAAAAAAAAAAACAACATCGTTATAACACAAAGACTGGTTTAGCTGCTTGATTTTAAAATGTCGCATTTCAAGGAGCCGATCGAAATTTGTTTACATTTAGTCTACAAAAAATTTGAGAAAATTTGAGTCACATTGGACCACGTTAACACGTTATGCATATCGATTAAAGTTTGAGGCTTAAATTTGTTTCGAAAAATTAAAAAAATATGGTCTCTGTGTGTGGAACACGAGTCGCTTTAATGGATTTTGAGATATCGTTATATATATCGTAAACAAATACTGAAAACTATGTTACCAGATGCGTGCATAGCAAAAAAAATTTAAATAAAAAAATTGCACTATAAATAAAGTAACGGCTTTTACGGCACAAGTAAAATTAATTTTGAGTCTTAGTGGTATCTCCATTTTAAAAGAGTATGTCAAAATACACAGAAAAAATTATTGTCAAAAAAATTTCAATGAAACTATTGTTAGATTTCTAACTTACTTTCAATTAAATGTTTAATTGAAAATTAGGTATAAAAAAAAATTTCAGTTTTTATTACTTATAATAACAACATAGAAACAAATGCAAACATTAAAAAAAATCGTTTAAAGTAGAAAATTCGCGTTACTTTGATTTTATGATTTTTTTTCAACTTTTTTCGAATTTCGGCATTTATTTTGAGAGTTTTTTAAATTTTGGCGATTTTTTACAATTTTGGTGATTTTTTTTAAATTTTTTATTTTTGGCGATTTGTGTTTAATTAAGCAATTTTTTTTCCCAATTTTTTCCAATAGTAAACAATATTCAATTAAAATTTTAATAGATGTGAATAAAACTATAATTGAAAATAATATTAATCAAATACATGCGAATTATTTTAATTGTTACTACAATTACATCAACACGACCGAATTCAGTTAAACTTTTACTGAATCAACAAATATTTTAATTCAGACTCAATTTTAGTTTTTTCTGTGTAGACATATTTAATTTTTAGTTTGCATTGTCTCAACCAATTTTTTGATTATATTTTAAGTCAATGACTTCGAAATCTCTTATGAAATGATTTTATTTATTGCTGATAGCCGCCCATTTGCAGGCGATGTTTTCTAATGAAATTTTAAGATTCGAACCATATAAAACTATTTCCTATTTGATCCAAGTCAAAAATAAATATTTTTTTATTAAATTTATCAATAACATTGGTACTTTCTAACGAATTGTATTAAGTTTTAAAATTTGTCAAATCATTTAGTGGGGGGGGGCTCTAGCCCCCTTGCTACGTGCCTGGACTAGGCGGTCATATACCAGAAGTCATATTTAAATTATAATGCCAGAAGATTATCTTTCGAATAAAGTTAATTTCATGTAAATTTTAATAAATTCATCTCTGTTTTATTCCATTTCAAGTTCTATACCTCTATAAAACCCCCTGTATGTAATATTTTTATTAAAATATTTCATTATTTTTATTTAATTTATTTTCTTGTCTTAATCCGAATAATCTATATTTTTACCATTATTAATTATTAGCATTAAAAAAGTGTAAAATATGAACAGTTCGCTTTAAAACTATCATACAAACGAGCTTAAAAATTGTCATATGAACGATTGAAAGAAAAGACAAAAAGACCCATTGAACCAGAATAAATACCTAGTTTATTAAGATCGATTGAACTAGAAAGTGCACTCATTTAAACGAGCTAGCTTACCCAAGTCAACTACGTTAGGGACTAGAGACTTTTTTCGTGTTTAAAAAAATTAAGAATTTCATATTCCGATGTGGACCTACCCATGGCTCCACGGGTGGCACCCGATTTTGCATTTTAAAAAAATGCCCACAGGGCTCCCATGTTATCCCGAATTTTAAAATATAATTTTTAGAATAATATTTAACTCTTTCACCACCGAACTTAAACTGCTAGAAAATTTGCATTTTTTCGCGGATTCGGGTTTATTGAACATGTCTACAAAAAAAGTATCGTCAAAAATAGTTTTTTCCAACTCCTTTGTGGAAAAAATCATTCGTGGAACATATATATCCCACTGATCGTCAACGGGAAAAATTAGTAAACAAATGCATCACGCAACTAATAGCGAAATGTTTTTTAATAATTTTTCTATGCTAAACACGAATGTGTTAACATTTTTAAAATAGGTGGAGTCGTAAATCGAGTTTTGACTGTAGTCCTAAAATATACTTTTTATGCGATATTTCGAAATTCCTCTTTCTATAGGAACAAAAAATAAACAAAACTAAACTGACGACCTATGGGAATTGACGACCAATTCGGCCGATTTTCATCCAGCCGAATTGATGCGGTTGCTGCAACCTCGTAAATTCGATTGGATGAAATCTTTCTAATTTTTATGGGAAACTTCAAAAATGTACGACACTGAGAGCCAGTTTTTGGGAGGACGATCAAACTTAGTTTTACTGCTGTTTAGTTAATATAAAGAATTAAAAAATTAAAATTTTTTACAAAATTACAAAATTTTAGGTTTAAAAATTTGTTCAAATACTGATGAAATTTCTTCCTGTGGAGAAATAATATAACTAAAAACTTTAGTTAAATAACTGATTTAAAAGTAACCAACAAAAAAAAATAGTTCAACTGAATTAGAATCCGTTTAACAGACTTTTGAACTAACTTTCTTTATGAGTGTAATTAAAGTGGCACGCGACACTTTTCTACAACAAAATATGTCTGTTTTTTGGCACGCAACAAAAAAGTGTTGCTATCCCTGTTGTAGTACGTACCGCCACATTTGTTTATTAATTTAACAATGTTTCAAAACAGAGTTTTTAAATATTTGCATTATTATTAAGTTATTATCTTAAACTTTATAAATTTGTATAACTTTCTTATCATTTTCAGCTCTCCATGACGTATATAAAAGATAAAAAATCTACTCATTAGAGGTGGTGTTTCAAATTGATTCTTGACGTTTTAATAACTAATTAATTGAATAACGGGAGCGGAAATTGAAATGGTCGATATAAATCTTTTTAAGACAATATTTTTTGTAAATCTACTGCCCATAATATTGGCATC
Source organism: Delia radicum (assembly GCA_021234595.1). Classification (NCBI taxonomy): domain Eukaryota; kingdom Metazoa; phylum Arthropoda; class Insecta; order Diptera; family Anthomyiidae; genus Delia; species Delia radicum. The sequence continues at coordinate 135,091,761 of CM037852.1, forward strand.
GTATTGTGATCTAAAGCTAAGGAATAAACTTTGGTTAGATGAATGGAGTTTATTATTAATCGATAATGGCTATTCTCCACAATATCAATTTTTAAGGGAATGGAATATACAAAGTCCAAATAATTTGTATATGGTTTGTAATAGTGAGCCCAAAGTTATTACGGCAAAGTGTGACGGTAGATATTTTAATATCAATTTACCAGTGGATAACAAATGTCCTGAAGCTGATAGTATACAACCAACGAAAATAGTCGATGAGGAAGCCAGTTATTGTCCGTATACTTTATATAAAGTTGGGTTTAATATTCCAATCGGTTCGAAATCGCAATTTTATGAAACATATCAAGTGTGTTTTGATCATGAACATATGAGACCATTATTTACCATAAATACAGCATATCCAGCAGGTATACTCATAATTCGTTCAATAAATCTAAATATTAATGTTAATCTTAACGTTTTTTTTTTTTTTTAATTTTTTAGCCGATAGCCGACCAGATAGTTTAATATTTAATCCCGATGAAATATTCTATGGTAACAATTTTTATGCCTTTACTCGCGCAAACACATTTGCCAGATTTAAAAAATTATTGGGCAATACACAAAAATATATGAGTTCATCTAATCTCGATCACATCGTTGATCGTGGTCATTTAACACCAAGTTCCGATTTTGTAACGGCAAATTTGAAAAAATCGACATTTAGCATGATTAATGTTATACCACAATTTAAAACGATTAATAATGGCAATTGGAGACTTATTGAAGAATGGAGCCGTCAGTCAACCCGTACACCTGCTAATATTTGTACGGGCGTTTTGGATTGCGATTTAAATTCGAAGAATATTGAAGATTTAAATTGCATTTTACATTTAAAACATGTTAAGGGTAATATGGTACCCATGTTTTTAGCCGATACTCGTAAAGTACCAATTCCATTGTGGTCCTATAAAATTGTCTCAGGAAAAGATGGTATTCGTACGGTATTTTTGACTTATAATAATATTTATCATGAAGACGATATTAAGCCACCAAATGATGTTTGCCAAGAAGTTAAATGTCCTTTAAATTTGGCTGCAACAATTCAAAGTGGTCGTACATTCTGTTGTAATTATAATCAATTTATCAATAATGCTGTACCAACTTTAAAAGATATTTGTTAAAGAATTTAGGGGTTAACTCTCTTCAGAATTCACTATAAACAGCAATATTTAAACAATTATTAAAAAATAAAGCAATAGTTTAATAAAAAAATTCTTTTTGTGTTGGAAAACCCCAATATTAACCTTTTAACGACGAAAGGTTGATATATGTCCCATTTTTATTTTTTACTGCATTAGCTATAATTTTTATTGTAGACTAGCAACTTTACATATCCCCACAGAAAATAGTCCAGCGGCGTTAAATCGCAAGATCTTGGAGGCCAATTCACGGGTCCGAAACGTGAAAACATGCGATTACCAAACGTTTCCTTCAATAAATCAATTGAGGCACAAGCTGTGTGATATGTTGCGCCGTCTTGTTGAAACCACAGCTACTGCACATAATGGTTGTTCAATTGATGAACGAAATAGTCAGTAATCATGGCTCTATAGCAGTCACAATTGATTCCACCAGCCCATAAAGCACACCAAACAGTCAGTTTTTCTGGATGTAACGGTGTCTCAACATACACTTGAGGATTAACATCACTCCAAAAACGGCAGTTTTGTTCCATAGTTAATCGAATTAATTGCTCTAATGGACGATTATGTTGACCGTAAAATGGACTTAGTGCGCAATACGTATTTCGAACAGAACCATGATTTTCAAAATAATTTTTCACAATTTGGAAGCGTTGTTCAGGCGTCAGTCTTTTCATGTTGAAATTACAAACCAATCTGAACATAAATCACATGACAGCTGAGAAAATGACCGCCAGTTAAAAAAGTGTTGCCAACTTAAAGTTATATATCCTTTATTTCTTTAATTATGAGACTTTTCCCCATCAAAACATTTAAGCTTAAATCCAAATCCCCAAGAAATTTCTAGGGAGTTTTATTACACATTTATTAAGTAGATTAAAATTGCATAACAATAAAGTCTATCAGGGAAAAAAGTTTCATCATATTGATGAAAATGTTTCATCATATTGATGAAAATGTACAGTCGTGTGTCATTAATTATTAATCAAATGTATGAAGTCTTCATAAATAAAACGAAGAGTTTTATAAAAATTGAAGGCAATATTTTATAGTTCTTCATTACTTCATAAAAACGTTGTATAATCTTTGTGAAAATAATTTCATTTAAGGTAAACCATCATTATTATTGTACGGGTATATTCTATTCTGAGTGGATGACTTAATTTAAAAAGTCGAATTTGAATTAATTTAAAAAGTCGATTTTAATATCAATTAAAATCTCGGTTTTTCATTTAAATTTTGAAACCATCTATTGAAATTTTGATTTTCCATTTGAAATTAAAAATGTATCATTTGTAATTCGGTTTCATTTGGAAACTTAAAATCTATCAGAAATAATTTTGAATTGCATTCTTTTTGCATGCAATGTTCTTTGAGAGAATTATAATTAGTAACTGTAAAACTTTTTTGATTGTATGACTGAGATCAGTTGATGCAGCTGATTATTGTTTTTCACAAAAAACAACCGACTATAACCGACTTATTGTTTGTAGCCAATAAATTACACTTTCTAATTCGGTAGCCAGTTTATTTTTCTACGTGTATTTATAATTTATTTATTTGCCTGGCTAAATTGAAACAGAACACAAAGTTAGCAATGTGTGTAAGTGATTCTTTAAGCCCCTTTCACATTATCACACAAGTGATTTGCACATTAGGGTTATAACTAGGGCAACCAAAAAACAGCTTTAAAAAACTCTAAAAACAGTAAAATAAGCCGTTTAAATATAAAAATTAGCTATTTAATTTAAAAAATACACCGATTAATTTCATATATTTTCAATAAAATCGTTTTTACAAATAAAATTTGTGTAAAATGTGTTCTTTGGTAACTCGTCAGTCAAACAAAATTGCAATAGAGAAATTGTTTTCTTAAGCTTCTAAGATCAAATTGGCTTATCAAAGCATATAGTTTTGGATAAAACAACAACATATAATATTAAATTTTCAACTTTCAATTAAAACAAATTCTTCAAAACACCGATTGCTGAAATATAACAAAAATAACTCTATTACAAAAGAAAAAATATAAAATGAGGCTAATTTTGAAAGAAAATATTCAAAAAGTAGCTAATATTTGCCTATGCTCTGGAATTAGTGGGGAATTGAAAACGTGAAATTTTTCAAATTCTTAAAATTGAAAAATCGGTAGTCTTGAATTTGTACGTTTTTGTGTTTTCAAAGTTTTTGTTAAAAAAAAATATTTTAGCTGTTAAACCTCTAGACTTTTTGCACATACAAAATTTAAGTCGTCAAACTGCAAAAATAGATCTAAATTTAAGGAAAATTTGTGATTTGGTAGAAATATTATTTTTAAGATAAAATTAAAGCAAAATAATCGCAAATAATATATAGGAAAATTAGCCATAACCAAATAATAGTGTAACCGCCGGAAAGGTTATTATTCTAAAAAGGGGTATTTTAAATAACTGTCAGAAATTCAAGTGTAATTTCCAAAAAAAAAAATATATATTTTAGATGTTTTCTAAAACACTTTTTTTATTGTTGAAAAATGATAAAACTTTAAATATTTGCTTGAAATTAATAAAAAATAATTATAAATTGTATGAACCAAGTGTTTTTTTCTTCAAACAAATTATATTTAATAACAAAAAAGTACATACTAATTACTTTCGCCCCGCCCCCTAATACTTTGGCGAACTCAATTCCGGTAAAAAATAGTGAAAGTGAATTCAAGAACACCAATACATTTGAAATATTTTTATTTTTGCATAATAGGATTCCAGAAAAGAGACGATTTACAAAATAAGATAAAATAAGCAAATATCGAATTGTAAGCTAAAAAAAATGCTCTGACAAATACAGCTTAAAATTTTCATAATTTCATGATCAGAACTTGTATTTAGTCTAAATAGTTCTACCCTTTCAAATAAAAAGCAAGCTCCAACTTATTTTTGGTTGCCCTAGTTATAACTTTTGACTTTTTTTGCAAATATAAAACTTTACCTATCCTAGCCGTAAAGTCCATAAAAAATATAAAGAAACACAATCGGCTTTATTACGGTTTTAGTAGTCGAATTCGATAGTACGTCGAATTTGATAAAATTCATTAAAAACACAACTTTTGAACCATTTTTTTAACTAAATTTATCACGAATTACAATCCGATTTAAGTAGGGTATTATATCTTTATAATTTTCGATTTAAGCAAAACTATTTTGTATGGAATCGAAAAATTCGACTACAAATTCGACAACCGTATATTATTTCTTACGGTTTTCAAAAAAGTTCCTGCATAAACCTTTTTAAACTTCGATAAACTTTGTATGTTTAATAAAACTGAAAATAATATTTAACTAAAAAAAAAATCAATATTCGCAGAACAAAGTGCACATTACGTAAAAAGTATTTCAAAAAATGCTGTGCAGTAATTTTGATCTATTAATGCAAATTTGATAGCAAAAATGTGATAAAAATTAATTTTTGTAAATTAGACTTCATGTTGTAAAGTGACCCGAAAAAGCAATTTTTATTATTAATATAGTATTGGCCATCACATGGTGATAGGCAAAAATTTTACAAAAAAAAAAAAGAAGTTATAACCCTATTGTATTGTACATGTCAAAATTGCGTCAGAAATGTGTTGTGTAAAGAAAAATGTTATTGTCAATACAATTCGCATACATAAGGGAATGTTTGCTAATGTGATCATACATCTGGTTTTTCGGTTATATAAAAAATCTAAGAAGGAGTGGGTTCTCTCCGATATAAAAGGAACACGCTTATGTGATATTGTGAACGGAATTTTACCATGAAGTATTGACAAACGAATGAATTGAAACTATTTGTCTATACAAAGAAAAACAGTTTTTATACACATGCAATGTAAATAACCTTAAATTGTTTTAAATGTTTATATTTATAGAAATTTTAACCAATAAATATTATTTGTTTAATATTACCGTTTTATATAATTATGAGCTCATAAATAAACCATAAATAAACCAGTAACAATAGAAGTGAAAACTATTAAAAATAAAATTGCAGAAAAAACTACTGGAATTAACAGAACAGCAAAAATTAAACTATTAAATAACAAAACAAATAAAAACATCATTAAAGGCAGATAAAAAAAGCAATTTTTTGAGCAAAAATAAAAGTTATTTATTTATTTTTTTTTGAATAAAAATAAAAGTTTTTTTTTCATTTTTTTTTTAATTTTTTTAAGCAATTTTTTTTCTATTCTTTTTTAAAATGAATGGAAAGTAAAAATTGCTATTTTAACCCGAAACGCCCTAGAACTTTTTTTTCTTGAATTTTGAAAAGATATTTTGCATATGCCTTAGTAATGATCTAAGTATTAAAAACTGCGATCCCTCTTTTGAACCTGCCTTCAAGACATTTAGAATGCCCTGTTACCATATGGTAACTACACTCATAATAATCCATGCTAAAAATACGAAAAAAATGTCAAAACAACAAAATCTTTTGTAAAATGAACAAATTTTCGTTTATTTTACAAAATTTTTGGTTATTTTGACATTTATTTGTATTTTAACGCATGGATTATTATCAGTGTATGGGCTAGGGGACTGGTTTTTGTACATATAGGAAAATGTATTTTTTGTGCAAGAAAACTTATTATAATTAATATTTATTAATAAATTAATGTGAATTATGTTTAAAAGTGCAAAACTAAATGTATATTATAGGAGGAACAGCTTAAATAGAATTTATTATTTATATCATTACAAAAAATTACCACATCAGTAAAAAATTGTCAGAGTACAATATTGGACCTCTAAGTACTTAATATTTCTTCTGATAAATATTCTTGGCTAATTTGTTAAGTTATAAAAACAATATAATGAAATATGTGAAATAAACTATATAGTTTTAATTAGAGAGGCAAACTCCAAACCACCCAAAACTTTGGATCATAAACAAATTTTGAAAACAAATTAAAAAATTTTTATAGAAAACCTCCAAAAGTTTTTGTTTCCAAATTGTTTTGTGTTTAGACAAAAATTTTTAAAGTCGGGTGTAAAATTGAAATTTTTAAATTTTCATTGAAAATACGCTAAAATATCATTTGAAGATTAAATTTTGAGAAAACCCCTTAAATACTTATGTATGCTAAACCAGTTCCAAAGCCCGCTCATAATTACCATATGGTAACACCAAAATCAGTCGTTAAAAAAGGGCAACAATTAATATATTTCGAAAAAAGAAGTCAGACATTTTAAAATACAGGAGTTGTATTTTTAAATTAATAACACTTTGTTTCAATAATTTTAATAAATATATCAATTGTTAATACATTTACTTTTAAAACTCATTCTATTTTGGCATTTTAAAAAATGTACTAAGTTTGAGGTTATGTAGCTTTTATAATCAATGTTCATTTATAACGGTATTTTCATTACGTTAAGCACAGGTACCCCAAAACGTACATGCATGTTTTGTGTTACCATATGGTAACTATAGAGTGTTATGGTTTAATACAATTTTGTAAAAAAAAATTAAAAATCAAAATTTTTAAAAAGGAGAGCATGTTGTGAAAGCCAATCAGTTCTTCTACACTAAAAAAAAAACTCAGTTTTCAAGCATTTTTTTGTCAGTAACATTTTTGTTGGAAGGATCCTTGCACAAAAATTGCTAATGTCATCAAAAACGTTGGTATTTTTATTTTTCGTTCCTCTTGAATAAACAAATTTTTTTTTATATTTGTGTTATATTTTAGTTAATTAAAAATACTAATAAAAATAGTAGACTGTTGATTAAAAAAACAAAATAATGTTTGAAAATTTACACTTTTTTTTTAATTTTTTGTCTACTAATATTTAGCAAAATTTTTGCTGATTTTAGCAGTGACATTTTTTAATTAAAATTTAGCTTAAATATAACAACAAAATTTGTATTTAACAGGTTTACTTTAGCTATTAGTTATCTTACTAATATTTAACAAAAAATCAGGTAATTTTATTAGGTTTTCTGCAACGTAATTGTTAACTACTTTTTAGTAGCTTTTTCTGCTATTTTTACATGTTTATTGCCATTATTGTACACTAGGGTAACCCAAAAAAAAAGACTGTCGATTTTTAAAGCTCCACAAGGCGGACCCTATTCCAATAGTGCCCAGACCAAAATGTTAGCCAAATTGGAGATCGCTATAAATTAAGGGTTTTTCAGGGTTATGCCGAAATTTAAGAGAAATTCAAATTTTATATGAATATAGAAAAGTTTTCGCACAGCTATATAATAAAAAACGTTTAAGTATTTTGGACTCCTTCCTCAGCACGAATCTGAAGTCAAAAAAAATATAGGCATTGAGTATTTCAAAAAATTTGGTTCAAAGCTTTGGCCTATTTTTTATATATTTCTGGATCTGATCAATGAATTACCAAGTTTGAACACACGTTTTATTTATTGAAACATGCATATATTATATGCATATTATAAACATGCATAAAATAAGTGCAATTTTTTGGGCAAATTTGAATGTTGTAAGTACAATTCCGAAAAAATATTATTTTTTAGACCCCGTCGGTGCTCCGAAATACCCTTGAACATTTCCCGCATAGTTTTTTACAAATTTTAATTTTAATTTAATCAACCCGAGTAATAACGTTCAAATACAATCACATCTTATTTAATATAATACGAGTATTATAAAACATATAGCGCTATATATCTTAATATGGATATATGTGATGACGGATATTATCATTTGGTTTTTCGAAAATGTTGAATATGGTCCCATACAGATTAATATGTAAATGCATATCGATTGATATTACCGTGGAATATAATAATATTTAAAATCTTAACTAGAATATTGAAATACATATATATATAATATTATACATCATAATAATTATCTTAGTTTCTATTAACAAAATGTCTGTAATTTTGTGCAACATTTGCTATGTCTGTCTTATAGTTAATGCGTTGTGTAAATGGTACTTTCATTATTTGTAACATTTCTAACATATATCTGCGTTTGTAATTATTCTCTGTGTTCAAAGTTGATGTATTATCAAAATCTGGATAATAATTAGAGTTATTGCAGTGTAATGATAATGTGTAGAAGTAGTTTTATTGTGTTTCTGATCAGATTTATGTTCTGCAATTCTAGTCTTTAGTTTATTCTTTTTTGTATCTACAATTTTCATTATCATTACCCTTACATGATATCTTATAAACTAACTTAGACATTTCTAATTTATTTATTTTATCCTTAGTTTTAACGAATAATCTAAATAATGTGTAATATATTCTATGTACCACTAAATATTTCATATTAATATCAATTTTTGATTTTTCTAATCTTTCAGATATAAGAGGAACATAAGTTAGAGGTTTTTAAAACAAGTTTTTCAAATTGTAATATTTGTTCCTTGAAGAAGTCACCCAATGAGGAGACGAAATATTGGAAATAAATAACACAGGCCTACAATGATTTTGGTGCCGCTAAAAATAAAACAGATTTCAAGTACGTTCGGTACCCTGATAAAAAATTGATACTTACTTTTTTAATGCTACGTGTAGTTTTCGAGCATTCATCTCTATATTAAAGTAATCAACGTATGTCTTCTTCACTGCATCTGTTATAGGTTTTCTAAACTTTTTTACTACATATTCACCACAAATATAACAAAATGTATTTGGATTATTTACACAACACCTTATCGACGACGGCATATCGATATTATCATTTAATCAAAGAAATTAATTGACTATAATGACATTAAGTATAATAAAATACATTTTTTAGGTTATGACCGATCGATACAAACCTGAACGTAGCTTCGCGATTTTGACAGCTAACCATGACGTCTTGCGGTCTAATTAACCAAATTATAACATAGAATTAGCGGCACCAAACAAAAAATTTTATTTTGTAGGCCTGTGTAATTAATAAATAAATGATCTTAAGCTCGTTTAAACTAAGAAGAATAAAATAAAAGAAGATCAAAGAAAACTTAACATTATTAATTTTTTTTTTAACTTTATGGCACATTAATAGTTTTAAAATTTAATTACACTTTTTTCGCATGTATGGTTCATTCCATTCCAATTAAATCATGAAATTCTGACACCTTCCGATTTTGCTGAAATTTGGTATAATTAAAAAACTGACAAATAGAAATTTTTAGCCAGCTAAGTCGACAGGAACCGACGACCTTTATATAAGGGATACACCTCTTTTTTTTTGTTATAGCAGTCTTTTAAAGCATATTAAGAACTTTAAAATAAACAAAAATTGAGCTTATATAATCCAAGTTATTGAGTTTTGAAGATGCAAGAGTGTCGCGACTTGGGTGAAATTGTGACCCTCCGTATTTTCTTTGGTGGCTAAAAATTTATATTTGTCAGTTTTTTAATTAGTATAGCAACTAAACCAAATTTCATCAAAACCGGAGAGATCCCGAAAATGTTTATTTATTTTTGATTGATTTCACATGGAATGACCTGTATACCAAAGTTTTTTTTAATGATGCTTTTTAATATTTACTAAATTTAATTTGGTCCATAACATATTTATTTCTTAAAATTTATTAATGCTCCCCTGGTTTTGTGCTAAAGCATTGACAAATCGTACAAATAATGTTAATTTTGACGAACTTCGAGCAACAGTGTTGATATGCCGGAGCAAAACATGTTTAGATAAAACAGTCAATTTTTTAGCACACAGTCCCTTTTGAAAAAAAATTGTGATGGCGATCAATTATAAGCGTTGCCACTATTATTTCTAGGTTTTAAAATCTGTCTTTATACAAAAGCAAAACCAAATTATGCAATTTTTGCACAATTTTTAATTGCATTTAAATTTTTTTTTGCTCCTCTGATTTTGTGCTGTAAAATAACAAAAAATTTAGTTTACGCAGCAAACTAGCTAAATTTTGCGCTCATGTTTTTCAACTTTTGTGACAACTTATTTGTTAAGGGAACATCAACGAAACATACCTCCAACATAATTATGCATGATTACAACATTTACAAAGCAAAGTTTTCAAATTTTTATTCTTTTACGAAGGAGCGACAGTGCCCGATACAAAAAACACCAAAAATGTTAAAACTAAAAAAAAAAATTTGGTTCAATTAACAAAACTTCCATATTTGGAGTGATGATAACACGGTGCTACAGTGAAAAAAAACTTGGAAAACGACCTAGCGTGGGTTATAGGTCTTGTTGAGTACATTACAAATTGTGTCAAAAAATTTCAGAAACACCCTCAAATTCAGAAGTTATTCTAAAAAAACCGTTTACAGTCAGTTTTGTCCGATTTAAATTTTTTTAAAGGGTTTGGAAAGAAAACTGATTACGCTTTAAAATGACGTGCATTTTTTGATACATTTGTAAGTTGTAAGTATTGTTGTTCTTAAGAATATCTAAAAAAAAAAAAAAACGAAAATTATAAACTTTTTCGATTTTAGTAGCTTTTCATTGCTTATTTTAATATGAAAGCTTATAAAAATTTATACCAACGTATAAAGAAAATTTAGTTCTTAACAAAACAAGGGTTTCATTTTTCAAATCGGAAGAAAACTGTAAAAGTTATTCAACTTTTCATTAACACCTGTTTTTAGTATTTTCTCCCCTAGCGCAAAACATATGAATAAAAAAAAACAATTAACTAAACAAACTAAACAAACTAAACAAACTAAATAAAGCAAACATGAAAAAGTAGTTTACCAAAAGAAAATTCTACAATCCCAAAATTTTTACTTTAGAAAAAATTTAGTAACTTTTGCAAATATAAACCGATTTTAACAAATAATATCTCGTTTTTTTCTATATAAAATTGTCTTTAAAATTGTCTTGCAAAAAATGATAGGTTGTCATAGAAAAAAATTAAAATAACTCTTGTTGAATTTGAAAAATTAGGAAAAATTAGGAAAAATAATAAAAAAATGAGAAACTTTTGATAAACACTTACCTAATTTCTTGGAATATATATTTTATGAATACATTTCATGAAAGCTTAATTCTATGCCTTTGCAAAACTGTTTAAAATTTTGAAATCGATTGAAATGTGTGAGTTAGAGGTACTAAAGTTCTACGACCTACCCTAAAACAGTTTTTTGAAAATAACTCAAAATTTTGAGGGTGTTTTAAAATATTTGAAAACGGTTTTTGTATGTCCTCACCTAGGCCTACCCCCCACTAGGTCGGTTTTCAAGTTCTGACAAAAAGTGTTTTTTTGTAGCAGTGTGTAATCCTCAAGTGTATGTTCAGACACCAGAGAAACTGACTGTTTGGTGTGCCTAATGGGCTGGTGAAATCATTGGTCCGTACTTCTTTAAAAACGATGCTGGTCAGAACGTTACAGTCAATGGTGACCGCTATAGAGCCATGATTACTGACTTTTTCGTTCATCAATTGAACAACCATGATGTGCAGGAGCTGTTGTTTTAACAAGACGGCGCAACATGTCACACAGCTCGTGCCACAATTGATTTATTGAAGGAAACGTTTGGTAACCGCATAGTTTCACGTTTCGGGCCAGTGAATTGTGCTCCAAGATCGTGCGATTTAACGCCGCTGCACTATTTTCTGTGCGGATATGTGAAGTCGCTAGTCAACGCCGATAAGCCGGAACCGATTGACCACTTGGAGGACAACATTCGCCGCGTTATTACCAATATACGGCCACAAATGTTGGAAAAAGTCATCGAAAATTGCACCTCCAAATTAGACAACGTCCGAGCCAGCCGTATCGGTAATATGCCAGAAGTCATATTTAAATTTTAATGCCAGAAGATTATTAAATTAATTGAATTACTTAACTTCATGTCAATTTAAAAAAATTCATCTTTGTTTTATTCCACTTCAAAGTTCTATACCTCTATAAAAAACATTCTTTATTAGGTGTTGGCTCGCTAATTAAATACGTGTTGAATTTATGTCTCCAGTGTTAGGACATTGTTACCCAATGGAATCCAAAAGTTCAAAGCCGCAAACAAAAAAAAATAAAAAGAACAAAACAAAGTGAGCTTGATTCAAACGATTTTTTTTTTTTTAATTTTTCTACTTTGCGTAATAGCAATCAATCCAAACATATAACCCGCTTTTCTAAAATAAAAGACCGCGAGATTTATTGAAAAATAATATCAGTTTTAAAGGATTTAAAAATGTTTGACAATAGCCCATATGTAATTTAATGCAAATATGCAACAAAAAATGCGAAAATATGCATTAAAATATGAATTTTTAACAAAATATTAAAAAATATGTGTTTATAGCAAAATATATATATTAACAAATCTATGCAATTTTGGTGCAAATTTGTTTATTCGCAAAGATATTTGGATAATTTTGTCCTCCAGCTAACTACAACAAATATCTACTTATATTAACTTGCGAGTCCTAGTAATAATATACACTGGGTATCAATTATGTATATTTTTTACGACACACGACAATGAATTGACACCTAAATCATTATCTTTTCTGGGATGGAACTAATTTGGTTTACTCATCTCATGGCTTACAAATGTCATATGAAACCGATGCAACAAAAATTGCTACATTTACGATGTTAAAACGAGAATGATTTATTATTAACAAGTGCTGCCAGACTTTTTTGTTCGTGTCGGGTCTGATTAGTCTGTGGTAGGTACTGTATAAACAAATTGTTTAGTGGTTATAAATTATAGAATAACGATAACTTTTGCAATGAAAACGGAAAATAGCAAAGTATTGATAAGAAAACCCATATCTAAAACACAAAACCAGCCAATCGTAAACAAAAAAGTGAATAAAAAAAATTAAATAACTGGCATTTTAGTAAATTGTTGATAAAGAATTATATATTTAAAGCCAAGTATTTGGAAAATTAAATTAGTTTTAAAAACAAATTTCAAACGGAAATACTTTGTAATAACTAATATACGTGGGAATTAAAAAAAAAAATGGCAGCTGCACAACCCAAATATATATCCGCCGAAGAAGTAAAACTAAGTTTAACTTGGCCCCTGGTAAATTATGCTGCCGAAGAAGCTTTAAAGGCAATTGGTATAACTGAGTTCGATCCAAAAACCCCTCGACAATCATATGCCATACAACCAGCTCGAACCGTAACGCCCAGTGGTGATCAAACTAAACTACTACTTTGTATGCCGGGTTTTGTTGGCAACTATCGATTAAATGAGTCGGCTACAAATACTAAAAATACTTTAGCTTGCAAATTGGTAACATCATTTTCCAAAAATCAAAATCTTCAAACACCTTTACCCAATATATTGGCAAATATTTTACTTTTCAATCAACAAACCGGACAATTGCAATGTATAATGGAAGGTACACAAATAACTGCCTGGCGTACTGCCTCCGCTTCTATAATTGCAACAAAGTATTTATATTTTCAACGATTCCCCGAAGGTGTTGCCAAGCCCATACGAGTAGCCATTATCGGCTGTGGTGTTCAAGGTGAATCGCATGCTTTAGGTATGTGTAAAACATTCGATGTTATCGATATTTATTTATGGAATCGCACAAAATCGAAAGCGGAAAAATTGGCGGCAAAACTACAATCAGAGTTTCCCAATACGGTAAAAGTACATGTTAGTGAAACACCAATAAATGCCGTACAAAATGCCGATGTTATATGTGTTGCTACATATTCTCCAAATGCTTTAATAAATTATGCCATGTTGAAAGGAGCTGATATTCATGTTAATAGTAAGTTTAAAAAGTTAATAGATCTCAAACTCTTTGACATTAGCTGTCAGTGCACATAACTCATGAGAATGTGTTGGACATACGTGGTATACATATACAAAAAATATTTGAATGAGTACACACAACAAAAAACTGAAGGAATAATATCGAAGTACTTAGTAATTATACAACTACATAAGTTTCAAGTTAGTTTAACAAAGTTCTAGTAAAATACTCGTATTTACAAATTTTTGTAAAATATATACAAGCCTAGTAAAAAATTTGTAAAAAAAATTCATATATTTTACAAAAAAATTTTCAAACTAACTTCAAATTTATGCACGCAAAGAAAAGTTTAGCTATTTGCCAACTAAAATTCGGTTACTGCGACTCAAATTCAGTTATTGCGAATTTCTGTCGGTTGGTACAACTCAATATTAGTTTTCCCAACAACGTTCGGGTAATTCAACCAAATTTTAGTTGCAACAATCAAAATATTCAGAAATCTAATGTAAATATTGTTGCACTAACTGAATTTATAAGTTGTTGCCATTAAAATACAATTTTCAATTTGGTTGGCACTTCATTTCTCTGTGTGTGAAAAAGAATTTTGCTTATGGTACTGGCATAAAAGAAGAAGGAGAAGAAGAGTTTGAAATCTATGTTATCTATGACTTAAAAATAACACATATTTTTAAGGTTTTAATTTTTTTTTTTTTCCAAAAATCATTTTTTGTTGGACTTAAATATGAGCCTTCAATAAAGCTTGACGAAAACTATGGAATCATAAAAATAAGTCAGAAAACTAAATAAATTTAAATACTTTGCAAAAAATTCAAATAGGGCTCCAAAAAATATTTTTGAGTCTTTTTAAAAATCGTAGAGCTAGTTTTTACCCTAGTAAAAACGTTTATATATAATAATACATTATTTTACAGACACATATGCTTTTATCTGCCAGTGTATTTAACCGGACATAATTATACAAATTCATACTTAAAATTATTTTTGTCGAATAATTAAAATGATATAGTTGCGTCCAATCGCATCTCGATCAATATATAATTGTATGTTGCATTTAAATTTAATCCGAATAAATATGATGATATATAACCCTCGACATTGTAAAATACAAAATAATGTATATTTATATATTATATCATATTTAACAGAGTCACCCCAGAAAATATGTTAATCTTCATTTGGATATAATTATATATTATATAAAAACACAAAAAATTACTATCCCATTTTGTGTATAAATTTGAACTTTTGATAAAACAACTTTAGTCGACTTAATAAATGTCCCCTGATTTTTGAATACACATCTTATACACAACAAGATGTAGGATCACTAAAATCAATCAACATCAACACATTTTTTGGGGGTGAATAATTCCTATGGCAGATGAATGTATTTTAGTATAGTAAAACCTTCAAAGGGTTTGCTCATGTGTGGGTACAGTAAAATTTTTAGGGCCGTTTAAAGTTTTAATTTTTTTACCAACACAGAATTGAATAAGACTCAAAAGGTAGTGAAAGAGTTCTTTTGATCTAAATTCTGAGTTCGGATGGCCGCAACAGAGTTTTAAGAGGCATTTTTTTTGTAGAGTATATCTGCAATTTTTCTGGGTCCTCTTTTTTTCAAGAAATACCAAAAAAGTATCCTAATGGGTTAAATGTTCTGTGAATATGTTCTGCAGCAAATTTTACTAGGAGGTGTCGAAGACACTTTGATTTTTGTCTAAAAAGTAGTCAACTTTGAAAAATGCCAAAAGTAGTCAACTTTTGAAAAATTTAAAAAAGCATATGAAAATTGCAATTTTCTACTTTCGATTTGCAATAAAAAAACAACAATTTTTGCGAAAAAGAATTCATAATGTAAATGGAATTTGATTGCATTTTGCACTTTAAAACTGAACTTTGAATAGCATTATCATCTAAAGTATATTGACTATTTCAATAATGTAAGATGCGTCTGAAAGCTATAGTTGTCTTCTTTACGATTTGAAATACAAAAATAACGTTTCTTTTTTAAAAATGTTCATTAAAAAATCGCATTTGCATTTAAAATGCGTTTTAGAAAAAACCGCAAATCGTAAACTAGACAACTTCAGCTTTACAATGATTTCTGAATTATGGAAATAGTCAATTTACTTTAGAAGATATTGGTTTTCAAAGTTCAGTGTTGATATGATTCTTTTTTTAAATCATAAAAAAAAAACTTTAACATCCAAAAAAACCAAACAAATATATTTTTATATGAAAAATTGAAGTAAGCTGTTTTTGAAAAAGTATTAAAAATAGTTAGCGTTCTGGTCCAAAAAAAGTCAAAGTAGTTATTTATTCCAAAAACTATAAACATACGACCGTATCGCATGTTTATAACTGCTTAATAGAAAATCTTGAAAAGTTACCCCTTATTCATATATTTCTTATTATGTGTATTTGTATTTATATCTTACATAATTAGGCCAGGTAAAAAGTGTTTTATGATATTCTTCATTATTGATATTAAAGGTTTTGTGGACCAAGACCCAAGACACTTGTTTTATGATAGCTATTTTAAATATACCCTTTCTATTTTTTTATTTATGGGCCTTTGTCGTTGAAGACCCAGATACCTGCGTTGGGTATATGTTGGAGTATTCACAACAGCTCCCGTTACCTAATTGAAGGTGTGCCCAATTTTTAACAGTGGGTTAAAGTTGATATATGCCTTAAAAATGTGGCAACTTTAGGAGCGGCTGGGGGGAAATGTATATACACTCAGAATATTATGTTGTTTACTATGTGTAGATAAAAAAAAGTTTTGAGTTGAGTTAAAAATAAAGGAACATGCATTTATTTTTCAAATAAATATTTGGTTCATCTTTTTTTATACAATTGTTCACAAGAATTTAGTACTATTTACCGATTGTTTTAATTTCATTTCGTATTTTCATTTATTTAAAGTTTCGTTCAAATTTAACAACAAAAAAGTATTATAGTAGTTTATTTGTTTTCGTTACAGTTTCGTTCAGTTTTTTCAAACAAAATATTAAAAAAATACGTGTCTGTTAAATTTGTTGAAATAATTTTGCATCGAAATACAAAATTATTTCAATTCAAATAAAAATAAAAAAAAACAGAAATAGTTTCAAATAACTGAATATAACTTTTATTTTTACTGATCTTTAGTTAAAATTTATTTAAACAATATATAAACATAAATAACAAGAAACATTTGATTTAAATGAAAAGTAAGTAGACCGGCTTTTAAGAGATTTATCATTTATGTTAAATTACATTTTCAGTTAATTTAAATTACAAACTATTTTGAGTGTACAAATCAAATTTTTTTTAACATAACTCGCTTTTATTTAAAAATACCTTTCAGAAAAGTAATCACACTTTATTTAGAAAGAAAATATTTATCTGGATTTAAAAGTTGGAGCTTTTTGGGAAAATAACGCAAAAATTCAAGTTTTTTTTTAAATTTCTACTTTAAACGAATTTGGTTTTTTTTATTTAATCAAGAATTTACTTAGTTATACAACCAATATTTTAAAAAAGAAATTAGTCCCGATTTCGCCCTGCTATTCGCAGAACTCTGGACATGAGTCGGACCATATTAGGAATTTCACATTTTTAAATGGGAATATCTCGGGAACTATTAGAGATAACCCACACATGCATGCATGTTTTGTGTTAGTCTCTACTAGCAGATTACAAATATGTTAATTTTTTGAAAATCGGATGAGAAACAAAAAAAAATTTTCCGAAGAGCTTTTTAACCTATATTTTAAATATTTTAAACAAATGGAAACCCTAACACACTACATAGGCAATATTGGATCAAAATTTTTCTTTTCTCGAGTACATCAAAACTGCGTTCAAAAAATCTGAATTTCATTAGTGACAAACATGTGTCCATACAAAAATGTATTAACTTCACCCTTACCATTTAACCCTTCAACGTGAGATTGGGACGGTAAAAAAAATACGCGTCCCTTATTTTTTTTCTTTATCACACATTCAAGTTTTATTAAGATCGGAGAGAAACCATTGGGAGAATCCCCTTGTAAATAAGAAATATCCGAATTGTTTCCAAATATTTTGTGACATATCACACTGTGCAGTGTAACTGTTACAGCCTTTTGTATTCGAGTGTAGAAAAGTTAAAAAAAAATTTTAACAAATGTTTAGCTCATTTGACGACTGTATTTAAAGTCGGGAAAGGGGACCTGTTGAAAGGGTATTCCCTCTGAATTTTAATTTTCTGAACTAAAATATGTTTCGCTATTGTCTGAATTACAGTAAATAACAAATAACATTAAAATTTTTATTTCAGCTGTTGGTGCCGGCCAAGTACACTTTGGTGAGGTTGCTCAAGATATTTACGATCAAGGTGTTGTTTATGTCGATTCATCAGTTAGCGCTGAAATTGAGTTGAGAGACCTAAAGGCGCGTATTATAGGAGAAGTCGGTGAAGTTATACGCAATGGCAAGAGGACAGAAAATGAGAAAATAACAATTTATCAATCGATGGGTAAGTTTTATTTATGTTTAACAAAATACCTTAAAAATAACTGTAATGTTTTTTTAATCATGGCAAAACAATACAAGGTAAAGACATTAGGGAGAAATTGGGTTTTCTATTTGACTTTCTAGGGTTTTCTGTTTACTTTTTGTATGATTTTTTGTCAATTTGTTTTTAAAAACGAGAGAACATCTTTCTAATAAGTCTACCAGGTATTGTTTTGCCATGGCTTTAATTAATTTATACAAATGTTTACTTAGGAGTTGCCGCTGAAGATGCCACTGTAGCGCAAGCTGTTTATGATGCTTTAAAAAAGGACAACAATTAAAAAATAAAAATGTTTATAAACTTCTTAATATGTATTAAAAATAAAGATTTTTAAAATTATTTAAAAAATTTAATTTTTTATAAATTATGAAAAGTTTTTCGACCTTTGAAATGAATGACTTTATTAAATAATTGAGCTCTAGGTCAAGTTTGTATTTATAAAATCCTTTATTATTTTATATATCTCAAATATTTCGTCATTCTTTGAATGACATCTTCAGGGAATATGAACAACAACAAACAATATTAAAAACAAAACTTTTTTGCCGCTGCCCTCCACTCTAGTCAATGTTGTGTTGAAATACAAAAATATTTTTTTCGGACTTTCTATGTTTTCATATATTTAGATAGAATTTTGTTATACCTCAAGTCCAAAAAATAACAACGAAAATAATCAATATTTTTGAAAACAACAAATAAAATCTAATATTGGCAATATTATATTAAATTTTGGACTTCAGCTAGAACAATATTCTAACTAAATATGTAAAAAAACAGAAGGTCCGAAAAGGCTATTTTTGTATTTTTAATACAAAACCGAAAAAACTTTTAATCAAAATGTTTTTGTTTCCAGTCGATATAAAATTCGTTGTTTTATAGTTTTTGAGAAAATAAAAAAATGTAAATTTATCACAAAAAATTATACTAAATCCGAAAATTTAACAAAGCTTTATAAACTGTTCGATTGCTTTGTTAATGCCCTTTCATTGTTGATACAATATATGAGAAAAATTGTTTTTTCCCGATTATTGAAAAAATTACATTAAAAAATGTTTATTTTCCAGTCGATATTATGCTCAAATTAAAGGAAATTTTCTGGGCTTTCCAAAAATCCACATTTCAGATTCAGTTGTTTAGTTTTTTTTTAGAAAATTTATAAAATGTAAACATCGCACACGCTTTTCATTTTAAACCATAAAATGTAAAAAATTACACTAAATCTTTATATACTGTTCAATTGGTCTCTTTATGCCCATTCATTATTGAAAAAATTTGAGAAAATTTTTTTTCCCGGTTAATAATAAAATGACAATAAAAAAACGTATCTGATAGAAAACCAATTTGAGAGAATACATTTTTTCCAGATTATTGAAAAATTGTTAGGGCGGCCTCTTATCACTTTTTTTAATTATTAAAAAAAATTTCCTATTACAATCGAGTTTTTTTTTTTTTGGGCTTTCCAAAAATTCACATTTAATAATTGTTTTATAGTTTTTGAGGAACTCTGTTAAAAAATTCAAAGATCTACAAAATTTTCAAAAATGCATGTGCATATGTATGTGCATAAGCAAACTACAATTTTTAAGACCGACCATTATGTACATTTGCGCGCTGAATCCAAATCTGTCAATAAAATCATCATAGCCCATCTACTTTTTAAGTATACTATAGTGGAATTTTTTTTTAACTTTTGAAAAGTTAGCAAGTTAAAAAAAAAAATATACCTAACCATTTAAGGCATAAGTTATATGGAGATTTTTTTATATATAAAGTTTGATGCCAATCGGATCAAGATTAACATGGCTAAAGCCATTTTTATAATCCATAAAAAAGTATTATGTACTAAATTACGACTTTAAAGAACGCATTTAACGGTATTTTTGACATTAAAAGGATTGTATAAATGGCTAAAGGCAAAAAAAACATTAATTCAGATATTTTTTGTGTAAAATATACAAACATTTTATTTGAACAATAATTTGAAATTTTTGTGTAGTTTTTCATATGTAAAATCAACTAATTTCCTTATAAAAAATTGGGTAATTTTTCATATCAAAAACTACTCAAAAATTTTAAAGATTACTCATACAAAATTGGGTGATATGAAAATTCATTAAGAATTATCATACAATATTGAGTGATTTTACATATGAAAAATTACCCAAACATTTTAAAATTTCCTCATACAAATTTGTATGAGTAAATTTTAAATTTTGTATGAGAAAACTTTAAAATTTTTGGGTTTAATTTTTATACAAAATTGGGTGATTTTTCATAAGATAAATTACCCAAAAAGTTCTTATACAAAATTGGGTGATTTTTCATATAAAAAATGACAAAAGCTTTGATAAAACAAGTACTACCGTTATGTCAAAATTGTAATTATTTTAAAAATTATAAAAAATTTTAGTGGTTTTTCAAAAATTCCTTAATATCAATTTTGGCATATGTCAGATATTTAAAATAGCTACAGATATATCTTAAATGAAAGTTAAGAATATGATCTTTATTACTGTATTAGTATTCTGTAGCTTTATTATGGTTAATTTTAATTAAGAATTTTTCAGGTTTAAGATCATAATTAAATATTACTATTAAAAAGAGAACTCCAATAAATAAATGTAAGAGAAAACAAATTAGTGTTTTCTATTTAATGTAATGGCATTTAATTTTGATTTTGTTCAAGATACAAGATATAAGAAATATAACGTTTGAGCTGACATAAATACATTGCACGCTGGCATTAAAAAACCGCTAGAATTTGAATAAGATATTTGTATCGCTAAAAAGAGTAGATCATCTAGGTTATACGAGTATTTTTGTAAAAATATTTTCAGGTCTTGTGCAAAATTTTTTCGGAAAATACGAACAACCGAAATTCAATAAACTGTGTTTTTGGACATTTAAAATTTTTTTTTTATGTTTTACTTTTAAATTTTAAAAAATTAAAACCAAAAGTTTATTTTTCGATCTTTTATCATAAATTATGATGTGAGCAAGATTATTCATGTTCAAGATCATTTGTTTTTTGTTAAACAAAAAACCGTGCAATGTTTATTTATTACTCAAAAAAGTAAAAATTAAACATTGCATTGAGTAATAAATAAACATTGCACGGTTTTTTGTTTAACAAAATACAAATGATCTTGAACTTGAATAATCTTGCTCACATCATAATTTATGATAAAAGATCGAAAAATACACTTTTGGTTTTAATTTTTTAAAATTTAAAAGTAAAACATAAAGAAAAATTTCAAATATCCAAAAACACAGTTTATTGAATTCCGGTTGTTCGTATTTTCCGAAAAAATTTTGCACAAGACCTGAAAATATTTTTACAAAAATACTCGTATAACCTAGATGATCTACTCTTTTTAGCGATACCAATATTTAATTCTTATTGAGTTAACAAGAATGTGAAAAATATTGTATGTGTTTGAGCACATTGTGCAATTTTTAAATCCATCCGAAAACAGTTGCCACATATTTTGTGCAAAAGTAGTGCTAAAATAGGTTTTTAGCAGAAAATTAAAGAGTAACTTTAAAAAGCCTAAATATAGCACCTACATAATAAAGGAACGGAATTAAAACTCATAATAAATTTTAGCATGGAAATTTAACTTTTAGAGATAAAAGGGACAAAACTATGTATTTTGTGAGGTTGTTTAATTTTACAAAAATATAAGTTTATTGCAAACTTACCATATTTTCTGGCTTCTTGGCAAATTTCTGTTTAAATTTTGACTCTTTACACTTATATTTTATTAATGGGCTTATTTTTATATTTTTATTTTTTCAATGATACAAACATGGAAATGATATTCTCCGATATTTGGGAATCGGAAAGATTTAGTATTAAAAGAAGAATGTGTTCATGAATTTTGTATTTAAAAGAAAATAAAAATCTTGCCATTTATATGAAAGATAACTATTTCGGGAGAATATTCAAATGTTTTAAATAAATGACTAATTAGGAAAACACATTCTAATAAGATTCAACTTGAAATCTTATCCCCAAAAATTTGCATTTGAAATTTAATAAATATTCCCAAATCGAAAAAACATTTCTGTATCTGGCAACCCTAAAACAAATTTCTTAAGGGCTTAACTACAACAACAAAATATTACATTGATCTAGTAACAAAACTAATTTTCATTATATTTAAGCTTTATTTTACTTCAAACATTCTTGAAACACATGTTTTATTTCTAATATTGCAGACAAAAATAATAAACAATAAGCCCATTGCACTTTTTTTACAACACTTCTAACACTTGCACATGTATTTAATACAAACACTTTAGCAAATTTGTGAACTTATTTTCTATCTCATTTTATGCTTTAAATTTCATTGATATGTATTATATTTTATGATTTTGATATTCTACATTATTTATAATTTATATTGATAGAACTTTTTTGCAATTTTATTAACTTTTAACACTTCATTTTTGAATTAGAAAATTAGCAGCAAGTATAACAAACTTTTCTCAAGAATCGGCCATTAGAGAAACAGCGTTGTAATTATATGGTAGTATATAACCCAACCAACAAAACGTTCCGTGCTCGTACCATTTACTGTACGGCATTATCGGACTCCGAATCTGTTTACGTAACGTTCATATGTGGATCAGAATGGATTCGAATCAGTTTCGATTTTTCCTGTAATCCGTTTTCTGATTCGTACATGAATACAGATCCATATATGGATCCAGAGCCGGAAAACGGATTATAGGAAAAATCAAAACTGATTCGAATCCGTTAAAAGTCCGTCAATGACGGACCGTATACGTATACATTATATACATTGAATACATATAAGTATACATTGAATGCTATAAATCGAACTTAATTAAATTTACAAGGTATCGATAATTCAATACATTTTCAACTAAAATTATTTTGTAAAATTTAAAGTAGTAAAAGAATATGTATTTGGCTAACATAGAGGAAGGTCTTCTAACGGGACACCAACCGATGTGGATTAAATGTGCAAATGTAAAATTGAAAATAAATAGTAGATAAAAAAAAAATCGAATAATTTAATGCGTTTCATCGAAATTGGTAGGTGCAAAATCTTCTTAGCCGTTGGCGAACTAGTTCATTTTCAAATGATCTTTTCTAATTTGCGGTCTTTATATTAAGAATTATCAAACAAACCATTGACCAATAAGCTAAACTGCCATTTATGGGGTGTACTCAAAAAAAAAAAAAGTAGGTGGTCTCCTCCAGAATTAAAAAAGAAATTTACTTTCTATTTTCGGTTAAGGGGGCCCGTGGGTCGCCCAGGGTCTAAAAACCGGTACGCGTAGTAACATACAAATCTGGGTATTATGAGCGCCCCTTGCACCCGTTTTGCTTGCAGCGCTATTTTCGAAAACACTTGGAGGACCCACGGGCCCCGGCCCCAAAAACCAAAGATACAAAAAAAATTTCTTTTTTAATTATTTTTTTTTGCGGAAAAAGAACTAAATGTTCGGCGAACTATAATGCCCAACTCTAAAAGTTATTAATTGGTTGATTTTAAAAACAATTATCAATAATATTGATCATGTATACTTTCCTTTAAGATTTTTGAGCTAAAGTTTTTAATGGGTAAAAAACACAGATAGACCAAATCTTATTTGTCTTCTCATGAGTTTATACCATTTTAAAGTGAGAGAACCTCTCAAATTATGTAAAAAAACTTAATTTCTCTGAAATTTTCAAATTGAAAAATATTCGAAAATGCCGATTTATTCGACACGAAAAAAACGGGTCCTCAAATAATTCGAACGTCCTTTTTCAAAAAAACTGGTTTAAAAAAACCTGAACCCGGGTTTGACAACTCTATACACAAATAGTAATTGAACGGGCCATTAAAAGATTGAAGGTCTGCTATCAATGAGCTCGTATATACAGTGCGCAAAAAAAACCAAAGCATACAAACTGAAAACCCTTAGGTTTCCTAGTTCGTAGTACATATTTATAAATTAGCAAATATTATATATGTACACTGTACTGACATAAGATCGAAATTCTATATAAAGTCATTTTGGATGATGAGTGGTATAATAGTTATTCGCGGATTTATTTCTCGTACAACGAAATTATCAAAGCATACAAATATAGTTATAAAACGGGAAATTTATATTTTGTGATATCTACTGTGTCCATAAATAAAGATTCTATTTACAAACATCGCGAAAAAAATTTGCGGTCATAGCTTTTTCCTTCCCGATACAATACATTATACTTTTTGAGAATTCCGTGTGTTTAAACTAGAAAGCTTTTAAAAAGCATGTCTACCATATTCTTCAACATTGGTCGTTACTGGAATGCTGTTGTTTCTACAGTGCAGCACGGTCATATCGAACTCTAGAGACCGGGCAAAATGTGTTCGTTATAAGAGAAGTTCGCTAAAAACGTAGTAAACATTTTAAAAAATTAATAAAATTACAGGTTTTTTGTCTTCAATTCTTCTAATTTTTAAATTTTTGTTTGTAATCTTGAAAAAATTATTTCATCTAATTACGTTTCATACAGTTTTTAAGTCTTTTTAGTAAAGTTTGAAGTAAGAAACCTAAGTTTTTAGATTTTTTTAACATGTTCGTTATAAGCGTAACAAATTCGATGAAAATTCGTAAAAGTGTCGGCGTTCGTTACAACCGTATTATATTGTATAAAATATGTTATTAAATGCGTTGGGACCAGAAAAATCGTTCATTATAAAAAAATTCGTTATAGCCGGTGTTCGTTATAACCACAGTATTTTAAAACAAATTTTTCTATTTGAAATAGAGTATTTAAAAACCCGGTTAAGTCGAATGGGAACACGGGTGCGGGCGTCTTTGGACCAGGCTTCCAGCGTGCTTTAAATATGGAAAAATATTCGTCCATTTTTTAGGCGGAGATTTGGGCCATCTGTGTCTGTGCAGGGGAATGTCTGCGAAGGGGAACTCGCAGATCTCGCATCTACATTCTTTCTGACAGTCAGGCAGCACTGAGGGCCTTAATGGCTTATAAGGTGTCGTCTGGGTTGGTCATGGAATGCATTCAGACTCTCAATAGGCTCGGTAGGGGCAACTCTCTAACCTTGGGGTGGATTCCTGGTCATCAGGGGCATGAGGGCAACGAGAGGACAGATTGTCCTGCCAACCGCGGGGCCCGAAGGCCCTTTATTGGTCCTGAACCATTCTGTGGAATACCTGCGGGGTATGTTAGGGAAAGGCTCAGGGCATGGAGAGAGTCTGAATTCTCTGGTTACTGGGAAAACTCTCCTGGTCAGCGCCAGGCTAAAAGACTGATCTCGTTTTTCCAGTAGGGGGTCGAGGCGACTCTTGTCGCTTGAAAGGGGGGTTTGAGGACCCTGGCGTCGTACTTAACTGGACACTGTAATCTCAGATACCATCTGCACAAGAAGGGTCAATCGGACACGGATATGTGTTGGTTTTGTGAGATGGAGTCTGAGACCTCGGAGCATGTTCTCTGCGAATGTCCCAGGCTTTGTGATAGGAGACTTAGGTTTCTAGGTGATCGCTTCATTTCGCCTTCCGACATCGCGAACATTTTGCCTAATAGGATAATTGGCTTTATAGGTAGCTTGAATCTGTAGGTAACTTTAGGCAGCACAAAAGACCTACATTGGTCGCGGTGCATAGTGCCTTCTGATCTAATCTAATCTAACCCGGTTATCGAATACTTAAAAAAAACTTTTTTTTATATCCGGTTTTTCCGGTTTTTATAAATCGCTTGTGTTGCTTATATCTGAAAATGTTTGCAAACAGAAAGAATTATCTCGATGATATTAACCCATTCATGCATTTGTTGAGAGCTGCTTTCTAACGCTAAATTTGGCAAAACAAAGTTTAACTAAAAGATCTCAGAGGTCTATATGTACTTCAATTTAGCTTTCTACTTGAACTCAAGCAAAAAGTGTGTGTGCTACAAGTTTTCATAGAATTTTGTGAAAACTGTCATTTAATTTATTAAAGGTTTCATTCACTTTGTGAAGAAGTTTCATTAAAAAACTAGTTCTAAAAAAAAAGTATGAAGCTTTTCATTAATTCTAAGAAAATTGTTCGTTCACTATGTGAAGAAAACTTTTATTAGTATAGTGAAAATTTTCATTATTTTTCGTCCACTAAAATGATATCTGCCAAATTTAAAAAAAAAAATACTAAAAAACCGGTTTCTCGAGTAACTCGAAAACAGCCCGTTTAAAAAAAAAAAAATCGCTTTTAAAAAACCGGAAAAATAGGACGAACCCCATTTATCGAATAATTCCGAAACCTGTTTTGACAACTCTAATTTGAAAATAACAATTTTTTAAAAATCATTAAGGCTTTAGTGTTAGCCAGTTAAAATATCCTTAGAAATTTACAATATACAATATAAATTGATGGGCTATTGTAAAAACTTGATAAGCCATATTTTATTTTATGTTTGTTTTCGCTTTTTAAAGGTTTACAAAATGCAAAAAAAAATATGACTTTTGCATGACGTTAATCAAGGTACTTTCAATAAGTGTTTAAGCAAGACTTCTATCAAAACATTAATAAAAATATGTCTAAAAAACAGCGAAAATTCATAAAAAAATAAATGTGGCTTCTCAAGTTTTTACAATAAGCCCATCAATTTATATCGCATAATTAAACTGAGACCATCTCTGGCAAAAGCTTTGTGGACCTGCATATTAATTTTTAAGTTTATGTTATAAATTAATCACAAATTATTGCTTTAAATTTTAGTATTTATTCACAGTAAGAGAAAAATTAAAAAAAAAGAAACAGGTCAAAGTCTTTTTAGCGATTCTTATTCATTTTCCTTTTATTGCATGTGAAACTCCTTACACCCTCCAAATTAAGCTTATTTTTTCAAATGAAAATAACTATTCAAATATAACATGAAGATATTTGATTTTGCTTAATAAATTTCTTCTTTTGGTGGCTTTTACCACAGTTAGATTTTAAATTCTTCAAAATCTATCGTCCTTTCTATATCATCATTTTTGTAAACAAAGAAGCTGTTTTGTTATCCTTGTATATTTTTTGAGCGAAAGACTGCACTTACTGAATTCTAAAATATTTATTCCATCCTTAGGACTCAAAAAGGATGCAGAGTGCATTTTTGCATTTGTACTCAACTTGGTACTAACGATTTTTTAAAATTTATGCAATCCTGTTTTTATTAAAGAGTATGATTCCAAAAGATTTCATTTAACCCTCTAACGCCTGACGATGACATTTGTCATCGTTTATAAAATTGAACCCAAATGCTTCGAATGAATGTTTTATACTTAGAAATTGATATAGTTCGATATAAAAGTGAATTAGCTAAAAGTTTTGCGAAGAAACTGTTCGTATTCAGTGCACTGTTAAAACGCGAGAAAGCTTTAAAGTTCAAATTTTGTAAAAATTCAAAAAATAATTATTTTTTAATTAACTGAGATTTCCAACAACTAAAACACTTATTTAAGTTGATTTAAAATTCTTGAAAATTAAGTATAAGTAAGATTGAAGTATTACCTTTAATAATCAGTCCTTATTTTTCTTCAAGGACGAACAGGATTTTATCAGGATATCTCTAAAGGACATTGTCTTAACTTATAAAGTAATGGACGGATAGTTTTGAAATTTGGTATAGAGAAGACAATCAGTAATAGTAGCAAAAGTCTAAAGTTTGCACAAAAAATATTGAAGTTAAGATACTTTGTCGCCATATTTTGCAAAAAGCGAAAATCGCCATATCTTCTTAAAAAGAAGCACAAAAAAGTTTATTTTTAGATTGTGGTTATGTCTAGGTAAGAGCAATAATTTTTGGTACAAACTTTTGTTTTACTTGCATTAGTTTTCGAGATAAATTTTAAATTATTTTTGCTCATATCGCCGAAAGTAGTCAGCGAAAAACATTTTTTTAAGAGAAATTATTATTTTTTTCTCGAGACGAATACATGGTATGAATTTCATTGCAAACCAAAATTCGGGCATTAGAGGGTTAAGTTTATTTTTTTTAACACATAAAATAAAGTTCTTTGATCTGTATGCATTGGTTTTTTTTTTTATGTTCTACAAAGAAAGTTTTTTTTCGAAAAGTTTACGGATAACAATTTTACCATTCATCATACAAAATTTATTTTTAATTTTGTTGCATTTTACGGCGTTAAATAAATTGATTTAATTTAATCACTCGTCTATGTGCTTTATTTCGAGTCGTTTTCAAAACGCAAAATTTTTTGAAAACGCATCATGTGGAAATCGGTGTTATTAAAAACGCTCGTTTTTGTTGTGTTCCAAAAAAAAAAAAAAAATACATGTCAAAAGCAGAAAAACAGAATTATTAACATCTCTTGTATTTTTATCAAAAAAAAATCTTTTTTAAAAATACATGCAATTTGAAGAGATTATTTTTATTTTTATTTTAAATTAAAAAAGCTATTAAATGATTGTTTTTTGACTTAAAATAAATAAAAAAAAAAACATTTCAAAGAGATTTTTAAGAGATTTTTAAAAGTCTTGTTTTAAATTGAAGAAGCTATTAAAAGACTATTTTTTGACTTAACTTTTTTTTTGACTAAACGACCAAAAAATCGGAATCTGGCACACCTAATCTTGTAAAGTCGTTTTACTTATGCGGTTTCGTTTTCTGGCACATACACGACCACTATTGATATTGTTAAACCCCTTCACAGATTTCTAAAAATAAAATAAAATATTTTCAAACCACATAAAAAAATCTTTCAAAATATTTTTAAATAATTTGTAAATTTTTTTTATTTAATGTCTTGATTTTTTTATTTTTTGTTAAATTTTTTTTTGCATATTTTTAATTTTTTAAGTAAAATTTATTTTAATGCAATTTTTTTTTAAATATTGGTATTGTTGTTTTTTAAGATTTTTCATATTTATTTTTAAATTTTATATGATAATCCTAGAGATTTTTTTATGCATACACTTTTTTTGTTTTTCGTTTAAACAATAATAATTTCAAAATTGAAATATATATTATTTTATTTTTTTTTTTTGTTATTAAAGAGAGTATAGAGAGAAAAGGATTGGTTGGAGTGGTATTTGTTTTGTGTGTGATTTTTTGTTGTTGTTTTTTTTTTTTTAAGAGTGGTAATGTTTTTTAATTTAATTTAATTTTGTTTTTTAATTAAAATTTACGGCATATGCTAAAAATTGGTAAGATTTTTTTTTGTTATATTTTCCATATATATTTCTTTTTATTTTTAATTTTTATTTAATATTAATAATAACTATTGGGGGAAACTGCTTTTTTATTTAATATATTTTTTTAATATTTTATTTTTCTTGTTTTTTGTTGTTTAATTTAAGGTTTATTATAATAATATTTATATTTTTTTATATTTAATTATGTTTATTATAATAGTAAAATACTCAACAAATATTATTTTTTTTTATTATAGATTTTTAATAAAAAAAAAAAAGATTATATTTTTATTAATAACTACATAGTATTTAAAAAAAAAAAAAAAGGAAAAACTAAAAAAAAATCATGCATTTAAAAGAAAATTTCTTTCTTTACTCTTAACAAAATAAAATGTTTTCAATTTATTAAATAAATGAAAAGTTATTTATGTAGTAAATTATAATTAAATAAAAAAAAATATACTTATTTACTAAAAGGAAAATTGTATGGAAAAGTGTTTTTTTTTTCGTTTTTTTTTTAATTTAATATTAAATTAAAATCTTACGTTATAGAAAAAATTGAAATAAAATAATAAAAATGTTTTACTTGGTTATTGTTCTGGATTTTTTTATATATTAAGAGTTTAACTATTTACAAGAGTTTGGTTTATTTTATAATTTTATATCTATATTTTTTATGTTTTTAATTTAGCATTTTTTTAAAAGCTAAACTTAAAAAACTACATTTATTACTAACATTTTTTGCTTCCTTTTTGAATTTTTTTTTTCTTTTTCTTTTCAGTTTATTTTTAATATTTAGAGAAATATTGAAGAACAACTTTTTTATGGGGGGAGGGGGAATTTTCGGATGTTTCTGTGTTTTTTTTTTTTGCTATTTCTTTCATACCAATCATATTATTTTTAGCTATATTTTTATGAATTTATTTAATATTTCTTTTATTACAAACTTTGCTTTGTGTGTGTAAATTTCTTTAAAAGGGTTTTTTGCATGTTTTTTTCTTCTTTAGCTGTTTAATTTTATATATGTTTATGTTTTTTATTAAATTTATATTGTTAATACACCAATTTGTTAAAAAAAAAAATACTTTCAAAATATTTCAATTGTAATTCAAAATTTTCAGAGCATTGAAAATATTAGCAATAACTAAAAATATATTTATTTTTTGTATTTAACAAAATTTGAAAGCTTTTGAATATATCTATAGAAATCTAAAGTGAAACATTTTGAATATTTTGCTGTTTTGTGATAAATTGTTTGCAATAATTAATATCTAAAAAATATCTATAAATTTCAAAATTGTATAGAAACAGCAAATTTTTTGAAATTTTTAATTCCGTGAGATTTTACAAATCCAATTTAATTTGCTTATCTTGATTTGAAATCGATAGATTTTCATCACATATACGATTATTTTTTACTGATACCACCCAATATATCAAATGGTTTTTATTTTATTTCAAATCAGTAAAAATGATAAAACAGACCTTTTTTGAAAATTCATAACTCAGTCAAAAACAAACATTTTTCCAAATTTTTTTTTCTTATTTTTATTATTATTTTTATTATTTTATTTTATTATTCCAAAATTTTTTTTATTATTGTATAGAATTGAACAAATTACAAGAAAAAAATTCAAAAAAATATATTTTTCCACTCCAACATGGTTTTATAGAGCTCCAAACTGGCAGCACAGAAAAAAAACGGGGCCTCGTCGTTGCAGCACTGGGAGTCGCAAAAATTGTCCGATCTGGAAAAAAATGACTTTTTTAAATCTTAACAAAATTGATTATCGTATGACACGAGCTTTTTTTTAAAATTTTTTTTTTCGATTTTTAAAAGTCAATATTTTTTTTCGAAAAAACACACTTTTAACTTTGGAACATCACCAAAAATTGAAAAAAAAATTTAAAAAAAAGCTCGTGTACGATAACCAATTTTGTTAAGATTTAAAAAAGACATTTTTTTCCAGATCGGACAATTTTTGCGACTCCCAGCGCTGCAACCACGAGGCCCCGTTTTTTTCTCTGCCGCCAAACATTTTGTTCAATTCTCTACAATAATAAAATGGAAAAATGTTTGGTTTTGACTGAGTTATGAATTTTTAAAAAAAGGTCTGTTTTCTTTGCCGCAAATATCATGTCCGCCCTTAATTAATTTTTGACGCAGTGTTCTTTTTTCGACCAAGTACTTTTAAACGGTCATTAATGGATAATTAAGTGATTTAAAAACCTTAAAATTATTCAACATTTTGATTACAATCGTGAATAAAAAAATTGTGAAAAATTGTTCTCCAGAGTTGCCTAAAAATTATTTGAAAAATTTGATTTTTTTACCTTTTTTTGATGGAACTTTTTTCAAAAATCATTCAAAAATATAAAAAAAGGCTAATCTTTTATATTTTTGATTGTTATGTTGATGAAAAGACAAATTTCCAATTTTTTAATTTTTTTACACAATTGGGATTCTCAAATTTTGTTCTTTAAAACAGCTTTTTTTTAAATCAATAGGCTTTTAATTGCTTTTTTTAAGATATTCTGACTTAAAATGTTTCTACTCATAGCTTTTTATTAACTTTTAAAAATAATGTTTTTTTGCTTTTTAAAATTTTTTTACTTTTGCTTTTTAAAATTTTTTTTATTGCATTTTGTTGCTTTAAATACATTGAATTTTGCGTTTTCTTGTCTTGTCTTGTTATGAATTTCAAATTTAAATGGAAATATCGGTGATTAAACTCTGGTTTGTTATAGAAAAGTTACTCGCCCTAAAGTAGATTTGTATTTGTATACAAAACTTTTAAGCAGAGTAATAATTTTGTATATTTTATTTTTCCAAAATGTAACTTTGAAAATATCAAGTACATCCATCGTTACTGCTTAGTATCGAGTACACTCAGTCATTCGTGTAGTCAGCGGTAATTGTAATTTCTAACTGTAATTGTAGTCATTTTACTTTGGGAAATTTAAAAGAAATATTTTTGACAATCATTAAAAAAAAGTAACTAACTAAAAATGTCGCATTTTAGTAGCAGTTGTTTTGAGTAGTTATTTTGGCAACTGTGCAAAAAAGCTGCAAACAATTTTCTAAATGCGTGTTCAAGATTGTCTAATACAACAATAATTAAAATATGCAAGGGAATGTTTGATAATGGAGCCCAATATAACTGATACAGACCGATTTTTATAAAAATCGGCAATATTGGAGAAAAATAAATTTAAAACAGACTAAGTTTTTTTCTTAATTGTCATATTAAATGTTTAGGATGTAAAATAGGTAGTGAAAAAATTATATTTTTTTTCAATTTTATTTTTTTTTTGTTTTGTTAAAGTAAAGGGTGAATTAGCCAAACGTAAACGTAAACGTATCTCGCTGTACGAAATTTAATAAGTCAAATAAGAATAGAAGACATTTTGTGTATCTTGTTGTTTCATTCATATGCATTAAACATATAGAAAATGTAAACGGACAACAAAATTCTATTTTGATTAGATTTTCTTTGTGTTTTTACGTATTCTATATGTTTAATGAATATGAATGAAACAACAAGATACACAAAATATCTTCTGTTCTTATTTTACTTATTAAATTTCCTACACCGAGATACGTTTACGTTTACGCTTGGCTAATTCACCCTTAACAATATGAAAATTAGGTGTCAAATGAAATTTATTCGAGAGATCGATCTAATTCTGCACAAAAAATGTCAAAAATCTAAAAACAATGAATTTTCAAACACGTTTGTATTCTTATTTTTAGCTCCTACATATAAGTTACGGCAGTTAAAAAAAAATGTTTAAACATATCAGTTTAGTCGTTCCTTCTTTAACATATCCAAGTTTCATTAAGATCTGGGGGGTTATTATGTAATTCGATTCGAAACATTTTGTTCGAATTCGGAAATTTTAAAACTCTTATAAGATGATATCCGTACTTAAAATTCCATTTTTTTTTTTTACTTTTAGCATTTACTAGATCATTGTCTAAACGTTTTCAACATTTTTACCCATTAAAAGGTACTTTTTATTACCCTAAATTAAAAAAAAAAAAAAACTTCCTAAAATTGTTAGAAAATTAAGTAAAATCAACAAAAATTTGTGTTTTAATTAAAATTAAGTTGCTTTAAAACAACACCTACTTTTAAGGCCCGATAATTTTGGATAGGTTAAATTAATCTGATAATTTGATGTCTAGTTATACAAATAATTAAACAGAAATTAATTAAAAAATTTATTTTTTTTTCTATATTTTTATAGCACTTTTTTAAAAAAAATATTTCATTAAAGAAAACTAGTGTTATAAAGGATATCATTGATTTGGTTACAGACGTATGTACTTTTTATGTAAAATTAAAAGATCCGATCAAGAATTTTGAAAAATTGTCTGAAAACACCAATATTTACAAAAGAAAAACATTCAAAAATCATGAAAGTCTGACAGATCAAATTGTGTATTACAGCAGTTTGATAGATATTTGCTTTAGCAATAAATAAAAAATAAAATTTAAAAAAGAATGTTTAACCCGCTGTGTACAAAGCTTCAAACTTTGAATTTGAACTGCGAATACCACCGCTAGAGTGCGCTATAAGTGTACAAAAATTTCACAAAAAGTTTATTAAAACACCATTACACCTTTCTACCGAGTTTTGTTAAAAAAATTCCACGGGATCGATGAGTAGTATAAAATGGGTTAGTTTTGTTTATTAGAACGTTATTAGCTGGTGGCAATTTTGGAAATTTTAAACCGCTTTTAAAAGCATATACGTTCTTAAAAGTTAAACTTTTTTAGTTTTAGCATTAACTAGATAATTGCATATGCGTTTTCAAGATTTAAACAAATGAAATAGCGCTTTTTGCTACTTTATTTCAAATGTGAAATTTCTGTTCGAAAGCGTATGGTAACCCCCTGTTTAAAGGGTTACCATGTGTAATACTAACTTTTTTAATTGCGGTAAGCTAACGATATTTTTTGTCGTAAAACATGATGAAAAATTGATTAAAATAGACAAGAACAGTTAAAGTAATGCGTAAACCGTTTAAAAAACTTAAACTTGGAACAAAAAAACGTTTAAAAAAATAAGAAAATGATATGAAAATCAATATGAAAATCTAATTTTTACATTTTTGTTTAACTTATTATGTTTTTATGTAATCAATTAGTTTTTTTTTTAAATTGTGAATAAAAATCTTACCATTTACAAAAATCCAACTAGGAAAATTCTTTTAAACTTGTTTGTTATACACTTGTTATGTTTAAGAAAAATTACATTTTGTTGCTTTTTTGTTTTTGCTAAATTTTAGTAAGTCTGCAGTGTAATGTTGCGTGATGGACGAACGTGTTCCAACAGATTACATTGTAAGTAAAACTGCCACTTTTAAAATCACACACCAAAACCCCGGGACACGTCAACTTAATTTTGGGGCATAGAATCCAGTGGTATACTTTTAAGTTTGCATTGATTCAAGCGATTTTTTGTAAAAGATTTTAAGATATAGCACAATTTCATAGTAGCGTCTGGTGTATAAAATAGTATGTCATATTTTTCACCACACACTTAGTGGTGAATACTATTTTAATTTCACCTCAACATTTTTTTCAACATAAACTTTTTTTTTAACAACAAAAATAGTTTTTAACCTCAAAAATGTTTTTTTTTACCATAAAAATTCTTTTTTACACCCAAAAAATTGTCACCATTAAAATATTTTTTTTCATGATTTGTTTTCTGTTTCATTTGTAGCATTATACACTGTGGAGGGTATACTCATTATATTGATGAAACTGTTTCATAAATCATTTATCATCAATTATTCATCACATTTATGCCTAATTTTTCATAAATCTTCATTATTTCATAAAAAAGTTTTGTAAACCGTGTGAACAAATTTTTTCTTTGTTTTGCTATTAATTGAAATTCAGAATTTCCATTTGAAATTTAGAAATCATCAAAAGAACTTAAGAATTTTCACTTTAAATTAAGAAAATGTAATTTGTACTTTAGATTTTCTATTTAAAATTGAGAAACTATCATAACATCGATTGAAAGTCAGAATTTTTAAAAAGTTGGCGTGTTCTTAAACTTTGCATGGAATTTTGTGGATATAAACTTAATTTTTATAAATTTTTAGTGGTAATTCTGTATCAATTAATGTTTTTAAATTCAAAATAAAAATTCTTAACTCAATTTTTTTATTCTGAATTTTAATAAAGATAAATATCAATTGTATTTTCTGAATTTCAATTTATAATTCAGACTTTTAATTAATATATTCTGATTTACAGTTGCAAAAATATTGGGTTTTAAAACTTGCTAAATTAAAAATAAATTTAAATTTAATAATGAAACTATTCCTTTGCAAGTTTGGTAAATCCAAAGTTAATATATGTATGTACTAACCATAATTTGTGTTTATGCGTATCTGTGTAATTCATGTTCCGATTGGTTTTTATAGGATATATCGAGAGCCTATATTCAAAATATGCCAACTTAAAGCAACAAAAATAACTTGTTCTCGTTATATATCATTTTTTGTTATTTTGTTATCTCAAAGTAATTTTTTTTATAAGTTTGATATAATTTTTATTAAAAAAAAAAATAATAATGTTTTTTGGACCTTTTCAAAACGTGTTCTGATGATGGCAACCTAGAAAATTCCCGAAATAAATCTATCAACACATTCCTGAAAGTCGTCATTATTAATTAAGAAATTTGAAAACAAAAACTCTAGATTATTTATTAGGACAATATCCTAATAAATAAATATAGAGTATGTCCTCGAAC
Source organism: Delia radicum (assembly GCA_021234595.1). Taxonomy (NCBI): domain Eukaryota; kingdom Metazoa; phylum Arthropoda; class Insecta; order Diptera; family Anthomyiidae; genus Delia; species Delia radicum. The sequence continues at coordinate 135,128,071 of CM037852.1, forward strand.
TTGAATAATTTTAGAAATGTTGAGGTTAAGAAGAAGAATAAACGTTTTTCTCTAAAATTTTTTTAAATCAGACTAGTTTCTGCCTTTTTATGGACAGGCGTCATCATTTCCATTTTTAAATTGTATTATTATTTGTGTCTTATAATTGTCAGATTGTCTCTATATGATAAATTTTTCCATAACCTGCGGCTGTAAGAATCAAACCTGCGCTCATCTTACATTACAAACGTAACAATACCAAGTTATGACCGTTTAGCCATCACACCCAAGTATGGCCTCGAATGTAATGCAGTTAAATTGCAGTATTCTTTCCTATTAGCTTTTTCTGTTATTGTCTATTATACTCAGACAACACTAACAACACAAATATTCTATTTTTAGATTTTTGTTTATTTTTCTAATCTCCTCCCCGTCTCTATTTCACAATGTTATCAGATTGACCTTTTAATTTTCATTAAATTTTTTTTTGTGAAAAAAAAATGCTAACTCGCATTGTAAATTTCCAAAATTAAAAAAAAAAAAATTATTTTAACTTTGGTGGCTACTATTTTCAGTAGAGGTGCTTTAAGGCAAAACAAGGTTCAAAAACTTCTTACTGAATGAAGCATGGTTTTATATGTGTATTAGCAAAATTTGGTTGAAAAATGTCCAGCGAATCTATGACGTGTCATTAAAGAGTTAAAGCAGTTTAAAAAAAACTGGACTGAAAGATTAATGGAGTATGTCTGGTTTTAAATTATTGTAACATTAAACAATTTGGGCATAAAAATAATCAAAAAGCAGGAATGGCAGTCAATACCGCTGACTATCGTTATTCCTAATATACCGTTAGCGAAATAATTGAAATACCGTTATTGGTAAGATACCGTTATCAATATAACTGAAACACCAATATTCTTAAAATACCGCTACCAAAATAACTAAAATACCGTTATCTCTACAAAACCATAACAGAAATAATTGAAATAGCGTTATCCTTAAAATATCGTTACCCAAATAATCTGACAAGATCTGAAAATATAATCGCTGCATAGATATATTTTCACAAAGTTTTCCGAAATAAGTAAACTAGCGTTATCGCTAAAAAACCGTTACTGAAGTAACAGAAATATCTTTACATAACGTTACCGAAATACAATAAAATAGAGTTATATTTACCGATAACCACATGAAATCGTCAAACCATCCAAGCTTTGGATTTTCCATAAAATCACAAAAATGCCTTCCTAAAATTTATCTGTAATAAATACATAGTTTAATTTTTTAGAATTAAAAAGGAAAAACGTAAACGTATTTGTTTTATTGATTTCTTTCTTATACGAAATATGAATCATTAATTTTAAAATATTTAATATTTTTTGTTTTGTGTTTAAAGTTTATATAGAATCTATAGAATTAAATTAAAAAACTACACATCGATTTGAAACAGATTCTCAAATATTCGGGTTTTAAATGTAAATTAAATAAAATCAGCAATATTGATGGAAATTCAAATTTAAAATTTGAAAAAATTACTAAAAATGGAATTTTACACAAAGTTTTTACAGACTTAAACAATTGTTAAAAAAAATGTGGGATTACGACTGGACTTTGTACAAACAAAATATTTAAGGTTTTAAAATCCGGCCTTGTGAAGACAAAAAAAAAAAAAAAAAGAATTACAATTGAAATAAATTCGAAAAGAAAAAACAAAAAAAAAATCTTGCCTACAACTTGTATGTAATTGTTGTTATTTATAAATTTTATAATAATTTAATTAGATTTTTTTTTTGTTTAGTTTTGTTGTTAATACATACTTTCAATTTAATAAATTTTTCGGAAATATTTTTTGTTTTGCATGTTTTTTTTTTTTTTTTTGTATTTTTCTTTTCCTTTCTTCTTTTTTTATATGAATTTTTGTTTACTAAGCTTTTAAGTAATATCTAATTTTTTATTATATAATAATTATTATTTATATATTTATATATTTATATGTATTATAATTAATCATAAAAAGTAGGCTTATATATTCCATACAATTAATATTTAACTTAATATTTTTGTTTCTCTCATACATATATAGTTTTTAGAGAAGATAATTTTTTTTTTTTTTTTTATTTTAACAAATTTGTTTGCTTTTTGTTTAATTACTTTTTGTTGTTGTTGTTGTTGTATAACTCAATTTTAGTTATTTGTTTTACGCTAATTATTATTTTTTTTTTTTTAATTTTAATTTTTTTTTATGTAAACACATGCTAAACTTACAATTAAATTCATTAACTGTTTTACTTGCTTTAAATTTAAAGATTACTTTCAATATTTTTTTTTACACCTTTTATATAATAAGAAATTCTTTTTTTTTAACTTTATTTAAAGAAGTTTCAAAAAGTAGAAGTTTTTTGTGGGTTAAGACAATTTTGGTTAAAAAAATATATTAAGAAAAACTGACGTTTTAAAAAGGTTTTAAAAGAAAAGTACATTAAAAACTTTTAAAAATTATGTATTCATTTAAAATGAAGATCTATTGTATTCTATATATGCCTTTATATATTCAAATAATTGATAAAACTTTTAAATATTTACCTCAATACCAAGCAAATTATGTCAATACTGTCGAAAAGTACTTTTGATCAAGGCATCGAGTATAAATATTTTTTATATAAAACTTCGAAAAAAAAAATAGAGTTTTTAAATATAATTGAAGGTCTTATTGTAAAAACTTGATAAGCCACATATTGTTTTTAGTTTGTTTTCGCCTTTTAAAGGTTAAAAGAATGTAAAACATATGACTTTTTCAGGACATTTTTAATCTAGGCACTTGTAATAATTGATTAAGCAATACTTCTATCAAGTATTAATGAATGGATGTCAAGAAAACAGCGACAATTCATAAAACAACAAGTGTGGCTTATAATGTAAGCTCTTCAATTATATGTCGAATGTTTTTTCAACTTTCAACGAAAAAAAAATCCTAAATTTTAATATCTTTAGAAGTTACTAGTAAACCAATTTGACTCCATGTAAAATATTAAGTCAACAGATGTATTATTATTTGAGGTACATGTTTGATTCACAAAACTTAAGATGTAACCCGCTTTTTAGCTCTTTTTCTAAATTTTTCAAATTTTATCGCTAAACTAGCAATTGGCCTTAACAAATCATTAAGCCCTAGAATGAACCTATTAGGAAGAGGTGTCTCAGCAGAAACTAATTATTTTAATACGGTGCCTCATATGCAAAATGAGCGATTTGTCCAATATTTTATATATGCAGCATAGCTTTTCGGAATGAACCCAGAGTCCAACTTTTTGTATATTCACATATACCGAAATCACTGTTTATATTTGCAAAAAATTTTCTAACAAAAACTTTTGTGTCAAATATGTACCAAAGGAATTTGTTAGGTAAACTTTTGCAAATACAAATATGTTTAGCTAAAATTTTGGAAATATACTTTTGTAAGGTATTTAAATAGCATACTAAAAGTTGGATCTTCATCCTGAAAAGCTAAAAATGTACAAATTTTGACAAATCGTGAATTTTTCACTAAAAACGCCTTGAGAATATAACTTTTTTTCACTGATATAACTTTTTTTAAATAACTCTTTGTACTCATTGTATAAACGTTTTATTGGGTCGTTTGATTATTTAGCGATCGAATTCGCGATAACCGGAAAAAGTTGAAGAAAGCGCTAACAGCGGATTTAATTTTAACCCTCTAACGGGCAAACATTGATTTGGACTTAAAATTCATACCACGTGCTCGTCTCGAAAAATAAACAACATTTTTATTGTTGCCTTTGTTGCATCTCGAAAACTATACCTCTTACCAAGATATAACTACAATCCAAAAATGTATATTTAGGGCTCAGAAGTTAATGCATTTATACTTGTGTTTTATGTACATAAAATATGTTTGTATTTAAAATTGTAAAATATGTACTTAAATATTAAAAAGATGCATTTTTATTATTGATTTTCTTCAACGTTTTTAATATTAGCTCCACCAATTTTGTTTTCAAAAGTGGTTCAAAAATTCAAAATTACGATTATACACATAGTCATAAAATAAGTAACTACAATTTGGTTATTTTTCTTTTCGTGATAAAAAAAAAAATATATGTATAAATTTAAAAAATGTGTTATTTATAAAACTTATAAATTGTGTAATATTTAATTTTGTAAAACATAAAAAAAAATTTTCAAAAATATGCATTTTAAAACAAAATATCAAAAAAAAACATGCATTTATATCAAAGTATGCAACAGAAAATGCCAAAATATGCATTTATAGCAAAATATGCAAAAATATGAGTTTATAGCATAATATGCAAAAGTATGAGTTAACAAAACGATGCCAAATTTGTTGATTCGCAAAGATATTTCATGTATTTACATTAAGTTCTGAGCCCTATATATATTGTTTAAACTATAACTTTGCTACTAATACTAAATATCTTCTTTATACCGAATTTCATAAAAATCCGTCTATTAGCTTATAAGTTAAGGATTTTAAAGGTATCCTGATATAATTCTATGTGTCCTTGGACCAAAGTAGCACTTATTCTTAAAGTTAATGCTTCAACATTTCTTAGAGTGCATTATCAACAGCTTTTTAAATTTTTTATTTTAAAAATTTTACGAAATTTTGATTTTGATTTCGATTCTAAAAACTTCGCCATAAATTATTTAGTAAATTTTATTTTCTATCAAAACAAATAAATTTCTAAGTATAAAACATTAAGAGTTTTATTTTACAAAATAAATTTTTTATTAAAAAATTTAAATATGTGCAACATTTTAAAATTTACAAAAACTTTCTTGGCTTATGAAATTTTTTTTTTTTGTATTTATTATTATTATACATTTTGCTCTGATATATTTCTTCAGTGGTTTTTGAAATTGCACCATTTTTCGTAATATATAAACAATATTTCGTAAATTATACGAAAGACATATTCGTACATATTCGTGTAATTTACACCAACTTTTCGTGGTGCGAAACAACGAAATATTTCGTACAATGTACGTCGATTTTCGCATATATAACGCATGGATTTTTTCGGTGTAGAATTCATGGTCAGAACCGTTTAAATTTATTTGCTGTCATGCCGTGTTATTGATTCGAATAATCGAATTATTGTCAATTTTTATAAAAATGGTGGTTAAAATTTTTTAAAAATTATATAAATGCTTTAAAACAGTAAGTTTTGATTATATTTCAGAACTTTATTCATTTGCAATTTGAATCTCAAGTTTTAAAAACGAAACGAACACAAATTAAGTTCTAAAACGAATAAATATTTATACAATACCAAATCGTATTAAAATTTAGTTTGGATTAAAAAATCGGAAATAATGAATTCGAATTGGTACTAAAATTTTGAAGGTAGGAAAGTGAAGTTTTTATTTTTCCACAACAAACTTAATTACAACTAATCTCTAAATTTGAATGACACACTCAAATTAAACGATTCTAGAATTTATTTTGAATATTTGTCCATTTTGTAATATCATGTTTCCTTTAACTTAAAAAGGAATTTTATATATTATTTTCAAAAATTATTGAATCAAGAACATTTGTAAAGTTTTGAGATTATTTTTATAACAAATAACACATTTTAATTTTTAATACCTTTACGAATTCAATCAAAAATTTTGTTTAAATGAAAATTTATTAGAATCCAAATTAAAAAAAGTTTTGTCTTAAGACTTCTAAAATTTCACTAGAAACTTAAAAAATAATATCTTTTTTTTAAAGAAAAGTTTCGTAACAAAGTTGATAGAGTTGAATGGAAAATTGAAACCTTATTTTTCTGATCATATAGTTATTATAAAATTATAAAACTTCTAAAACAATTGTATATATACTTTTTTTTACCTTTTTTGTTTTTAGATCTTTTGTTTCAAACCTATCACATTTAATTTAGCATAGCAGTCAGCTTTCCAAAATCTTCTTTACCCAAAATGTCTTTTAATATATTGCCAATACACAATGTTGTCCTTTTTTTAAGTTATAATTTATATAAGTTTTTCCATAAAAAAAGAAAAATTCTGGCAAACGGCAGTGTACATTTTTTATGGTTAGATTTCTTCTATTTTTTTTTTTTGTTGAAATTTTGTTCCTTATCAGATCTTTTAAAGAAGATTTTTTTTAAGAGGAATTAAGATAAGGTGAGCATTTTGTGTTGTTGTTGTTGCTGTTTTTGACGACACTGTTGTATTGAAGTGGTAGTTGTATGATTTTTTAAACTTCTACTAATTGTAGGATTATTATTGGTTCTTCTTGTATGATTAGTATGATGATGATGGTGGTGGTGGTGATGAGAAGTAGGAGGAGAAATCTGATTCTGGTTGTTGCTGTTGTTGTTGTTATTATTATTATTACTTTGTATTAACTTTAACAATTATGAATTGGAATTACGTTTTGTGTGCAGCTAGGATGAACTTGATTGATTCAAATTGCCAAACATGCCCGCTGAAAATGATGTCTGTCCGGCAGAATTTGCTTGATTGCCTGAAGATTGTTGTTGTTGTTGCTGCTGTTGTTGCTGTTGCTGCTGCTGTTGTTGCTGCTGTTGATTTAACGACTGACCACGACCATGTTTGGGCATAGGAGGTTGTATGTATTCGTGCCGCGAAAGCGCAAATACATCCATACGTTCTTCTTTACGATATGCCAAACAGCCTCGTATAAAACTCTGTAAAACAATTTCAATTATTTTTAAAAATTCTTTTAAATATGTTCAGCAATTTTCAGACATTTTAAATTTACTAAATCTCTAAGAAAAAATTTAGTTTGATTCCAAAAGTTCTAAGAAATATTGTTATCTCTGAAAAAAATGCATTTCATTCCTAAATTAAAAAAAAAAAAAAATATCACAGATAAAATGATTTCCAATACTACGAGTGACATATTTTTTTCAGTGATATTTTTAAATTAAACTTTTGCTTGACTTCAATCTCACTTTAAAAGTTTAATAATATCTATTAAATGTTTAAATGAAAATAAATTTATTTATAATTGTAATTTAAAAAAATATAACCAATAATGACAAGAAATTGAAAAAATTCGCCAAAGTTTAAAGAAAACGCTAAAATTGAAAAATATCGGTAAAGAATAAAATAATCGATTAATATTAAAAAATTTCCTTAAATTAAAAATCACCAAAATTGGAAAAATTTAAAAAAAAAAAATACTAAAAATTAAAAAAATCTAAAAATTAAAAAAAATCGCTATAACTAAAAAAAGTCGCTAAAATTAGAAAAAATCGACAAAATATAAAAACATTAAAAAAATAAACACCAGAATTTAAAAAAAACCCCCAATGTTTAATAAATAAAAAAATCGCTAAAATTAAGAAATAAATCGTGAAAATCCGAAAAATTGATACCAAAAATTTCTAAAAATAAAAAACGAAAAAATTTTGACCAGAGATGGAAGCGCGACATAATCGCCTGTAGGCTCCAAAATATGGTCCGACGACGGGGCTTGGTGGGAAAAAGTGTCGGCGGCGGCTGAAGGTTAAATTTCATAAGAAATTTTTACTCTACAGCAAGTTAAAAAATTTTTTTTTTTTTTAATAAGACAAACATTTCTTAAATTTTGGCGATTTTTATAATATATATAAATAATATCGATTTTTCCATATTGACGTTTTTTAAATTTCGAAATTTTTTTGAAGTTTTAGCGTTTATTTTAAATTTTGAAAAATTTTTTTCAATTGCGCAGGTTTTTTTTAATTTTTTTGTCTATTTTTTCGAATTTTAATTAAAGTAAACAGTTAACAATTATTTAATTGATACAATTTTCTTAATAGTACCGAATTCAATTAAACTTTTAATTGAATTAAGAAAGATTTAAATTAAAACTCGATTATATTTTTTTGTGATTAAAACGATTTTACGAAATCTGTTGCGCAAATTTTTCGTACCTTTTATAAAAAAGTGCATTTGATAAAAAAGTGTACGTTTTATAAAAAAGTACGTTTTATAAAAAAGTACGTTTTATAAATAAGTACGTTTTAAAAAAAATTTGCAGAAAAAGTGTCTTTTATATAAAAACTACTTTTTAAAAAAGTACCGTTTATAAAAAATTACATTTTATGAAAAAAAAAATTTTTTAAAAAAGTATCTTTAATAAAAAAGGTACATTTTATAAAAAAGTGCACTTTATAAAAAAGCACCTTTTATAAAAAAGTGGATTTTTTTTAATATAAAAGTACATTTTATAAAAAAACTAACTTTTATTAAAAGTACATTTTGTAAAAAAGTTTTTTTTTTATATAAAAGCTTTAAATTTAAAAAGGAATTCCTGTTTTCTTTTAATTAACCTTTTATTAAAAAATCACTTTTCTTTCATTGTAAATTTCACTTCTTTAGTTGTTTTTATTTTACTGTTTTTAGTTGCTTTTATTTAAAAACTTTAATTATTTGTTTTAGATATCTGTGTCATTGTAGTTTTGAGACATTACGGAAATTGACTAAATTTTTTTGTTTGATTTTGTAAAAATAAAATTAAAATATGATGTCCAAGCGAGAAATCAAAGATAAATTATGAAATTTTAATGTTTTACACTTCGTGATTAATTAAATACGAAACTTTGAAATATGGGTTGGACGCATATATGCGTCATATTGAGTACATCAATAATTAACAATAAAATCGATTTACGCTTAAATCGACTTAAGCGAGTTTTGCTTTAATGACACAGATATACTGCAGTTTTAAAACTTTTAACTTACCTTAGCTTCATTAGATACTGTTGGTTTATTGGAGAATTGTACTTCAGTAGCTTTTAAAATTGTATTCTCCTCTAGTATCGTAGCCTGCGACTGATTATGGCCAAATGGTTTTTTACCATACAAACATTGATAGAAAATTACACCAACACTCCAAACATCAACTTTAGAAGAGATTTTTGGAGGATTTTTACCCACAACAAAGCATTCAGGTGGTAAATACCTACGAAAAGAAGAAACACAAATTTATCATCGATAAAATCTTGTAACTAAATACAAATATATTTACTAGTTTTTTTTTTTTTAAAGGAATTTAAAAAGCCCGCCCCTTTTTTCTTCGGTTTTTTTTTTTTTTTTTGTACAACTTACGTTGAATATCCCTCACATACTCACCAATACGTTCCCGCTCCTTGGGATGTTAAATCCATACCATGATCTGGATTATAATTTTCATCATCCATAACTTTGGATAAACCAAAATCGGTTATTTTTATTTCACCACATACATTTCCTTCGGTTAATAGTATATTACCCGGTTTCAAATCATAATGTATAACTGGTGGTTTAATCTCATTTAAATATTTTAAAGCAGATACAACCTAAAGTAATAATAAAATAATTTAATTATTTCCCATTTGTGTTTATTGAAAAACTAAAGTTTTGTTACACTAACCTGCATAATTATAGAACGTGCTTCACGTTCTGGTATCGTCTTATGTTGTTTTAGATAAAAATCTAAATCATGACCATCACAATATTCTAAAACAGTACAAAATGAATTTGCATCTATTTCAAAGACATCATATAATTTAACCACTCTGGGATGATCGAGGGCTTTATGAATATTATATTCTCTTAAAGCATGTCTGTAATAAAGAACGAGAAAAGCATAATATAAAAATTAAAAAAAAATACTCAACATTAAAGAGAATTGCGGTACAAATCATTCCCTTTGTATAGTTGCCTCTGGAATTTGCATTTTTATTAATCATACAAAATGTTTGAGGTTATGAAAAAAAAATTGAGAGGTCTCTTAACATGTTCCCTTACAACTTTGAGTCCCAAGATCGATTTTCCTAACTTTATTAGAAATTTTTTATGGGGTAAATCTATGGATCTATTTCGAAAGTGATCATAATTTTAACAACCCGACATTGCAAATCAATGCAAAATAATATAAAATAGATGCAACACAAAAAAATATTGAATTTTATAAAATATTATTGTTAGGATTTAAAATATTATTTAACAACAGTTTGTATTTATTTTTTCGAAAGTTAAAATAAAAATTATTTTTATAAAAAAGTTAAAAACCTTTCTATTTATAACACTGTGCAACAAACTTATTTTATTTATCCCGAATGAAAGCAATGGGAAATGAAAGTACACTATCGGTAGATAAAAACCACCAAGGGGTTTTTGAAAACTTAGCTCAGATTTCATTACGCATTTTGAAGTTTGACTTTTTTCGGATCACTTTTTTATTTTTTTTACATATTTAAATAACTGCATCAAGTGAAAATGGAGTGATATAAGAGCATATCTGATCATATATGGATATAGCTGGTCATATGTGACCATATACAGTTTAATATATAAACATATATGATCTTATATGACCATATATGATCTTATATGAGTATATATAAGTATATATAATTATATACGACCATATATGAGACCATTTCTGGTAATATACTGAACTATGTGTGGTCATATATAATCAGCTATACATGTATGATCATACATAATTCCATATACGAACATCATTTTGTAGAGTTGTACCCAAAACGCACAATTGTGGCAGCTCATTTTCCGAAAAAAAATGCGAAAACACTAAAACACATTTTTGTAGGGAAATATGTATGATAAATTGACGATTTTGCGAAATTCATTCCATGGAAAATTTTTATCTAATTTTTAAATTTTGTTCTCTATAATTTACTGTCAAATTTTTATCAAATTTCTTTTTATTTAAAACATCAACAAATGTGATAAAAATTATCTCAAATTGAACCAAAATTATTCATTTACCCGTTTAATGACCAACTAAATATAAACTTCAACATTTTGAAGGATTTATTTTAATTTTATTTAAAAAATAACGAAAGCCGATCGGATTTTTTTAATAAATTTTTGGATAGGAAGAAAAATCCGAAAATGATAATTCGTGAGTAAATTTCGTTTTTTTTTTTTAATTAGACTAATTTACTTTTTTTAAAAACTTCAGTGTATCTGGAGTGAGCCACATTTCTGAAATCTTGAGAACCCACACTTATATTTCACTAGACGTAACGGTTTTTGGGGCAGGAGTTGCCCCCAGGGCCCTCGGCCCCTTAGCCGATAATAGGTAAAAAATGTTCTATTTTAATAGTAGAGAAGGTCACATACTTTTTGTTTTTCGGGATACAATTTCTTGTTGCACAGTGTAATTAACTTAAAGTCACACCTTTTAAAATCCTATCACAGTATTCGCTAGATTACAGTTATGAAATATTTGAAAACTTACTTGATATAATTTGCCTTTTTATCTTCTTTCCAATCTTTATTTAACTGATGTACTTTACATGCTACATAACGTTGTTCTTTTAAATCAAATGCTTTGTGTACCTCAGAGAAACCTCCTTTACCCAAAAGCATTAACAACAAATAACGATCATTCAATACTGGATGATTATTAAAGCGGGACTAGAATAAAAAAAAAAGAGAAATATTTTAAAACTTTTATCAGTTTTACATTAAAAATGACAACCCACCTGATCTTCATTGAGTATCCGTTTTAATTCACGTATATGCAAATTACGTTCACGTTCTAATTTCTCCATTTCCAATTGTAGATCAGCGTCTTCTTTTTTAAGAGCATTTTGCCGCAATTTTAAAATCTCATCATATTCATAATATTCTTGAGCGGTATATACACCCGATACGGGATCGGGTTTAAGGAACGTTGCTGCATCAGAACCACTATTAGAATTATCACCACGACCGGACGAACCACCGCCACGATCCGATAGACGTTCACTGCCTATGCCAGTGCCACTCGTACCACTGCCGCCGCCATTGTGCAGCAATTGATTTTGAGCTTGTGATGAATTCGAACGTGAGAGGCCACGGCCGCTGCCACCACCACCACCAGTGGGAGTGGTAACACCAATGCCACTATCACTGGCCGAGAGACGATCACAGCCAGCATTTAGATTAGTGGAATCATTAGAATTGGAATTTTGCTGGCTATTATTGTTACGCTTGCGACCCGATTCGGCGGGACGTTTTTTCATCAACTGTTTCTTTTGCCTATCGATTTCTTCGCGTTCGGCAGAAATTTCTTCCTGCCGCCTACTCAACTCCTGGAAGGCATAGCCATCGGTCCAGTTTTCCTGGAATGTAGCACCTACACGCTGTGTAACGAATTGACCTAGCCTCAAGCGATTCTGCATGCACTTCTGGCGGGCCTCCTTCTTTTCAATGCTGGACTTTTCCTTCAACAGCTTCTTGACGACATCAATACACTTGGCTATATGGGATTTATGTTGATCTATTAGTTTTTGATGAGCAATAATTTGACATTTTTGTTCATCAGACAGTCTTGTCATCTCATCCAATTTTGATTTACTGGTTTCATTTTCTGAATCACGTTCCTGCATATCGGGTAGTGAGAGGTCTGTTTGAGTTGCTTTGGTAACCGTCGATAATGAGGGTTGTTGCTGCTGTTGCTGTGTAGGAGTCGTTGGTACGATACCGGGATTGGCTAGCATGCCGGCATGTTGCAGTGAGTTGAGTTGAACGGCGGCTACGGCAGCCATTTGTTGTTGTTGCGAGGTTGTCAGAGTCTGTTGCACAGTAGTGGCTACAACGGAAGAGGCGGGAAGTTGATGTGTTTGCGTCAGCTGCTGCTGTTGTTGTTGTGGCAGAGGAGGCGGTGGTGGACCATTGCCACCACCGGGACCGCCGCCGGCAGTTGTAATTAGTGCTCCCACTGCCGTTGGATTGTGTACCATATGGGTCGATGAGAGCAGACCCACATTAGTAACACCCACCAGAGGTGATTGCGGAGGAACCATTGCATTGGAAGTTTGTGGTTGCTGCTGCTGTTGTTGTCTTTGTTGTTGTTGTTTTGCCGCAGCCGAATTTACGGCCGCTACGCTGCTGTAGTGGAAATCAGGAGGCGGGGGTTGTGAAGTTGGTGTTGTCGGTATGCCGGGTGCGGTCATTTGTGGTTGTTGTGGACTAGGTGGATACATGGGATACGTGCTATTACCGCCTACAGATGTTGGCACTTGTTGAGGCTGCGCTGCCTGGGTTTGTTGCTGCTGCTGTTGAGCGGCAGCCGATGAGGGGCTCTTGGAGCCACCCGCATGCCTCATAGGACTATTAGTGGCTGCTGACTGTACAGTATGTTTATTGAAATAATCATTGATTTTCTTATCTCCTACCGAACCAGCACTGCCGGGTGGCAATAGGCGGGCACTCTTGCCTCCGCCACCACTGACAACACCAGGAATTTGAAGACGATCTGCTTGAGCACCTAAATTTAGAGATACATTTACTTTTAATAATTGTGGGCCTGATGAGGAATTGTTGTGTTTGGTTGCTTTAGTAGCGTTGCTTGAACTATTACCTCCATTACCACCTCCAGGACCACCGCCACCACCTGCACCACCACTATCATCGGTGTGCAAAGCAGCAATTTTCCTTTTGCGCTTACGTTCTGTAGGCGTCCTTGATAACTTTTCCATACGACCGCTGCCGCCACTGGTAGAATTATTCTGTTGTGGCACCTGGGGTTGATGATGTTGCGCTAGTGAATGATGATGATGATTGGGTTGTTGCATATTTGGATCCGTCGATAAACCCATGCCGCCTGTGTTCATCATACCGTTACCTGAATTTAGACCTCCTCCTAATCCTGTTGTTGTATTTGTGAGTAGACCGATTTGTTGGACAATACCACTGGACTGTTGCTGTGTGCTTAACATGTCATTAACATCTTTTTCACTGTGTGACGAGCCAGTGCTCATATTCGAGTCTGGATTACTGCTATGACCGCCACCACTATGATGACCGTGGTGTGTCAATGGAACAATATTGGGATTTTGTATTTGTTGTAATTGAGGTGGCTGTTGCTGCTGTTGCGATTGGAGTGGCTGCGAAAGATGTTGTTGATGTTGCTGCTGCTGATGATGATGATTAGTTGTGGCAAGTGTTGGAGGCTGTGAATAATGTGTTGTTAAATGTGTTGTAGGTTGTTGTAGCTGTAAATGTTGTTGTTGATGTTGTTGTTGTTGCTGCTGCTGTTGTTGTAAATGGGGTTGTTGTTGCTGTACTTGTTGTTGAACTTGTGACAAATGTTGTTGTTGTTGCTGCTGCTGCTGTGGATTAGGAGCAAATTGATGCTGTGGTTGTGTTGTCGAATGATGGCTTATTGACGTTGATGTTTGTGGGGCCATCTGCAATTGAGCGCCGGCGGACATCTTAAACGAGATAGAGAAAAACAAAATATATTAAATTAATTATATTAATTAAAAATTAAACCTTAGGTGATGTACAAGAGGATTTTTTTTTTGTATATTAGAAATCTACAGACTACAATGACTAAAACTTTGGACTAAATTTTAATTTAAACTTATTTTTAACAAATCTCTTCTGCACTGACGATACCATTCCTGAATCTATGTTATTATTATTAGTTTTTAGGATATAAATTATTGTTAAACTTAGTTTAACGCAGTTTTTAACTGGTATGCTGCTATTGGAATATGGTAATTTTAATGAAGAACAAAATTCTAAACAAGAAAAATCTGTTGCGATAATTTTTTTTTTTTAATTATCCTGGGAATGGCTTACAAAATTCGTTATCGGTTTAACTAAACCAAGTTTAACTGACATCCCAAAAACTCGGCCTTAATATAAGACATATAAATATTTAATATACAGTGGACGAAACTTCTTTAAACTTGACAATATTTTTCAATTTTAACAAAAACAGGAAAAGCTTGAAAAACTCTAAAAACGACAAAATAATTAAATTCAATGATCAAATTTTTTTTATGTAATCGAAGTATATTTCGGAAGCAAATTTAAAAAAAAAAACGTTAAAAATTAAAGCGACGTTCAATTGAACCCACTTCAATGTAATTTGAAAAAACAATAGTATTTGCAATGAATTTGGAAATTTGTTTAGCTAAATTAGGGAATGTAAAATCCCACACATTTTCATTTCCATTATATTGTTGAGTGACTATCTCAGAATTTTTAGTTTTTCTTAAGTTGTCTTTTTAAAAGCGAGTCCTCTAAATCTAAGTAAGAGTTTGACTCAAAAATATTCAGTATAAAAATTGTTTAGCTAAAATAATGTAAAAACTATAAAAATTTTAAAAATCAACAAGTGGCTGCGAGGTTGTCATTTTATGACGTATGAAATTTCATTTAAATCATGTATATAATTCGCTCAGTGCAATTTACACTCAAAGTCTAGCAGGCCGTTTAGACTGAAATTTAATAAAGTAAAAAGTGGATAAACTACCCTGCGGGAAATGAAGGGATTGATCCAAAGTGACGATTTTGTGATATATGATTGGGTGGCACGTCATGAAACTGGCGAAACCGAAATTGTGGTGTACCAAAAAGTGTTAATTTGTGTGAAATGTCCAATCACGTGACTATATTAATGGTGACAAAACATTGACAAGTTGGTATCAGGTATATCATGTAACTGGAGAAGAATTAACATAACATTATAGTGTACTGAATCAACTAGGGCCGATGCAGTTGAAGTTCTTACTGGTCATTAAACTGGTTCAATCCTGTTACCAGTTGATGAAAACATAACAATTAGTGCCACAGGATTCAGTCCCTTGACTGCTACAAATCGGATATAACACTGAAATAAACTTATTTTAAAATTGATTTTTGATGTGCCTTTTTGATGATTTTGTGAACACTGTTTTGGGGAAGTTTAGTGACTGGTTTCGGACGGACAATTTAGCAACTAGTATATAATATGACACACGGTGAATAAAAAGTAAAAGGTTATTTGCTAATTACTTTTCGCATTCAGGGCGACATGTACTCCCTAGACCAGTGCAGTGGTACTTCACAAATCTAATCCATTTAAACTACCTCAGTAACAGCACACATTGCGCTTAATATGTGACTAGTTTTCCATCAAAAGTTGTTCTCCAGTTCTACGATACGTACACCTACACCAGTCACGTGATAATTATTTTCACACTGGTCCTGTTGCATGTCACATAAATCCTAAAATTATCCTACTTTAACACTGCCCTACGGGAAATGAAGGGTCGATTCATCCGAAGTGACAAATCTGTGATACTTGAAAAGGAGACACGTCGCAAAACTGGTATAAGCGAAGACTTCGGTGTTTCAAAGAGTGTCAATTTCAGCAAAATATCCAACCACGTGATTATTTAAATGGTGGCAAGACTTTGGCAGGTTTATTCACGATATATCATGCAACTCGAAAAAAACTAACATAACGCTAAAGCGGACCAAAGTAACTAGGGCCGTAACAGTAGAAATTGTGAAGTAACTCTGAACTGGTGCAAAATAATTAGGTGTGTATAAAAAAATAGCAATCGGTGCAGAAACAACAAATCTATTGACTGTTACACATCGGACCTAATAATGAAATGATTAAAAAAAATCACATATCATAATTGCAATATAAATAATTCTAACAAAAGTCCATGTCACAAAACTATTCTAAAAGACAACGTTCGGGGACATGTCCCAGGTTAGGTCAGTGACATGTTACATGATATCAATTTTCCTCTTCCATGATAGTGCCTTGTTAAAGTGACAGGCCCGTTCCATATAAAGTTATTGTCTTTGTCTTAATTTCCCACAGGGTAGAGTCTGCAAAATTATAAAATTATTAAGTCCGACCAAAGAGTTGGGTTTAAAAACAGCATTTGGAAACATTCATGTTTCTGTTATTTTATAAAAAATAATTTTTTTGTTAATGTGACATAATTTTTTAGGAAAGTTCAGTGATGGGATCCGTTCGGATTCTTTTTGTAACCCGTACATAATATGACACATGCGGAATAAAAAGTAGCAGGTGACATACCAATTACTTTTATTTTGTCCTGTAACTTGTTCGCTTATCGTAGTTTAATGATATGTCACGAAATTTTTAATTTTGTACAAGTTCGTAACATAAAGCATTGCGATTAATTCTTAACTAGTGTTTTACTAAATAGATTTCTTGAGTACTGTGATTTGTACGCTTAAACCAGTAACGCAATAATTCATTTCGAACTGGTCCTCCTACATATCAAATAATGCCTAATATGAGACTAGTTGCATACTAGATACTTTCAACTCGTTCTGTTGCGGATTCACTTAAACCAGTTCGGTGATATGTTATATTCGACAAGTTCTCCGATATATCTCAATTAGCTCAAAAGGTGAAAATTGTCACCTCCTATGACAAGCCCATGTTAAAAGTACCGGTTAATTTCATATAACAGAACCGAAACTAGGACAGGTTCATGCACACAAAGTTCTAGTCACCTGACCATACCAGTGACTGGTCTATTTCCCGCTGGGTGTCTACTTCTAACTTGTCCAGTAGCTAATTAATTTCAGTCGGTACAGTGATTGGTAACCTTCGTCAAGTTATTCGCCACGTCACAAGGTGCTCGAAAGGTAGCAATTGCCACCTCCTATGACAAGCTCATGTTAAAAGTACCGGTCACTTTCATATAACAGAACCGAAACTAGGACAGGTTAATACATTGTAATAATCATTGTAATAAAATAAAGCAGTTAATCAACTTTTTACTAGATTAACTTTCCGGTCTAAACGCATCATAAGATAAACGGCGAAGTTAACTGTGTTCACATAAGTTAACATAATTTTTTCGTTTAAATGTTTTTTTAAATGTTAATTGATGCATTAAAAATGTTGAATATTTAAGTTTTTTGTTTAAAATTGTGTTCTCACAAATCCCCGAGACTGGAAATTCCGGGATGCATTCACTAAGCTATATGCAATTTAAAAATTTGTTGGCCTAATTGGCTTGGGTAGGCTAATCTCGATCAACAAGAATTTAAGAGATTTTTGTATTTTAGTGCAGGGCTGTATGTTTTTAATTTTTTATTTCTTTATATCACACTTTACTCTCAAACGCAGGAGCAACCAAGGTTCTTTTGGGACTAGACAGGGATGGTCTCAGGACCCTTACGGGGTTCCTGACCGGTCATTGTTCTGTCAGGGCTTTCACAAGCAGATGGGACACTGTCCTAGGTTGCAGGGTCTCAGACAGAAACGGCTAGGAGATAGATTTCACGATGAACTTGGGTGTGTCGCTGGATGCAATCCAGTAGATTTGCTGAGATTTGTCAGGGAAATAGGACGGCTGTTTCTAGTAAGGAGACGATATGAGCTTGCTCTGGGGAGTATATATCCTTTCTATCTTTCTTTCTATCTATCTTTCAGTCTATCTATCTGTCTATTCATATTCTTTCTTACTTTTTCACTGAAGGGATTCACAATGGACCGTATTGGTCTCCGAGTGGAAATGTGCCCTTGGGCACATAACCCTTCCTAACCTAACCTTAGGGTTATCGGTATTTTGGGTTATTGCGTTAGTGTTATTTTAAGGTTAAAGGTATTGTATCGTTGTCGGTATTTTAGGGTTAGCGTTTGCAAAAATTAAAAAATTCTAAAAATATTACAATGACATTTTATGGCAAGACGATGCCAAAATAGAATTTTTTTAAAATAATTAAGTAAATGGCAAATACCATTAAAAACTTGACCTAATAAGTATATATGTAAAATCATTACATATAAAAAACCATTAACAAAATATCAAAATTTCGACCTGTCCTCTTCAATTTTAACCAAACTTTGTATGGAAGGTGAGTATCATAAAAATATATCATCGTGCAAGTTTTGGGTTGTTAGCTCTAATGTTTAAACAGCTGTATTTCAAAAAACTGTTTTTTTTTTTTTAATTTTCAAAAAAATATAAATCAATTATAATTTATTCCACTAAATTAATACTAAATTAATATGTGGATATCTTTCGGTATTCAAAGTTATGGATAAACATCTAAAAAAGATATTAAATAGGTATAGCAAAATAAGATTTGCATTAAAAAATATTTAAAAAAAAATAAAACTTTTGCAAATGTGGTTGCACATAATTGCCATATCTTTAGTTACAAGTCATTGATAACTCAGTTTAAATATACTTAAATCGTGGTTTCACTGGTTCACAACAATACTTCACTTCTTAACGGTAAAATGCATTTTTTTTCCAAAATCCTTTAACCGCTGTATTTCAAAAAACTGGTTTCCTAAAACTTTTAAAAATATACAGTGGTGGCCATAACAAATGCAACTGGCAACAAGATTTTACAAAAGTTGTTAAAACTAGTTTTAAAAGAAAAAAAATTAACATGTGCTTGTATTATTTTTTGATTATTACTTTAAAAATAAGAAAATAAAATTTAATCCACAATTATTTACATCAAAAAGAAAAAAAAATAAAATAAACTACGTATAGGCTGATATTTCAGTGGCCAAAACATATGCAACAAATTGCTTTGAATACAGATATGTCCATAAAACTTAATATTTCGTGGCAAATCCTTTATTTTCAATGACGGCCTGACATCTGCGAGGCATTGAAGATATCAAATTGGCAATAAAATTTGCAGAAATAGCATTCCAAGCTTCTACCAATCTTTGGAACATAATATCGGAATTAGTGCAATTTTCGCGACCGATTCTTTGATTAACGATTTCCCAAATATTCTCAATGGGGTTTAGATCTAGTGATTGTGGTGGATATTCCAAAACCGAAACTCTTTCTTGTGCTAACCATGATTTAACAACTTTTGAAGAGTACTGCTGTTGTTATCGTGCTGAAAACTCCATCGTAGCGGCATATTATCCTCTGCATGTGGAAGCATAACTGTTTCCAAGATGTCCTTATACCTAAATCTATCCATTATTCCATTGATTCTGTGCAATGGGCCAACTCCAGCAGCAGAAAAACACCCCCAAACCATTAGGTTGCCTCCTCCATGTTTCACGTCTGTTTGCAGTATCGCGCTTGAAGCCGCTTGTTAACTGGTCGTCTTACATAACACATGACACCACTGCCGATGATATTAAATTTGGACTCGTCTTCCGTTTGGTTTCTGACCAATTTCAGTGCTCCTTGCTGAATTTCAAACGTTTTTTTTATTACGTTTAGATATTATTTTTTTTGCTGGACGGTGTGTGCGTAGGAATGCTTCTACAAGTCGCCTACGGATAGTTCGAGTAGAAATTGGTAATTGGACACTTGCTGCAATCTTTGACGAAGTTGTAGACGGATCTTTCTTCGCCTGCTGGATAATCAAATTGTCCGTTCTATGGCTTGTCACTGTGGTCGTCCTTGGCGGTGGGTTACTGAAATTTCAGTACTTTTCTTAAATTTTGCAATATTGCGTGAAACTGAGCTTTCTCAGCTTTACACCGAACTTATCGCGTGCCATTATAAAAACGAATTTATTTTTAATTTTTTTTTTATGCTGTTTTATGCAGGTTAAAACATAAAAACAACACGTATTAATAAAAACAATACAAAAAGAGAATTGGTAAAAATACCGTTATCTGAGAAAATAATAGGCGGGTTGCATATTATTAGTCCAGAAGTTTCTCGTTTAACCATAAAAAATTACAAAAATATGGCAACATTACAAAACAAGTTGGACTTTTTTTTATCGATTTTATTTATTGGAATGTTGTTCGTTAATAAGTGTGTTCGATTACTTTCCCAGTAAACTCCAGTAAAAATTACTCAGTAACAAAATTACAGAGAGTAAGACAAATTTACAAAAAAGTAAACGAACGGAAAATTTGTAAGAATTGGTAAAATATATATAACAGCTGATTTTAAATACCAAATTATTAAAAAAATTAAACTGGTCGTTATGGAAAAGATAAAAGTAAATTGAAATTGTCGACCAGAAATAATTTAGAATGTTTTTTAATTTCTTCCATAGTTAATTTTTTAATATTTTGCACTTTAAATACCTACATAAACAATTAAAATTTAATTTAATATTTGTTTTTGTTTACTAAAAATACAAGCATATTTTGTCAATCATATGTTTTTTTCTTCTTACAAATTCTTACTGGCAAAAATTTCTCCAGTAAAAACTTGTAATTAAAACAGTTTTTTGAAATACAGATTTTTGAATCGTGGTTTTTTGAAACCATGCCTTTTTCCGTGGAGAAGTGAAAATAGTTGTGCACTAGTAAAACCGCAAGTAGCTTTAAAATGGGGTAACAGTGACTCTCGTAGCTTAAGCCGTTAAAAAGATATGGAATATTATGTACTACTTTTTTAAAATTTTCGAATATTTTTCATATTCCGCTATGATTAGCTGTCCTACATTTGGACAAGGTTATAGTTATGTGATGTACATCTTCTATACCAAATTTGGTTGAAATCAGAAGGGGTGGGTATAGTATAAATTTTTTTAATCGGGCAAAAATTGTTTAATTTAAAAAAATTATAAAAATCCAAACTACTTCAAATCCATTTTTTAAGTAAAGATTTCTTGTTAAAGTTAATTTTTTTTTTTACAAAATTGCAAAATATATTCTTAAAGAATTGTACATCACTGTAATACGAATGAAATATGAAAAATTTTAGCCGTATCCAAATTTTGACATTACGAATGTTAATAGATAAAAAAAAAAAATACAACAATAAAACAATAGTATTTGCTATTTTAAAAAAAGACTCACATTTTTTCAACATCATTTTATCAACGAACATTAATTTACGTTAACAAATTGATTTAATTAATTTACCCAAAAAAAAAAATTATGTATTTTAAATATTTTGCTTTTTTAAAATATTGAACGAACGAAGAACAGCTGTCTTTTTCATTTTTCTATTCCTTTTTCAAATGAGAGAAAGAGTTAACACTATTTTTACAAGAGTACACAAAACGAAACAAAAACCAGTGTTGTTAAACGTTAGAAAAAACACGAAAATAATAAGAAACAACCCGATGGAAAAAAAAATCAAAACAGAGAAATGATAAAGAAATATACACACACGTACGTACGTACAGAGATACTTAAAAGCAGTGAATTATTTAAATTTTTTTTACACATATGACGGCGTAAAGAAACGCGAATGAAAACGAAATGTCTATAGAACCCCGACGTTTGTAATAAAGGAAACAAATATAAAATAAAATTGAACAATAAAAAGAAGAGATTTGCATGGTGAAGAAAACGAATGTACAAGAAAAAAATACGGGCAAAATATTAAAGCAGACAAGAGAAAAAATAAAAATGGCTACCCAAGAAGACACTACACAATTTTTTTATATTTTTGTTAAACACTTTTTTCAGAATTTACTATTAAATTTAGTTAAAATAGTTTTACTACACTTTTATTTAAAATTAAATATACACTACGTTATTTACAATATTTTTAATGAGCACAAATAATTTAATAAAATCAATTAGCACACCTTTTTTATTAAATGTCGCATTTTTACGCAAAAAAAAAATGTATTAAATTTTCACCGAAATTTTTATTTCTTTTGCTTTTAATTCATACACTTACACCTTCATTTATATTTTCCCACACTTCCCCTTATATATTTTTTTCTCACAACTTATCATTTGTATTTTAATTAAAATTTATTTTTTAAAACGTTTAAATTATTTATTTTGATAAATATAATTATATTTTCATAATCCGTTCGGTTTTTTTTTATTTTAGTAAGTGTGTGTGTGTTGAGAAGTAAAAATGCTTTTTTTTAGTTTATTTGTCACGTCTTTCTTCTTTTCAAATCGGTTTAAAAAAATACCAACAACAATAGGCAGCAGCGAATAATTGGTTATTTCATTTTTCACTTCGTCATCGTTGTTGTCTCATCGTCTGATTCGTTGTGTTGTCGTTGTCAAAGTCGGCAGCCATTGCCGAAAATCATTAAGAAAAAAAAAGAAATTGATGAATATTAAATCAAGAAAAAAAAAACTTTTTTTCAGATTTTTTTGCAAAGAATTTTTTTTTGTTTTTAAAAAAAAATTCACCAACACTTTACAACACTGGTTTAATGTTACTTTTAATTTTATTATTGTAATATATTTAGTTATATGTATAAACACTTAATTTTTTTTCCACTTTTTTGTTGCTAAAAAATTAATTTTTGTGTAATTGGCAAAAAATTTGTCTTGTTCCGCGAGACGTTGATAATGTTAAAAGGAAGGAAGAGAAATATTTTATACACCAATAAATGGTCATGATATAGTGGTGGTGGTGTGTGTCTCGTTAAAATTTTAACGTCATTGCATGAGTGTGCATGTATGTTTCTCTCCCAAAAGTGTGTGTATATAATAAAGAAAAAGAAAAAAAAACTAATGGGTTGCCCCGTTTACCCCAGTGCAATGTAAATGGGGAACATTAAAGTGACCCAATAAGAAAATATACAAAAAGTTAGAGCCAATTTAGACGATGCTTCCTTTCCATGATATTAATGAATGCAAATGTTGTTTGTGGGCGAACGGCTTCACTACACCACACAGTGAACCGTCATCACACAAACTACAATTGCATGCAATAAAATCAGGAAAAGAAGCATTGTCTAAATTGGCCCTAATTTTATAAAAAAGAAACAATGAATCAAGATAATGAAATTTTCTATACTATTTAGCTATTCGGCCGAATTATGCAGTTCATACAAATTTGTTAAAATCAGCGATTTTTGTAATACAAAATGAGAAATTTTGTTAAAAACTAAAACAATTTTGGACATTTTTTTTATATTTTTGAATTATATAATAAGCAGGACGCGATTTTCATGCAAATTCGGTGTTCCCATAGCACTTAACCCCACCGAAGTAAAATAATAAATCAGGGCTATAAACCAAAAAGCTTCAATAAGTTTGCCAACTCTCCATTAGGTGGCGAGCAACAACTCGCGCAATTAAAGTGTTGACATTATTTTAAAAATTAAAACTATATTCACACTGAACCCCAAAATACGTATTCAAATTTTAAATCGAAAACTTGAAAAAAAACGAAAATACGTATTTTGGGGCTCAATATGAACGTAGTATAAAGATTATTTAAAAAAATCAATAAAATAACAGAAATTATAAAACAACAAAATAAAAGTTTTAAAAATTATAGTTTTTGTTTGACATTTAAATTTTTAATGCTATTTTAACAATAAAGCAATTGCGAAATAAAGTCTTTACGTTGCATTTTCGATTAGTTTTTTTTTTTTAATATAACAGTTATTTTGGGTCTCTGTTATTTTGTAATTTTTTGTTGCATATTTTAAATTTTTTATTGTAAAAATTAAAATTAATGTTTAATTAAAAATTAACAAACGAAAGATTTGTAACTCTTAACCTATAGTATAGTTGTCATTTGACGCATTCCATATAAAACCACAAAAAAAAATTTAGTACTCGACACAGTTTAATTTTAACCAATTTAATTTAATTGTATTGTGGAATTTAAGTGTCATATCAAAATGACATACTCCAAATTTTAGGTTGGTAGCTCTTACGGTTATTGAAATATCGCGTTTTAAAATTTGAAAAAAAAAATAGAAAATTTAGCAAAAGTTGTCGTATATAATCGTCCATATCTTTGTAACGGTTAAAGCTTACTTGAATACAAATCTGCAAAAAGATACTAAATGTAGTAGAAAAAAAGATTTACATAAAAAAAATATATTTTATTGAAAATATTGAATTAATAATAAGTTTTGCAAAAGTAGTTGCACATAATTGCCCATATGATTTTAACGGCTTAAGCAACGAGACATTAATACCTCATTTTAAAGCTACTTAAATCGTTGTATCACTGGTACAGAAAAGTTATTTAGTTCTTGACGTCAAAATTAATTTTTTTTTAAATCCGCGGTTATCAAACCCCTGTATTTCAAAAACCTTGTTATCCAAAATTAAAAAAAAATATATATATGTTAATTATTAGAGTCTGCCGAAATCCCTTTTTTTGGCCGAAGCCGAACTTTGGCCAGATTTTCAATGTTCACCCGAAGCCGCAGCCGAACTTCTAAATTTACTTTTTAATTTGGATAAAACGTGAAATTCGGTTAATTTTGATGACGGAATTTGTTTGAAGTAAAACAAAAAATATTTAAACATAAATAAATCTCAAAAAACGCTAATTTACAAATTTCTTTCAGAAGTATGAAATAATGCGATAAGTTATTTTAATGTTGTCTCTTGAAAAAAATGGGAATGCTTGAATTTGGTAATTTTTAATAAAATATATAGGGAAATTAATACAAATTCTTGGGTGTTTCACTTGAAATTAAAGATTTTATTCTGAAAAAGTGTTCAATTTCTTCAAATAAACAGAATTCGGCCGAACTTGGACGAATATCGGACACTATTAATCATAAATTATTCCTTTACACCGTTTGCAAAATTCCTATATGGAACTTCTGTGGGTTCTTGAGTTATCGGTTTTTTAATTACATATTTTTTTTTTTTTTAATTTGTATTCAAAATTGGATTCCGTAAGAGTTCCATATAGGAATTTGGCAACGGCATAGGGGAATAATATATAATTAACATATTTTTAAACCGCTGATTAAAAAAAAAGGTATTTTATTTAAAAAAAATTATTTTCTAATTTTATTTAAATCACGATAACAGTTACTTTAAAATTAGTATAATTTAAATTAGTAGAATTTGCAGAATTGCATGACTTGCATGACTTGTAGTTTTCGTAGTATGTACGATTTTTTAAAGAAAAACTATGAACCATTTAAGATTCTTCAAAGGATTAATTCATCCTGCATTGATTATGGTCTCAATTTGTTATTATCTTCTTTAGTTAGAAATACCTAATTGGGTTAAACGATCTCAACAAATGTTTTTTTATTATTTATAGAATTGTTTTACTTATACTTTATATTATACATAAGCTTTATATAGAAGTTTGTTATTTAGTAAGTAGCGTTAATTAACCACATAAGGCCCTAAGGGCTCGGTTATGTAAATGAAGATTTAATAAAAAAAAAGTAATAACAAATCACGTAGCATTCACCGTTAAAAAGATATGGACGTTTATGTACGACTGCTTTTGTGAAATTTTCGAATATTTTTTAAATATACATTTTTTGATTTAAGTGCATATTTTAAGCACATATTTTCTTTGAGGGACTGGTGAAGATTTAAAAAAAAAATGGTTTTGAATTGTCCTTATAACGTTCGTATTCGCATATAAATTTAGAAACGTTAATGCTGTATTTATATTACATGCAGAATCATTAAAGAGATCCAAAGAACGTGTGAAAATTTAATCAATTTCGCCAAAAATGTGAAAATATACACAGTTTTTTAACCAAATTTTTTTAAAGCAGAGAAACCCATATATTTTTAAAGGCGATTTAACTGAATTCATTTAACTTTAGAATCGCATTAATGACACCGAAATACTTTAAAAAGTTACTCTTTTAAGACTGAATAGGCTTCCACTGTAAAGTAGCACTTAATATTTATAAAAAGCAATATATGAGGAATTTCAAAACTTTGCGAAAAAAAATGTTTGATGCAAAATATTAAAAAAAAAATAATTATCACATAAATTACCATTTGCGTACGTGTTAGCCGATATTTGAGCATTCACGTTAATGATTTATCTTTAACAGCGCAACAAATATGGCGGTTTTAAGTTCAACACAAATTAAAAATATTAAAATTAAAGTTTTAGATAAGATTTAATAAAAGTTTAATTTATATATTTCGTTGCAAGCATCTATAACATGTTATATAAGGATGCTCTATTTTGCGAACAAGGAATTTGATTTTCTTCCTCGGTAAATGTTGTTTTTTTTTTACCTAGCGGTATAATTATATATGTTCTAACCCATGTTCATAAAAAGCATACATTTTTAGATTTAACATATTTTTTAAAATTAATATTTATGTTTTATTAATGAATTACAAGTAGTACTTCATTAGATTAAAATACAAAGTACTGATATCTAAAACATTTAAAATTTAAAAAAAAAAAAAATTGTATCAAATTATAAATAATTTGATAATATTTGATAGACCCATTTTTCGAATCCAACTATATGAGATTAGATCCCATGAGATACCATGAGATTAACTTATGTATGCCATTTTTCGGATCAGATGAGATGTTTAGTTATATGTAATACTATATATAATCATATATGATTATATCGGAACTTTTTTTCTCTATCAAATAGTAGAATTTCATCGAAATCTGAAAAACCCCCAACAGAGTTCATTTGTCAGTTGAAAATTTAGTTGCAAACAAAAATTTTTTCGGTGTATAATTTTAATAATTTAAAATAATACGTTTTAGTACCATTTTTTACAACTGTGATGATTTTGATTAAAATTATTCTCTATTTTTTTTTTTCATTTTCCTTTTGTCTCTCTTATTGTCTGTTAATGTTTTGGTGTGTTTATAGGTATTCGGGTTTTTTCTGTTGTTTTGATTCTATGCTCGTTGATAAAACTAGAAACGTCAGCGCTGCCAACTTTGACGATTTGGCTTAATTTGGACGATTTTTGAAGTGAAATATGATAAAATTGCGATTGACGATTTCACAAAATGTCCTGTATGGAAAATGACGATTTTTAAAAATTTGCTATATTTTTAAATTTGTGCCTTCCACCAATTACGTCCAAATTTTTCTGAAATCGAACAGAAACTATTCATTTACATATTTTATGATTAACTAAATATAAACACTATCATTTTAAAATATTTATTTTAATTTTATTAAAAAATAACGAAAACCAAATGAATTTTTGTGTATATTTTAGGAAGGCAAATCCAAACATGTATATTTTTTAATAATTTAAATCATTTAGCTTCAAAATCACTGAATTTTGCAGATTTTAAAGTAGGTCCGAGATTTCAAATTATTTTTCCACGAAATTAGTCTTGGGAGTTGTGTTTTAAGGCTCTGAGTCGTTTGTAAAGGAACTAATAATAAAGAACATCAAAATGGTGAAATAATTATAAATAAAGTGATTAAAACGAAGTTGTGAGCAAAATTTATATTTTTTGTATTGAACTTTTCGGACTGACGATTTCTCATTTTCAAAATTACGTTTTAACAGTGTTTTCCACAAAAATTGACGATTTTGAACAAATCGGGTTGGCAGCACTGAGATACGGTGTTAAATTAACAGATGTGAGGTCAATGAGGTATATAAATTTTATTGTCTTACATTTATTATAGGGTTGGTAAATGAGATTTGCATTTCGATACGCTTATGCTATAAACACATAGACCACAGCAGACTGCAGAGCTACACGACTACAAATGCCGTTCACTGCAATCGTCGCCGTGTGGCCAGCTACTTATTATTTTGGAAACGACAGCAACATAATAAAAAGCTGTTTTTATACAAATGAATTTTTATTTCAGTAGTGCCAATTACATTTTTTTTTGCTTTATTAAAATAGAACAGCATGCATGGCTGTAGACACGTATATAAAGTTCACTTAAAATACAATTACTTATTTATAATACATTATTATAACGTGTAAATAAATTTATCTAACCCCTCTTGAATATTAATGCAATTATACCATTTAATGTTGCGACGTTTTTTGTGTTTAACAAAATAAAATATTTTTAAGCACTAATTTGTTACATATATTGTTTTATTGTCAACACTATTTTGTTTTGCAGCCAACAAAAATAGAAATTATCCTAAGTTGACTACAGCGGCAAAAGCAGTCGGGTAGCCGTGTAGTTGTGTTGGTGCCAAAATAATCATTTTCATATAAACGTGTGTA
This sequence comes from Delia radicum, assembly GCA_021234595.1. Lineage (NCBI taxonomy): Eukaryota > Metazoa > Arthropoda > Insecta > Diptera > Anthomyiidae > Delia > Delia radicum. The sequence goes on from CM037852.1 coordinate 135,156,618, forward strand.
TTTTATTTTTGACAGGCTGTAGTCGTGTAGCTGCAGTCGTCTATGTGTTTATAGCATTACTCTGTATATATAGAAAAAGTACCATAACTTTGTCAATTATCAACCGATTTTAACAAATAAAGGAACAAATGAATCCAGGAAAACTTTAATGAGTATTGTTGTTAAAAAAACTGAAAATTTTAATAACCCGATGTAAAAGGTTTCTATATACTCATATACAACTTAATATCATTATATGTATGTATGTATATGCTTATAAGTGTGGCAATATATTACGATATGTCATCTTATATTTCGTTTACGAAAGTTTTTTAATATGACGTAATATATCATCATATATCATTGTATCGCATGTTATATATTAGCATTTCTTGTATATCCGATCATATGAAATAGATATACATAGATCTATATATGACCATATATTCTACCATAAATGAGCATATGTAAATGTATATGGTACAATTAATCAAAAATAATTTACTTTTATAAATAATTATATATTGCAAAATATATCATCATATATAAGTATTTATAGTAAAATTGAATGAAAAAAATTCTATTTTTCAGCACCGTTTAAATTTGAATATAATTGAGTTTAAAAATTTACTGCAAAAAACATGAAAAACTACGGTTTTTTGTTTTGTAATGATTATCAAAGTTCTAAAAAATTACGTTATAATTATTAGGTTATAAACCAACGAACATACTATAATAAAGAAGAACCAAGGTACTCAAACATATGTTAAATTTTATATGCTAACTGGTTTTAAGAGAAACAGTTTTTTTGCAGTTTTTTTAAATCCTTATTTTTTAGTATATGCAAACAGAATGTGTTAATTATACAAAACAACGCAAGTTAACTTTAAAATTTAATTAAAATTGCTTAAAAGCATGAAAATTATTTAAGAGTACCGCTGTTAACACATTTTTAACGAAACTCTCTTAAAACAAGTTCAGGTTTTTTAGAGAGCGTTGCTTAGTTCCACTATAGGCAATATACTTTCACTTCTACCACTGATCCTGTTTTTTGGTTAACAAAATAGTTGTTTTGAACAATCTGAAATTGCTAAAGTACTAAATAGGGAGATTTATCCTTCATAAACAAAATATCGTATAGATCCGTAATACCGACTGTATAGTTATTATTTTTAATTATTTTGTATAACAAGGACGTTTAAAATTTGCTGTTTATTTCTGATGTTGAAAAAATCTGTAAGTCTTCCTCTTGAAAATTTTGCGAACAAAGAATTTGATTTTCTTCCTCGGTAAATGTAGTTTTTTTTTGTTTTACCTAGCGTTTTTGATTTAAAATTTTTGATTTAACATTATTTTTAAAATTAATATCTATTTTTTTTATAAATAATTTACAATTCAATTAAATAAAATAAAAGTACTGATAAAATAAAAATACTGATCTAGAAAACATTTTAAATTTTATTTTTAAATTGTTTAATTAAAAAACTTATTACTTAAAATTTTATCAAATTATTTATAATTTGATCATATGTATTTGATTGACCAATTTTTCGGATCAAACTATATAATATCAGATCACATGAGATTAGCTTATGTATGCCATTTCGCGGATTAGATGAGATGTGATGTTTAGTTATATGTGATACTATTTTTAATCATATATGATTATATCAGAACCTTTTTCGTCGGATATATACAATCATATTTAGTCATATATCATTATCACATCATATCATAGCTGATCCGAAAAATGGCATACACTAGCTTATCTCATGAGATCCCATGGTATCTCATCTGATATAATTTTATCTGAAAAATGTCTCTATCTAATTTGATCAAGTTATATATAATGTGATAAAATTTTATAAAATTCCAAATAATAATTAAAATTTAAATATAAATCAATGGATTGAAATATTAGACGTGATTGCAATTTGACTAATATGTGATGCCATACATAATTATATGTAAAAGTGATACATTTTTATATATAATTATCAAAGAAGACATATTTTTTATTTTATTTTTTTGTTTTTGCTTTATCTGGATTTTCTGATTTTGAGCATTAAGAAATCCTTTTCTAAAGATCATTGTTTTTTTTTAGATTTTCTGACTTAAATTTCTTTTTATACTCATGAAATATTATTTATTATTTATACTCATGGAATATTATTTATTCTATTAACTTTTATTTTTAAGTGTAGCTTTTCTAAATTTTTTACTTTTACATTTTTTACAATATTTCTTTTTTCTTTTAATTTAGCTTTTTTCGTTTTTTTTTTTTAATCTAGCTTTTTAGTCTTTCCTGATAATTATACATAAAATTTATAGATTTTTTTTTTGTTAATTTTTACGGTTTAGAAAACCAGGACACTTGAAAGCTTCTTTCGATACTTGAATAATGCGATCTGTCCAACGGACATCACACTGTATTCTCATGCCCAGAACATCAAGAGTATCTGAATCCTCAATAACGATCCCATCCATATACCCAGATGACGTAGTTGAGTCCACAGACCTATGGGTCAACATACAACATTGGGTCTTACGAGCATTAAAATCGACCCTGTTCGCACGACCCCACTCTGAGATTGTCAAAATGTCATGATTGAGTGTGTCATTCATAATCTGTCTTTTGCCCCCGACCTCCACAAGGCTTGGCCTACGATCGAAGGAAAAAGAATGACAAATGTTGCCGTCATCTGCAAAGGAGTAAATAGAATTGATAGTTCGACCAAGGAGGTCATTAAGAAAGATGAGAAAAATAAGAGTTCTATTGTTTCGTCATAAAATTATATACACACAAAAGCCAAAATATATCTTTGATCAAATTCGATTTGCAAGATCCAATAGGGGAAAAAAGTTAATACTTCCTAGACATCACTCTCTTGTTTCTGAATATCAATTTCATGTACATTCTGCTCGTCTTTGGAATTTATTACCACAAAACATACAACAAGCCAGCAACGCAACGCCCTTCAAAAATTTACTTTTTAATTTTTTTGAATAACTTTAATTTTTCAATGTTTTTCTTTCTTTAATAATTTTTACTAATTTTGTTTTCAATACTTTTATCTTTTTCTCTATTTTTGGTTTTATTATATTATTTTTTTTTATATATTTTATATTCATTTTTTTAAATTTTTTAAATTTTCTATATCTTGTTTTTATTTTTTATATTATATTAATCATTGTGAATCAATTGGGATATTTTATTCATGTACTATAATTATAAGATTCAATCTTGTTGTACTGAAAAAAACAAATAAATAAATAAATAAATAAATAAAGAACAGAGCCCTGTAGTACCCCTGAACATAACTGAAACTCGTCGGATGAGACCCCATCTATAACAACACGTATAGTACGATCTCTGAGAAAACTCGAGATAAATCGAGAGAAATCATTACGGAACGCCAACAGATCTCCCGTAGAACGAGTTCTACGAAAGCCATACTGTCGATCAATAATAAGTGAGTTGGCCTCCAGATAATTTACAAGATAGTAGTTGACCATGCTCTCCATCACCTTCGAGAGCACAGAACATATTGCAATTGGGCGGTAATTTTCAGGATTATTAGCCGCACCCTTTTTTGGGATTGGTTAAACATTGGCAACCTTCCAGCACGAAGGGAAGACACCTGCACGGTATGAAGAGTTAAACAGGTTAGCCAATGGACGAGCTAGCGTCAAAGAGCACTGTTTCAGTACCAGTGCTGGTATGCTGGTATTATAAATGATGAATATATTCGCTAACTAGGCATTTGAATCTAAAGAGATATCTCTCAGACTGGCCTAAGGACTAGCTTTATAAAAATAAAGCACATCACTATAGAAAACTAATTTTTAAAAAGTTTTGAAAAAAATATTTAGAGTTGTTTTTAGTAAAATATATTTTAAAAATATTCCTGAATTAACAGTGACTTTTAAATTATATATTTCCATTTTTCCCCAAAAAAAAGATGATTTTATTTTACTATCAAAACCTAAATGAATATTTATTTTGAAAATACTAATGTTAAAATCGTTTCCATTAGTTTTTTCAGACAAATATTCATCTATTTTAACTATTTTGTTAATTAAGAGAAAGACATCGTGGAAAACTATTTGTACAAGGTGGCGCAAAAATAACCTTTCGATGTTTTTTGGCTGTAATTTAAAAAAAAAATGAAAAACTTTGATTCTTCTTGTGGATTATTTTTATTTGGTATTTTAATTTTTTTTACATCAAGTCGAGAATATGATGTCATGTAAATGGCCGCCGCCACAGTTGATTGTCATTTGAGCCCTTTTTATGGCATTTTCCATCACTTTGGTTAAAACTTCCGGCGATAGGTCCTCACATTCTTGACGGATATTGTCTTTAAGAGCTGCAAGAGTCTGAGGCTTGTTGACATAAACCCGCTACTTCAAAAAGCCCCACAAAAAGAAGTCTGGAGCGGTCAAATCAGGCGATCTTGCTGGCCAGTGCAAATCGCCAAAACGGGAGATTAGGCGCCCGGGAAATGCATCCTTCAGCATATCGGTTATGCCACGTGCAGTGTGTGCTGTTGCACCGTCCTGTTGGAACCACATGTTTTCCAATCCCAATTCATCAAGTAGCGGCAAAAAGAACTCGTTGATCATTCTTCTGTAGCGCTCACCATTCACAGTAACCGTTTGGCCCGCGACGTCTTCGAAGAAAAAAGGTCCGATGACTCCTCCAGCGAAAACACCATAGTGTGACTTTGAGCGGGTGTAATGGCTCTTCGTGGGTTACACGCGGATTTTCAGTGCCCCAGAAGCGTAAATTTTGCTTATTTACGTACCCGCTAAGATGGAAATGGGAATGGAAATTGTGCCAAAGTCACCGATTGGTCAAATAAATAGTCACCAATATTCCGCGTTCTGGAGCAGTGTAGCGTAACATTGTTTATTAACGTGTATTTCGCATGTGTTTACTACACAAATGTCAAAACAGAACTGACATTAGGGGCCAATCGCAAAATTTATAGCATTTTCTGATAGGAGGATAACTTTTGCGCCACCTTGTATAACGTAAGACTGCTAAGTTTTGCACAATCAAGGGTATTTTAAAAATAAGAAATCCATTTTATATTATAACAGAGATTTTATCAAACTACTGAAATACTATCGTTTATAATATTTTATTCACCACAGTACGTTATTTTTTATAACATGAGAAAAACGGTATTGAATTTTAGAATATTTTCTTTAAATTTAAGGGCAAAATTAAAAAAAAAATCCAAGAATATTAACAAAATCTCTAAATTAAAAAATCTTTGTTCAATGTTAAAGTGTCTCATTACAAAAAAAAACAAAAAATTTGGTGGGTCCTAAACAAAGGGCCGGGGTCGGATAAAGCCAATTATAAAATTAATTAAGTCCTTTTCTTAACTTTGTAATAAAATTTAAATCAAATTTAAATTGAATTTTGAAAAACAATATTTTTGAAATCGAACGTTTTTGAAATTTCAATCCCGATTATTTCGCATTGTTGATAATTTAAAAAAGATTAAAAGATGTGAATCGATATTCTCGACACAATTAAAAAAAATAATAATAATAATAATAAGGAAGAGCAGGACTGAATTGCTCTTCCTCTTTATTAGCTTTTCAAACCGATTGAAATGAAAATCGATCGATTTTCATCACATGACAGATAAAACCTTTTTACGTTCTCTCAGTCAAAAAGTCTTTTTACGATTTTGACAATTTGTGTTGTTTGCTTCCAAAATGTTGGCAACACTGAAACTTTAAATCTTAAATAAAGGTATCTATTGCAAATTTCGAGACATATTGCCAGGAATTGAGAAAAATTATCACCCACCCTTTATTGTGGTGAAATTCTTAAATAGGTCAACGTTTACGAAAAAAATTTAAATTAATGAGAACTAGTTGATTTTATTAAAAAAATAAATTGATCTATGTATAGTATTGAATTATTATTATTTAAATAATAAGCAACTCACAAATTATTATATTATATCTAACGACCACACAAGTTATACAAAAAACCGAAGTAATCTAATAAATTTCTATTTCTATATATAAAATAAAACACTAAAATATTATAATGTGTAATTTAATGGTTTAGATACAATAAATTATTGAAATTGTTCCTCTGTTGTTAAATCGAACGAACAAATTAAACAAATCGAGAAAACCTAACCTAACTAATCAAAAGAGCGTAACCGAACAAACATAAAACACGACAAAGTATCCATCCCTCCCCCCTCAATCATACACTTACAGAAAACGGTAACGAGAAAGAGTAACAACATAACATTTGTAAATGCAAGTCACATATACAGAGAGAGAACGAGTGCACTTCATACAATGCCACACAAAATACAATAAAAAAAAATATATAAATGAAAACAATTTGTAAAAAAAAAAAAATTATTTGCAAACACGAAGATGTGAAAAAAATGAAAACTACAAAACCAGTCCAACTAGTTTAAAAGGGGAATGGACTCCAAGTGTTGATAAGACAGAAAAAATAAAAATAAAACGACCGCATACGAAATAAAACAACAACAAAAAGTTTAAATACAACCAACAACAAAAGTGACAAGCAAGAAAAAAACAACAACATTATTGTTTGAAACGAAAATAATACTGATAATTTAAACAATAATTCCAATGGGGGCATACGAACATCAAACATGTCTGACAACATAATGATGTTTGAAGGTTGTCGAGTGGTTGCAGTGATAGGCTTGATGGCTAATAAGCCCCCAAACTTTTAAAAAGTATGAATGATTTGTTTGACGCAGCGATAATTGTTGGTTGTTTGTTAAGATACGCGATGTTGTTGTCCTAACTAATACTACTATTTGTATACACACCCTTCCCTCATATAAAGCGGTTAAATCGTTAAACAAAAAACAGCGTTAAACAAAAAACAATTTCTTCCAAATTGCAGAGTCTTAGCAGCTAAATGCAAGAAAAACTACAGTTTGCGAGATCAGAGTTTGGAAGATTGTACTTCTTCAATAAATTTAGGGAATCGAATTTAATTTTTATTTAAATTCTTTTATTTAATTCTTTTTTAATTCTTTGGAATTCATTCACTAATAGGGAATTCAATCAATTTATCTCATTCGATTTTATCAATCATTGAATTCAAACATTGGGAGTTCAATTGATTTTCTAAATCATATACCAGAGAACAGAATGAGACCATTCGTTTTTGTTGTCCATTCATACATTCATTGCTTTTGCATTGCTTGTATTCAACAACAACAGCTTATGCTGTTGCTGTTTATTCCATTTATTGTTTTTGTTGAATGACTTTTTAACATTCATTTTTATAATGCCGTTACATGTCAAGCAATGAAATGAAATGATAACACATGAATAACATGAAATCAATCACAACATTCGCGTAGTATTCGTTGACCTGTAGCAATAATAATATTTTTTTTTTAGTTTTATTAAACATGAAATACCTATGTATAAATTTTTGTTTAATTTTATTAAACATGAAATATGTATAAAATTTTTTAATTTTTTTAATACAGTAATATGTTTCACAAAAAAATTTGTTAACGTTTTATTCTGTAACATTGAGACCATTCATACCAATCGTTGTGTATTCGTTGTTTTCGTGAGTGTTAAGTGAGGTAAACACTAGACAAGCAATGCAATGCATGGTTTTCGTTACACTCACTTTTCTCAATTCTGTCGATTGTTGCTTTATTGAAATGGTGTGAGTTGACAACAATGTACTCATTGTTTGTGATTGCATTCAAAAGCATGAAATAAGGCACTCAAACCGTTCTCTGGTTTTAATTCCAATAGTATTTTTTTAGTTTTCTCGTATTTATAAATACTGTTAAATTTCCTCTGATAAAAACTCATAGCCTTGTTGTTCAATTTAAAAATTTTAAAATCGAATGCAGAAAATTGAATGTCATTCCCAAATTACTCAATCAAAATCGAATGATGAAAATTGATTGAGTTCCCTTCGATTGAATTCAGTGATTGAAGAAATCAAATAATATATGAGTTCTAAAACTGTGATTTGAGAATTAAATCATTATATGAACTATTTATTTTGAAAGTTGTATGCGTCTAGAGTTGGTATCAGTCTTGAGTTGTTTTTTGTCATTATTGCCAGCTCAATTTTTATTAATATTAAACAGAAATGTCTAATATGAATGATTCGCTTAAAAATGATCAACCGAACGATTGAACGAAATTGTCAAAGGTCGATTGAAGAATAGCAACCTATTTCATTGATATCAATTGATCTAGAAGGAGCGCTCACTCAAACGAACTAGATTGCCCAAGTCTATATGAGTCGCTTAGGTTTTAATATGAGAAATAAAGGGATTCAAATTTCAAAGTTTTTGAAACTGTAAACGGCAACTTTTGTGCAATTTTTTAATACACATCCCATCAGGGAACTTTAAATTTATTTAAGCTTAAAAAAAAATACATGCTTTTTGCAAAAATCCACGTTTTTCCACTTTCAAAATAAAAACTTTTCAAAATTTGTTGTACATAAACTTAGTAGTTTTATTGTAAAACATTTTAAAAAAAAGTAACGAATTGCTAGAAAAATTCGAAGAGCAATTTTGGAATCTGCAGACCAATGTTTATAAGACCCAGGCAATAATTTTATTTACAGGATGGCCGTGCTATATAAAATAACTTTCAATACAAGAATTATGTTATAATATTAGCACCAAATTTATTGACAAAAAAAATTTTTGCAGTGAATTGAAGCCATTGAATATTATGGAACTCGTTCATTATCTAAATTTTTTTGAAAATGGACACACCACTTTCAAAATAAATGGTTCATACAGTCAATCAGAATTGCAAAATAAAATGAAAGATTGAATTCTTTAAATCTCTGAGCGAGAAAAGTTATCTATTTTTAAATTGTGGTAGAACAAAACCGCGTTATTCGTGGGATGGATGTACTACTACCATACTACTACCGAGAGACTGACGGATTGTGTTTGGTATGCATTTGTTTTATTCGTGTGTAAAACGTTTTAGTTTAACAGTTCATGCCGATGAGTCAAGGTCGAGAGACCGTATATAACGTCACGTAACGTCATGCGAATTATTTTTGTGTGTTTTTTTACAAGCTCTCATACATACACAATATTATTATACAAAAAAAATTTCATTTTCAATTCACAAAGATACAATACATGTGTATTATTGGTTGGTGTATTTATAAAGATACAAACCGAAAATACAAAAAAAATTGTAAAATATTTTTATTTAGGGAATGGAATATTTTTAGATTCATTTTTGTTTTGGTTGGAATTATTTATTCGTTAGTTTCTTATTTCTGTCGTGCGATTCTCTAACATTCTTAACGATTTAATCGATTTCGTTAACTAAAGATAAATATCGCTTGAATTACCGAAAATGTTATTCTGTTTTTTTTTTGTTAACCCTTAAATGCGCAACAGCTTCGATTTGAATAAAATTGTGTTTTTATGATATGAAATGCTAAATAAAAAAAGCTGCGTACCAAGATTTTTCAAATAATTTTTTTTACGCTTTTTATAAGCAAAAATCCAAAATTTTCAAAATTTTAAATACTCGTTACACAAAAATGGAGTGACTTAGGAACAAAAAGGATATATCATTCAAAAGCTTATATTTGCCTCTTAACACTAATGCCTTTTATTTAAACTTTCTAAAATTACATGTGCCCTTTTTTCGATATCATAAAAAGCGCAATTCTTGAGTTTTTAATTAATTTTGAAGTTTTTAATTTTTTTGACTTTGATGGTTAATAAAAGGTACGATTCTAAATATTTATTTATTAATGTATTTTATTAAAGAGCGCTAGAGAGTTCTTAACACACTAGTGCAGTTTTCATTTTGATTAAGCTTATTTTTGAATGGTTGTATCTTTAAAGATACTGTGCGCATTTAAGGGTTAAGTTTCACAAGAGACATTCACAAAAGTTTTAGATTTTAATTTAATTTGCTTTGAAATTTTATGAAGTAACGACAAAAATCGTTAACTTGAACTTCCAAAAATTTTTTGTTGATAAGTTAATGATTTTTTTTTTAGCAAGTATCGTTAGAGAAAATTTACGAATTTTGTAGTTAATAAGTTGCGGAATAGCACTACTGATAACAAATTCAGTTTTTGCAACTAAAGCTGCATTTACATTACGCTCGAATTCCAGTTTAAACTAGATTTCGATCATATGGTAGTGTAAAAATAATAAACGAACTAGATTTCGAAATCTGGTTAAAACTGGATTTCAAGAATCTGTAAACGCAGCTTAAATGTTTTTGTACACATTTCTTTATCCACAAAGAAATGTTTAAATCGGTAAAAATAGATTTCTAGAAATTATTTTTTTATAAATTTGAGACAAAATTTTGGTAAATTTCAAGTTTTTAATAACAAACTATTTAGAATCAAATCAAAGATTTTTTTTACAGAGCTTTGATGAGATGACGATTTAGAATAATCACAGCATAAATTCTTTAAAAATATATATTCAAAAATTCGAAATATTTAATTGCAACTTATTGCGGGTGAACCACGAGTATACATTAATTACACTACTAAAAAAAAATCCATTTATTTTGCAAAGCCTTCTACTAAACTATTTTGTTCTTCTAAGCCTGAACCTGAAGTTGAAACGTTTTATTGAATCGCTTTTTTAGGTTTTTGTTTGGCATTTTTTCACAAATATGTAAAGAAAGTACCGAATTTTTTTTTTATATTAATTTTTATGGTTTTGAATTATATAAATATTTTCACAATTTTGTGGCAATATGTAAGAGCTATTAAGAGCTTTCGAAAAAAGACAACTTTTGACATTCTTTTTCCTATTAACCAACTCTCAGGAGATGCCCCCTAAACTCGGGAACTTCTGATTCAAAAATATGTAGTTCTTTGGGTTGTAATACAGTTTCTTTATTTTTGATGTAAATGTCAGTCATTTGTTGAACAAATTACATTTTTTACTAAACTTGTAGTTCATTAAAAAAAAAAAAAACCCACACCAAATGACTGTTTTATGATTTTATATTCATTTTTTAGTTGTTTTTTGTTATCTCAAAAATAAAAAAAGTAAATTTTTGTTTATTTTTTACCAACATATGTGGACAAATGTTAGTTGAATTTAATGAAATGTTAGTCGTCCTTTCTTCTAATGAAATTTCATTTGTTTTTGACTACAATTGCTGTCGTTTTCACTTACATAATATCCTAAGTGTACTAATGCTAGAAAATAGGTTATGGGGATTAGGAGGAAATAGGGAGTAATGTCTACGAATGTTTTACTTAAATTTTTTTTTAATTGTAATATGTCTGCGAATCAATAGATCTGGATACATTACTGTCATTAATGAGCGCCAACGCCTTCCTTTGCACATGGTCCAGAAGCTCCAAAATAGACTTTGAAGCCCCTGCCCATATATGGAAATATATGGTTATACTTAGTATAACATAAGATATATGTGGTATAAATAGTAAGATCAAAAGTTGTGAAGTAATTCTTGTACCGGTTAAGAAAGCCTATACACTTGAATGCTTCTTTCGATACTTGAATGACGTGTCTGTAATTAGGTCCTGATTAAGTGAGTCATTCATAAACTGACTTTTGCCCCAACCTCCACAAGGCTTGGCCTGTGATCGGAAGAAAATGAGTGGACAATTTTGATGTCATCTGCAAAAGTGTATATAGGATTGTAAATTAAACAAATAAAAGTCGTTTAGGAAGATAAGCAAGAGAGAAGGAGAAAGAACGGAACCTTGCACCGTCCCGTATTTAACTCAAACTCTTCGGATGAGATCCCATCTATTACAACTCTTATAGTGCGATCTCTGAGAAAACTTGGAATGAATTGAGAGAAGCCATAGAATCAGTAAGCTTTAACACGAGTGATTTTTGCCACACATGATCGAACTCCTTGTTAATATCTAGAGCAGCCACTTTGCTCTCACCAACTGTAAGAAAGGGTCGACTCCAACAACCAAAGGGACTCTAGATGATTATCAAGATGGTAGTTAACCATGCACTAAGAATCAACCCAATCAAAGACATTAGGAAAAGTTCTATAAATTTTGAGATCCTCAACGTGTGACAAACATTTCGAATAAAGAAAATGGGATTAGGAGAGGTTTATTTTGAAATGGCTTTTCAAATATCCCTTCTAACCTGACATATAGTCAGAGATCTTTTGGTTGGGTGATTCCTCTAGATTGCGATGATATTCGGTGGAACATAAATGCCCAATATCATATTTAGGGGGTACTAATGAGTTTCAAAGTGGTTCGAAACTTTTTTGTGTTAAAACTTGTTTTTATTTTTGTACCCAATTGGAAAGGCCATTCAAATACCCTTCAGGTTATTAAAATCTACTAAATTTGAACACTGTTTCTTTGAAAGAAACTTGAATAAAACGCAAGTAGCGTAAAATTGAGTTATTTTGGACCCCAAATTTGCAAAAAAAAAAAGTCGATCTAGAAATGTAAATCGTATCAGATAATATTGGAATAAAACTCGAAATTTCTATGTTCGGTGTGGTCTGATTTTACTAAAATTTTCAACGCTGAATTTTTATACCAAGTGTCATATTATTTCAACCTGCACATATCAAAAATCCCAACAGTGAAAAAAGACACCCTAATACTGTTTAGTCAGTTAAGAACTAATTTGTGATAATTTAACAGGCATAAATCATGTAGAATTTCACAATATTTTCTCAACGGCTAAATATAATTTCTCAATGAAGTTAAAAAAAAAAAACGTTCTAGAAGTTAATAGAAATTTCAAAAACACAAAACCACTGAATTTTTTATCATTTTCTTTTAACGGCCCATCCTCTTGTTCAAAAATTTCAAATATATAAATTGGTATCTAAAAAAAAATATTTTTTTTATCAACAAAAACTTTAACATGAAAGCTGGAAACTACAAGATACATTATCTGCGTTTTATTAAAAAAAATAATTATCGCTTTGTTTAAAGTAACATTAAAATTTTATATTTTCTATAATTTTAATTTTTATATTTTCTACTTTACTTTAAATAACATAAATTTTTTGCAGTTGCTCTAATTTCTTTACTTATATTCATGAATAAAATTAAACGAATCGCATTAATAACAAAGAGAAGAGAGAAAAAAATGAGAGAAATCTAGAAAGAAACAAAAACAATTTTTTCACACTTAATTTACTCCATAAATATATAACGAGAAAAAAAGCACGTGCTACTAATTTATACAACACTGTTGAAGAAATAAACAAAAACAAATTCATATACATATAAAAGAGAGAGAGAAATTACAGAGGTGTACTCGTTTTTTTTTTGAAGTTTAATTGTTTTTTTTTTTAAAGGGGAGAGATATCAAGAAAAAAAACTTACTCTCTGATTAACAAATAGTAAAGATTGTTGTTGTTGTTGCGGTTGTTGTAATATAGTTTGTTGATGTTGTTGCTGTTTTCTATTACGCTTTGTTTGTGTATTACAACTTGCATTTGATAAATCGGTTGTGGAACGTTTACGAGATCTTTTTTGCGTTGTTGCCGACGTCGACGAGGAGGATTTTGTTGCTGGTAAAGAGGCTGTAGCTTGTATAACCACCATAGAATTTGTTGTTAATTTAGGAAAATTTCGATGTTTTGATGATTCGGTTATTGTGGAAGTCTCTATTAACGACATTGGTAATGTGAGAGACATAGATAATGTTTTGTGATAAAAGAGAGAGTGTAAACGCAACACTCTCTCTATTATTAAGCTCTTTAACTGTTAACTTTTTAAAATGATGTGAGAATGAGAGCGTTACAGTTTTTGTTGTTGCTTTTGTTTAAAACTGCATTTTTCATATGCAAGTTTTATTAAACGAGAGTGAGAGAGATTATGTTAAGTGTTGTAGTTTTTAAGGTATTAAAACAGCTGTTTTAATTTTCAACCGGCTTTATTGACAGCTGCTATGGCTGTTTACGATTCTGCTAATTGTGCAGCTATGTATATTTTGTGTGTATGTTATTTTTAATTTTTTTTGTTGTTTTAAATACTTGAGAATATTTTCAGTACTTTTCTAAAAAAAGAAACGAATTCAATTAAGACACAATTATAACGAAATTATAATGATGATGACGTTATTTTAAGGTTTTTTTTTTTAATTTGATTTAACAATTTTTTTATTTATAGATTATATAAAATTCTTTACTTTATTAAATTGTTTAAATTTTTTGTGGCTATTGTAAATAATTTTTTTTAATATTAAAATTTTTTTTAAAATTATTTTAAATTTTATAGGTTTTTAATTAATTTATCACTTTTTGAAATTTAAAGCAATATTTAATTTCTCTTTGGAGACTGTTTTTTTTTAATAATTTGTTAATAATTTTTTATTTGCTTTATTGTTTAAAACTCTTTTCTTTTGTTTTAATTTTATTAATTCAATCTTTTTTCTATGATATTTGCACAATTTCTTTGTTTTAGGTTAAACTTTATTTCATTCTTTCTTTATCTATTATTTTCTTAGAGAGTTGCTCTAGGTGTGTGTATATATTTATATTAGCAGTTGTCAAGTATCACTTTGAAATTATTTACCCAAAAGAAAGGAATAATATTAAACAAAAAAAAAACTGAAAACACGTCACGTTTGTAAGTCGGAACATTTAGCACTGTTGTTGTGTGGTTGTAGTTGCTGTTAAGCCAGTGCCTTAGACACCGTAACCATCAACAAACAATCAAACGAATCCAATCCAACCCAACCAACAACAACAACAAAAATATCACGAGAAACATAAAGGAGAGCTCACCCAGTGTTGCCAGGTTTGACGATTTATTGTCGTTTTAACGATTTTTAGTACCCAAAATAACTAAATGACTATTTTTGATTCCAAAATCACGATTTTTGAAAAGACACTGCGTATCATAACTATGTACTGATAGAAATAAATCTTGTGGTTGGTGAATTGGAATGAGACTGAAGATGACCTAGTCGTTTAGGTCGAAAGTGAGGCACTCTCTCTAGCTCTGATCCTCACAAGATTTTTTCTTTCTTTTACAGTTATTAACAATTAGTGTTTTCTATTTATAGAAAATATATAATATAATAGTAACATTTAAATTAAGATCTCAAATCAGTCAATTCGAAATGAAAAGTAAAATTTTTTGCTAAAAATACTAAAAATTAGATTTTTTTTTTACTAAATATTAGTAGGATAAGAATAACAAAAATAAATCTGTTGAATCTATGAATTTTTAGTTTTATTTGAGCTAATTAGTTTATTGAAAGTAACAAATTAATCTGCTAAAATCAGCAAAAAGAGTAAATTTTTTAGCATACAGTAGCTTCTGAAACAAATTTGTGATGGCAATATATGCGTTGCCACTATTACTTCCAGGTTAAAAATAAAACGAAAAAACGCAGCCTATTTAAAACTAAACAGCGAATGTGCCATGCGAAAAACTTTTGTAACGGTTGTACTCTTTATCTATTAAGGACACATCAACGAAACATACCTCCAAAAATAGGTTTTAATTTTCGTCTACCAAGATGGCCCACCTATTAAGTACGTGTTGAGTTCATCTCTTACTTAAGTGATAAGAGATTGTGTAATACCAAATAAAATCCAAAAGTTTAAAGCCGCAACCAAAAAAAAGTTTTTTAAATTTTTCAACTTTGCTTAACGATAACAATTAGAAATAGACATATGGCCCTAAAATTTTGCACTCTTATTAATTGAAGTGTTGTGTATCCAAACATATAATACGCTCTTCTAAAATAGAAAAATAGCTGAAATGATTAAAACATAATATCCGTTTCAAAGGATTTTTGAGAAAAGCCCATATTTGTGTTAAAAGAATAAAATTTGGACAACTAAACTAACTAAAACACTAAACTAACATATTAACCACGCAACTTCGAAGTCACAACAAATGTTTGAACGACGCATCTTCGAAACAACGCATCGAAGGACTTTTTTACTACCGTAATAGTGGTATAATATGTGTTAGCTTAGTTTTTCTTCTTTTCGAGATAACTAAATCTCATAAATTTCGTTCTTTATTCTGTTACCATCTATAATT
Source organism: Delia radicum (assembly GCA_021234595.1). NCBI lineage: Eukaryota > Metazoa > Arthropoda > Insecta > Diptera > Anthomyiidae > Delia > Delia radicum. Next base: position 135,172,645 of record CM037852.1, read on the forward strand.
TTGTAACATTATATGATGGTATTATGTGTTTGGCTATTAACTTTAACAAATTTAGCGGATTTTATAGATTTTGTAATCTAGGTTCTTATACACTCAGGGAATTCCTGCTGTTGTTCGAATCGTAATACAGTATATTAATTTTTAATTAAAAAAATGTAATTTGTATAAGAAATTTCAGTTTTGACTAAAAAAACAAACCACATCAAATAACTGTATTATGATTTTACATTTATTTTATATAGTAGTTTTTTTATTTAAAAAATAAACCCTAAATAAAACATTTTCCTAATTATCTCAAGCCGTTTAGGAGTGAATATTTTTGAAACTCAAAAGCTTCAAATGCGTCCAGATAATTGATTTTTTGTTTGCACTTTTTTAACATATTTCAAAAGAATATACCTTAAGAATGTGTAAGAAAGAAAGTCGACTTCCAAAAAGTCGAAAGTCGATTTATAGAACATTAGTTCCAATGATTTTAAAAACGTCAATATTGTTATTATTCTGGTTTACGTCGATAAAATTAGTCCTTTGATAGTTTATGATAATTAATAAAAAAATATATTAAATATTACACATAGTTTTTAAATTTTGTAAAACAATTAAAAAAACAAAATTTTGATTATGAATTCAGAGAACTTTAATTCTAAGATTTAAAATTTTAGGCTACTGAACATAGTTGTTGACGTTTAAACTATAAAAAATTACACTACACAGGGGGACAAAATCATAACGCTTACAAATTAATAAGGCTATGACCAGCATTTCTATATATTTCAGGAACTCTGATTTCAATGGTGTACTTTATTTTTCGATATATGGTACAGTTTTTGCCACAAAATTACTTTAAAGTTTGGCTCATGTAAATGCAGTTTTTAACATATAACGTTTTTAAAATGCTATGAATCTGATACCTTTCTGTAAATACAACCAATGTATTCTTATTTGAGGTAGGTACATAATTGATTCACAAAACCGTCGATTAAACGGACAAATTATAATAATCGATGAACAACGATCGATTATTATAATTTCTCCGATTTAAGCGAATTTTACCGCTAAACAAGTAATTGGCCTTAACAAATAATCGTGCAGTAGAAAGAGCCTTCAGGGAGAAAGCAATTATTTTAATATGCTGCCTCATATGCAAAAGCGCGATTTTTAAAAAATTTATATGGCAGCATAGCTTTTAGAAATGCACCCAGAGTCCAACTTTTACTATAATATTTGAATACCTTAGAAATGTACATGTGCATTGAAAAAGTTTGCTAACAAAAACCCTACTTGTGTGACAAATACATATGTACCAAAAACGGAGGGTTTTTGTTAGGAAAACTTTTGCATATATAAAACCACGTGCTTGATTACTAAGAAGACAAGAATGGAGCAAAATTGATTATTAATAGGTTTTTGTTAAAGTTCTGCCTATTATGGAGGCTCTAACTTTTCTAAAACTTCGGGTTCTGATGAGATCTTTAGCCAGATCGAAATACTAGTATCGACCTAGCTAATATGTTTGATTTGCTTTATTTTTGTAAATATAGGGAGGTTGAATGCTCGTTATAAATTGAAAATATCATAAAAATAATCACGATGTATATAAAAACAAAAAACTAATATGACTGTAAAAAATATTACTTGAGCAAGAGTACAAACTAAATTTTTTTTTTTTATATATAAATAGAACATTTTTGGTCTTCAAAGTTTAGTAACGTCATGATGCTTGATTACTAAGAAGACAAGAATGGAGCAAAATTGATTATTAATAGGTTTTTTGTTAAAGTTCTGCCTATTATGGAGGCTCTAACTTTTCTAAAACTTCGGGTTCTGATGAGATCTTTAGCCAGATCGAAATACTAGTATCAACCTAGCTAATATGTTTGATTTGCTTTATTTTGTAAATATACGGAGGTTGAAAGCTCGTTATAAATTGAAAATAACATAAAAATAATCTCGATGTATATAAAAACAAAAACTAATATAACTGTAAAAAATATTACTTGAGCCAGAGTACAAACTAAAATTTTTTTTTTTTTATATAAATAGAACATTTTTGGTCTTCAAAGTTTAGTAACGTCATGATGCTTGTTAGGAAAAGACCTAACCACGTGCTTGATTACTAAGAAGACAAGAATGGATCAAAATTGATTATTAATAAGTTTTTTGTTAAAGTTCTGCCTATTATGGAGGCTCTAACTTTTCTAAAACTTCGGGTTCTGATGAGATCTTTAGCCAGATCGAAATACTAGTATCAACCTAGCTAATATGTTTGATTTGCTTTATTTTTGTAAATATACGGAGGTTGAATGCTCGTTATAAATTGAAAAAAAAAATATATAAATATTTTTAGCTGAACACACTTTTGAAATGTATTTACACATCATACTAAAAACTGGACCTTGGAGTCCTTCTGGAAAGTAATGGTGGCTTGTAAAATGTTTGACAAATCGTGAATTTTGCATAAAAAACGCTTTGATAAAATAACTTTTTTCTTATTAGCCAAAAAGTGGGCCCAGAATTTTTGAAACTTCTCAGCCCATTTTCACCGCTAAAATATTCGAATAGCCAAAAATGCTTCGTTTTATTTTGTTTTGGTGATGCCAAATTATTTTGTTTTGGTCATGCCAAATTTCGGGATTCTAGCTTTCGGAGTATACGAGATACACCAAACGTCTCTTTTTTCGGAGATAAATGTTCACTAAATAAATCGGACTTTCTTATACATTGCCCTGGTGAACAGTTTATCCATATAATGATTTTTTTTCAATGACTAATATTCTAATGAACATATTTAAACAAAACTATAAAGTTCAAAATTTTTATATTTATTTAAAATGTTGGACGCTGTGATTTTACAAGGATAGTCAAAGGGTTAATAAAATTTCTCTTAATTGAGTCTTTCCACTGCGTCGTGAACATTTGATTAGCTCAATTAATTATTTAGCGATAGAATTCGCGAAAACCGAAAAAATGTAAAAAAGACGTTCAACAGCGAGTTTAATTTCAAGCTTTGGGAATCAAATATGTACCATATATTTTAGTTTTAGATTTTAACAGAAATAAATAAAATTTATTGGAATTTCAAATTTTTGTATATGAATAACAGCATGAAGATGCGTCCAACTATAGTCAATTGATAATCAGAACCTCATTAATTTTTTTGATGTCATGCCGTGTTATCAAACATCATGCTATTTTGCAACGAGATCACTTAAACTGTGAAAATTGCTGCATTGTCTTTTGTTTTTTTTTTTTTTTAATAAAACTATTCAATTTTTATGTAGACGATTTTTCGAAATATGTATGGTGACGAATTTTTAAGGAAAATTAGACGATTTTATGCCCAACAAAGTTGGCAACACTGAGCTTAGCACTTATTATTTCTTGCTACTCCTAAAGGTAGTAGTGAAGTCCAAATATACACAAAAAAAAAAAAAAAACACAAAAACTTAAAATGTTTATACTACACTTTAATAATTGATGTTGCTGCTGCTATGCGCCTTTGTTGTGTTGTCGAATGTCGTGGTCGCAACTAAAATTTTTGTTTTACACTCAACCATACACACACACACACACACACAAGTAATACAAATAATAATATTTTTGTATGTACAATATTATAGATTGTTTTGTTGTTGCTGTCGTAGTTGTTGTATGTAGTTCTTGAATATATTTTTTTAGACAATATGTTGTTGTTTATATTATTGTGGGTTCGTTTTAGTTATGATTGTTGTTGTTGTTGGTTTTTTAGGATGTTTGTTCGTCGTTTGAAAGCAACCCATCATCATCATCATCGTCGTTATAAATGAGCAGAAGAAGATACGACAACATACTACAAAAATTGTTCATAAACGCGAATTAACTACATTTTATTTTTCTTGTGTTGAAAATGAAGATATTTTGTTTTAAATTCCCCAATATGTGTGTGTATAATAAATAAACAATATCGTCGCCGTTGTTGTATTTAATAATGTTCCTCTCCCATACACAATCAGCGTTTATAATCAACTAAATTAATATAAACGTGCAAACAACCGACCAAGCGACCGACTGAACTTTTTTGTTCAATTTTTTTTCTTATTTTTTTTGTTAAATATCTGTAGTTGTACTTTTTTGTTTGTTTCCGATTCGTTATGGTTTTACTACTAATAACAACTGAACTGAAAAATTAAAAAAAAACTAAATACTCGTTGTTGTATAGATGTCGTCGTAGGTCGTCGTCGTCATCGCCATCGCCATCATCATCAACAACACCATCAATGGTTGGGTTATGTGTAATGTGAGTGTGCCTATTATGCGATTTTTTTTTTCGTTAAAGTTTCTTTGCAAAAATTTTTTTTTTATGCAGAGCTTCTAAGGTATTCATTATTTTATCTAACTTTTAACTTATTCATTGACTCGGGAGAAAAGAGGGAGTTGTGTTTGTAAACATTTGACATGAATTTATCTGCAATATATGTTAGGTTGAATGGTAGCTCTCCAGAAGCATACACTCACAATATTTTTTCCGTAAAGACTAATGAATATACACATTAAATTAACTGAAAATCAGTTAAAAGCAGGACTACTTAATTTTCGTTTAAAACAATTGTATTTTTTAGTTTATTTTCAACTGTTGAAAATTTAATTGACAGAATCCATAACAACAATAGATTTTTCGTTTTTTTTCAATACTCAATATGATATAAAAACTTTTTGTTTTAAAAAGAAAATTTTAACTGAATATTTTAACTATTACGGAAAGTCCGTTTTTTTGCTTATTTTTTTTGTTGAATAACAGACAGGACGTTAAAAAATATATTTATTTGTTAATTTAACTGTATATTCCATTGAAACAACTTTACCGATTAAACTTTTAAATAACTGTTGATTTTTTATGGAAAAGTTCTTGTGAGTGTACTACACTCGGAGACCGTATGGCCCATTGTGATTTCTCTCAGTCTCTTCGAACATTCTCATGATAAACCACCCCTAAGATTGGAAAAATATGTATCCCACAGACTAATCAAATCTTGAAAGAAACTACTTCACCTCTCTTTCAATCCTTTTCTTCGTCCCCACAACCCCTAAAGTTATTCATTCTTAGTAACCTCTATACAAATGACGATTGTTCACTTGCTAAAATCAAAAAAAAATCCTCGTTCTCATTAGGTTAGGTTTTAGATGCCTTTCATGTAGTCAAGGTCTTCTACCTCGATCATGTTATCCTCTTCGATATATCCCCAATCACCCGAACGACTCAGAGTCATTTCCTCAAAGTACCAAATAAGTTTCGGAATAATACACACAGAGAAAAGTTAAGCTATTTGCCAGATTAAATTGCGGTGGTTGGTTTGCCGATATCACGCCATGAACTAAAATTGAAAGAAGAGTTGTGTCATACCATCAAGATACAAGGTAATTGTAAGTCAATGGGCTTCAACTAATGATTTGTTTATGCTACAGCTGATGTGCATATTCCGATATGCAGACTTCAAAAAAAGTTTTCACAGTTGCTAAGATACACCTTTAATATCTGTGTAAAACATAAGTAGAAATGATTTTTTTTTTTGGATGAACGCATGCCTCAGGTTGATAAGGACTCGTTATATTTTATAACAATTAAAGGGTATACAACTTTCGCGCAACCATAGATTTGGATTAAAATTGGATTTGATATATAAGATATAATCTTTTTAATGATAAAAGTAATTAACATTGAATTATAGCATTTTTTCCCACTTTCCCAAAAGTGGTCAAAGTGTGCAACCTCTAAACATTATCCAATCTTCTTGAAATTTGTCATACATATATATCTTTTGTATCAGTGAGATTCGTGTCGTAAGCAAAGTTTACAAATATTTTACATTTAATTTTTTGCCTTAGAAAATTAAACACCCTACTGCACAGTCATCTCTGGTCAGTATTATCGTACGTTGATTAGTCAGGTCGTTTCTCCCTGTCAATAATATGTTTGTCAAGAATATGATTCGTTGTGAAAAATTCGGCGAAAGAATTTAATGCAGTACCGTATAGACTTCGATCTTCTTATATTGGACTTCTATGCTTTTAAACACACCCAGTTCGTTTATATTATACGTGGCTTTTGTAATAACATATACCTCTGCCAGTAAAGTGCTATATTCATCAGGAAATCTCATAGAAACCCGAATGTCTAGTTACTGGAATATACACTCGACCTAGTCCCCCATCTTCGAATAGTCCGTGAAAGCCAACATATTTACCCCTGATAAATACAGCTCACCGTCAAGTCATTCATGGTAGGTGTTCTAATCACAAAAGTCAGCAGGAAGTTCACGGTCGTTGGAATGAAGTCCATATCGCAAATGAGTCGTCTACCACCAACTTTATGCAAGAGTGTACTGTCGCCCAAGAGAATTGTCTCAGGGTTAAATCTCTTTTGAAATGACTTTACTTATTGCTTATTTGTCGAAACTCAACTCTAACAATGATGGTCGTTTAATAAAATGTCACTTTATCGCTACCATTTTAAATGGTTTTGCTTGGTAAATTAATACTTAAAGCTTATTTTTGTATATGAGCGCTTTTTTTAAACACTTTTTAGAATTTTTGTTGTTCTCTAAAATCTGTCATCATCATTGTTTGCTATATAAAAAAAAAGCAAAATAAAAAATTATGTAATTTTTGAACAATTTTTAAAAAGTACATATAAAATTTTAGCATTCACATTTTTTTTTTGCTCTTCTGATTTTATGTTGTAAAATAACAAACAAATTTGTTCACACAACAAACTGGAATATATAAAACTAAACAGCGAATGTTCCATGCAAAAAACTGTTCTTTTTTTTTTTTTTTTTTTTTTTTTTAAAAAAAAGAGAGGCAACACTCAGGAAATACTTCCTATATTTAGTGTGTTGCTTTCTTTGGAAAGGGATAGTATAGAGATGAAAGGTGGGGAAAGATAAAGGGCTTCAGACATTGCAACACTGTAATTGCGCGAGATGATAAGTCTTAGAACAGTTGTTGCTCGCCACCTGATGGAGAGTTGGCGAACTTATTGCAGCTTTTTGGTTCATAGCCCTGATTCATTATTTTACTTCGGTGGGGTTAATTGCTATGGAAACACCGAAGGTGGACATTGCGATACGTATGAGGGATAGAAAAAACTCATACATATTAATTTGATGTTGCCGGCACCGGGGATCGAACCCGGGACCTTCTGTGTAAAAGTCCAACGCGCTAACCATTACACCACATTACATGAAATTCTAAGCCGATTTAGATATGTGTGTCTGTCACGGCGCGAAAATGCAATTGGGACTCTTGTTTTTGCTTAGATTAAGTTTGGTTTTAAAAATCAGCAAAATCGGTCAAGCTGTTCAAAAGTTAGGTGTGAAAATGTGAAGGTACCTCTAAATTTTCCATACAAATTGGTGTATTATTTTTTCACCAGACGCTTAGAGGTAAATAATATTTTTAATTCACCTCAAACTATTACTTCAACTCAAACATTTTTTTCATCCCATTTTTTTTCCAACACAAAAAATAATTTTCACCACACAATTATTTGTTTACAACCACAAAAGTTTTTCCCTTAACATTTTTTTATTTCACCTCCAACATATTTTTTATTTATTTTTTTTTCATTTGTACAAACAGAGAAATAAACTGCCAACCGAATTGAAAAGTGTATTTTAATGGTAACAACTTGTAAATTCAGTGAGTACAACGATATTTACATTGGATTTCTAAATATTTTCTGTGTTGCAACTAATATTCAGTTTAATTAACCGAACTTTGTTGTGAAAACTAAAGTTAAGTTGTGCAAGCTGACTAAAATTCTTAATAACCGAATATGAGTCGTAGTAACCGAATTTCAGGCAAATAGCTAAATTTTTCTCGGCAAAAGTGCAGTTTAGCAACTTACGGCAAAAAAAAAAAAAAAAAAATGTGCGGATTTGGGGTTAAAAAAGAAAAAAACCGAAATTAAAAGTTAGCGGCGCTCGGACCCGGGGGACCCACTGGGTCCAAAAAACGAGGGGACGTAGTAACACGTAAGTATGGGTACTCAAATTAAAGGAAATTGTCTCACGATTTCAAAAATGGTATTTGTTTTTTGATCCATGAAACATAGTCCGAATTAGAGCCATATTTCGACCAAAAAAGGGGGCCAAAAAATTTCTAAAAAAAAAATTTTTTCTTTTTTTTGCAAGGTTGCCATGACTTCGGAAAATGTTTTTCTTTTCCTTAATAAAGTTTTTCTGCGTGGCGGCCTGCGGCCGATCTTAGGGGTTTTCTCCTCCATAGGACGCTGCAGGTGGCTTTGCTGAATACAGTTTTTCTGCGCGCGTCTCATTATCTTCCCTAGTGTGAAAAAATCGCGCGATTTTTTCACACGCCTCTTTTTTACGCGTTTACAGATGATGGTAAAATAATATTTTTTGCAATGTAGGACAAATTTTCTTTCATTTGAGTACCATTTTTGCATATCGAAATTTCATATTTTTCTGGCCCCCATTTTTAAGGGTCTTAAACGGCTCTTATTCGGACTACGTTTCACGGATCAAAAAACAAATACCATTTTTTGGCCCCAGTGGGTCCCCCGGGTCCGAGCGCCGCTAACTTTTAATTTCGGTTTTTTTCTTTTTTAACCCTAAATCCGGACATATATTTTTTTTTTTTTTTTTGCCGTAAGGTGCTAAACTGCACTTCAGCCTTTTTCTCTGTGTGTATCATACACCAAATTTAATGCATATATGTACGTACTTTTTTTTTTTTTTTTTTTTTTTTTTACACCTCTCATTTGAAAATGACTACATTCTTTAAAGTTTTGATTTTATGTTTTGATAAAAAGGTTTTTTTTTGTATATTCCAATATGTATAGATAAAACGAGTTGATTACTTTTTTTTTTCTTAACTAAACGAGTAACGAGTTGAAAAAAAAAATCTTTAAAATGTTGCGATATACAAAAAATTTCACTAAGTGCAAAAAAATTTCCATATAAATGCAAAAGTCAAAGAATTTGAAAAATCTAATTTTATTTTATTTTAATAACAGGTTAATATTTTTCGAAAATTAAGCCACTTTAATTTACCAAAATTTTTCTAAACTCTTAAACTTTGTTCACAAATTTGTTTAGTTTATTAAACTTTAGTTTTTATTATAATTTTCAAGACATCTCTTTAAATATTGATTTTTATTAAAAACTGTTAAATTTCATTATTTCATTTCAATTAATTAACAACACTTTTAATTTATTATTAAATTATAACCACAAAAAATTTTGAATGTATTCTTTAATTTGCCATATTTTTTATACGTTTTATGTGTACACTTTTAAAAACCATCATTGTTTAATTATGTGTTAATTTATTATTTTTTTAGTTTTTTTTACTTCAAGTTAATTTTCATATTTAAAGAAAACAAAATTAAAAAAAGCACTTTATACTTTAAACAAGTATATAACACAAATAAAACACAATTTTGTTACTTTTGTCTCACATTTACTAGTGCAAGAAGAAGTGAAAAAATATAATGACGCAAAAAAAATTTTTTTTTCTTTAAAGAAGAATAAATAAAAATCCACAGAAAACCACACGGTATCATGCTCTCAGGGCAACTGAAAATAAGCTCTCTTTAACAATGCCGTTATAATATTTTTTCCAACAATAAAAACCGAAACATTTAAAGCTACATCGGCAAAGAATAAAATAAACATCTCCTTTAATCATTTTAATGAACTTTACAACAAAAAAAAAAAAACGCATATTTTAGAATTATTTATTCAACAATTTACCAACATTTTTTGCCAAGTGTATGATGAAGTCAAGTATTTGCTGTAATATTTTTCTAGGTGTAAATCTAATAAATAGTATGAGCGAGCGAGCGAGTTATTTTGTTTAACGCCAACAAAACTTAAACACTGTTAACATATTTATTATTATTATAAATTTAACAGATGTTTATTTAATGCTTACGCACATACAGCCACACATACATACCTTCACCCGAATAAAAAAGCATCCATCCGTTGTCGTTTATAATTTCGGAAGCATTGGGAAACACAGAATCGTAATGAAAAATTACTAACAACAAATCCAGTAAAAAAATTAACTAACATAAATCTTGTCTTGTTTGTTTAATTCATAACAGGCGCACAGAATATTTAACAAGAGTGAGATAGAACTAACGAACAAAAAATAACAACAGAGAGAAAGCTCTCTAGAGATTAATAATATTAAAAAAAAGTCTCAGACAAAAAAAAAAATCATCACAAACAGAACAGTAATGCTAATTTGGAGCTTAAGGCGTAAAAACACCTAACGATTTGTCAACTCATTCGCCGTTCGGATCGACCATCTCGGATTAAAAAAAAAATCACCATAATTGTCATACTCGACAATAAATCAACGAAACAAAAATTTCAGTTTCCGTACCCTTTCGGTTTCCGAAATTTGAAGTCATGAAAATTGCAATAAACGACCAAATTTGACTAAAGTATCGTTACAAAATTGACTATAACTTTTTAACAACATACAAGATACAAAATTCGTGAGGGCCTTATTTTTTAGGTTAAAATACACTCATTAATATGATATGCATATTGATTTTTTTCATGGGTCAAAGGTCATTTTTGAGGGATTAAGTTCAAATGCCCATATCTCAAAATGTGAATTTTTTTATTCTTAAAAAAATATATGCTTGTAATTGAACTTTCCTCTACATTTGTGTGAAAAAGTCAGGGTTGTATCTCGTTTGGTCTCTGAGTTATAGCCATTAACTCAGGTATGCATAAAAAAACATGTATTAACGTATGCGGAATAAAATTGCAACAAATTTTGCGTAACTGATTACAAAAAAAGTAATTAGGCTATCAAAATTTTAACTTTAGTTTCGGATAACCACATGCTTTCTAATATTACTGTATAAATTTTATGAAAATCAAGTGTATATACTTTTTTTAAATGGCAAAAAAGAAAATAACATCAAAAAAAATTGTAATTTTTAGATAATCAATCTTATTGGAAGAAATCAGAAACAGTTTCTCTGTTGGACAGCTAGACAGTCCATATGTAGTATATTGAATTTTGGATAACCAAATAACAAGAAAAAGTACTACTGCGATGAAAAAAACATTTAAATGTTTCTTAATTATACTGCCGAAAGAATAATCGAGCTGTTTCTAAACTGTAAAAAGTAACCTTAAATCTTCAATTTACAAATTTGGTAAAAACTAGTCAAATACAACATTATTTGCAACATGGACGATTACTCATATTTACTCTTAGATATCAATAAATGACAGGGAAAGCACGTTTTCGAGGGAGATAAATTTACTAATGATAAAATTAAAAGTTTGGCCAAACAAATATTCAAAATCAACAATTTTGAAAAGAAGCTCAGAAAAATCCCAACATCGAAATTTCCAAAAGTACCTCCAAACTAACTAGTTAACTGCATAATCAAGATAAAAAACCTTTACTGGTTGCGTCGAAATAAAAAAATCACATGCTGCACATGTGTAAGGTGGACGTATATATACGTCTTACACAACAGGCTAGAGTTTTGGTATATGTATACTCGTACGTCTTACGCAGGAAAGAGGTTAAATATAAACAACCCTCTTAGGACCATGTTTTTGGCCAATTGAGATACTACCCTGAATTTGTCCACAAATGTAGATGAGGTTTTAATAATAAGCATGAATGTTTAAGAGTTTAAAAAAATATGCTCTTTTCAAGATGTGGGCATTGGAACTCAAGACCCCAAAAAATTACCCGACACGAATTTTGTATCTAGTATACATAGTTTAAAAGTTATGGTCTATTTTGTAACGATAAGTTAGTAAATTTTTAACGTTTTTTTTTTCAAATTTTCATATCGTCATATTTCGGAAACAGAAAATGTCTGGAATCTGTAATTTGGCGAATTTCATTGAAATTGGAGATGGCCGATCAGAAAATGCAATTTTTTTAATTGAAATGGCATATTTTTACTCGTATGTGTTAGCCGATGTTTAAACGTGCTAAATCCATACGCGTTAAATATTTATATTTAGCGGTCCACAGTGGCACATTTCCAGAGAAGGCGGTCAAAATTCTATAACTTTTGAAGGAGTTATCCTAAATAAATAAATAAGACATTTCATTTGAGATATCGACCATAAAAACCGAGTAACACCATGAATATTTATAAAGGGTTTCTCTTTCATAGCTCGTGTTTTTGTTTAATTTTAGCACAAAACAGAAATTTTGTTTGAACGTTAAATTCAACTTTAATCGATTTTTGTATAAAGAACATGATGTATACACGATGGCGGTCCCAAAATTAGCCGACCTGACTTACAGATGGCTGCAGTAGTTTGAAAACAATAACTTTGGTTAAAAGTGGCAACCTTATAAAACATATGTTTTACGTTTCAAGGCACCACGTTGTTTAGTATTTTTTTTTTGGAACCATCAAAAATAAACGATTTTAGTGAGTTTGCAAACATGGAAAAAATTGGTTACCGTTATGTAAATCAGTACTTTTAATTTGAAAGTTCTCAGTCCAAACAATATTAAAGCTAGATTCTACTCTGGGGGAAAGTTTAAACGAGGGCGTCCACACCAAAAGCCCATTTTTTCACTGACTCAGATTTAGAAACGATGTAGCTCATATGAAAGAGCATACTTAAGAACCTCAAGAGCTAAATCTCTGCATCTTCTATTTTACTGTGAACAGGGTGTTTCAAAAAATATTTTTTTTTTGGTTTTAAGTGATTTATAGATTTTTTTTATACATTTTTCAAACGGATTTTAATCAGGTAAATTCTGTTGGATTATATGGTTTATTTTCTATTAATGCAATTATAATTTGAATTTGGATATAATCTGGTTACATAGCCTGGACATTTTGCTTATGATATATATATATACCAAATTGTGGCTCCTCATATTCGGGCACATTGGTGCTACAGCTATTTTTCTCCTCCAAGATCTGAAAACTTGTGTGAAAAATCTGACAGTTTCATGTAAGCACATAATTTATAAAAGCTGAATTTAATACTGTTTATTTAAAAGAGATAATTTTCATTATATATACAGTGGTGGTCATCAAACTAGTCCACCCAGCACACATAATTTTTGTTAATTCTCAATTTAAAATCTTTTTTAAAAAAAATTATATTGGTGAAATATATATAAAAGACAATGTTGCCGATCTTTCTGTTAATTGCCATAATATTTTTACTTTGACTTTTAACCCTTTGACGACCACAGTCAAGTAGGCTTGCCCAACCGTTTTTGCCGCTTTTAATTGGCCAGGTAAAATATAGAGTAAATATGGCCGAAGGTAATTTGGAAGGGATTGTTGTGGCATTAAAAATGTGGAGGGCGATAAATCTCAATCTGGACCCACATTAGGAGTTCTCAAAGTTGGTAAAAAATAATTCTTTATTTAAGTGGGAAAATTTACAATTTTTGACAAGCGAAATGAGAGACTAGTCATGTAGTAAAATTAGTACAAGCTCTAATAAAGGAAAACAATATGGTAAAATTTTTGCAATTAAAGTCATTAAAACAAAGTTTTGCATAAACTTTTCCCATTTTTATAGAAATAAAAAAAGTTTTTGGATTGACGATTTCTTACTCTTAACCCTTTGACGATTTCTTATTCTTAACCCTTTTTGTGTATGTGTTCTGTTTTGTAATCACAAAAAAACTTTCGAATTTCAAAAACAAAGGGAAAACATCGTTTTTTTATGTTTTGTCCGTTGTTTTAAAAGACTACTTGTAGCGGTTATTTAAACAATGTTAAAAAAAATATCAAAAAGGGTTGAATATAATAGAAAATCAGTACTCCTTTTTTAATAGTGTTTTCAGTTAATTTAATGGGTATTTTATTTAGATTTTAATGTAATAATATTGTGAGTATATTTATGGATTAGTTTTTGGGGAGTCGTTCTAAACCTATTTTGGCCTATTTCGCATAAAGTAGGAAACGAAAAAAAAAAATTTGTAGAAAAACATATCGCATATTTTTCGTGCCGAACAGGTGGTATTGCAAAGACTTAGGCCGGTTAGAGGGTTAAGATCCCAATTTAAATTTAACGTACATTTAGAATACTATGTAGGTAAACCCCCCAGTTAAAAACAAATGAAATTTCACTTAAAGAAAGGAGAACTTACATTTCAGTAAATTCAACTAACATTGTCATTTGTTTTTTAATGTTCAAAAAATGAACCACAATTGTAGTAAAAATGAACCACACATGTTAGTAAAAAGTAAACAAACATTTATTTTTTTTTTTATTTTCAAATAACAAAAAACTTCTGCAAAAAATTAATGTAAAATCATAAAACAGTCATTTGATGTGGTTTGTTTTTTCAAATAAACTACAAGGTTAGTAAGAAAATTTAATTTGTTCTACAAATGACTTACATTTACATTAAAAATAAAGAAACTGTATTACAACCCAAACAACTACATATTTTTAAAGCAGAAGTTCCCACTCATGGAAGTTATATTAAAATTTTATATGCTTAACAATCAAAAATTTTTATGTCAAACTAAAATTGTTGGAGCTTGATATTTTAAATTGTGATGTTCATTAAAGATAATTTCCATTAAGATTTTCAATGAATATTTTCGAATTGTTAATAAAATTTTGAGAACGATTTAATTTTTTGTACATTAATTTAATTTTTGTATTAATTTAATTCTGCCAATCCAATTAGTATATATTGTCCGTCTAATAACCCAGGAAAAAATTACACATTCCAAAAAGAAGGTGATGCCCACACTTGCTTACATATCTCATTGCAAAATTTAGTAACTGCAATACCAAACTCATTCCAACGATAGATTCAAAAAAGGAAGTAGTATTGTAATCAATTCTTTAAATTTAAACTAGAAAGCATGAACTCAATAACAAAGTAATTATTTACTTAAAAGAAAATAACAATGTTCTTAATTTGTATGTATAACTTTTTGTACTCAAGAAGTAATCATATACTTTTTCTTAATAAAATGACGTTATTGGAAGTAGTTCCTAATTTTGAAAAAAGAAGTTATACAATTTTAAAGAATTTATTTCATATATTTTTTCAAACAAATTTTTATTTGCAGGAAAATAATACTAAAAACAGAAATAGCATGTTGCCTCAATTTTGTTAAACTGCGGTTAGGTATAAATTAGGGAAGCGCACGTGAGCAGAAAATTGTGAGTGGAAGTTGAAATTACTGACGTTATCGTGAGTGAGTGTAAAAAAATTTTCGAGGGTGATTGTACGTGAATCATATTTTTGTTTTTCAATTTTGAATTGTTCTTTTTTTTTGAAAAATTTATATTTTCGTGGTTTATAGCTCCAAAACTATGACAAACCCATGTTATCATAACAATTCGATGTTTCACTTTTTAGGATTTTATTTCCGTATGAGTTTTGATCGTTATATTTGAGTGACCTAGGAGAATCACGTGTGAGTAAAAGTTGAATTTACTTATGGAACTACTGTTTTTTTTTTTAAATGTAAGTATTTCTTATTTTTCTAGGGAACTATTTATTTATTTTTTTGTGTAAATACTTCGTAGTTTTACAATGGAACTATTTCTTTATTAAAAAATGTATGTAGTTCTTAAAAATATAAAGTAAATGGTTCTTCGGTAAAAAAAATAATCAATTCTAAAGAATCAATTATTTTAGTCTCACGCCCTGTTAAAAGAATCGAGTAGGTAATCTAGTAAGGAATGCGTTCTGCCCAAAATGCTTGATTACAAACCCGCTTACCTTTTTAGAAATTTTTTGCTGGGAACATATGGTATAACGTATTGTAAGATACAATCAAATATGCCGTTTTATGAAAAATTACAGTACTGTTATTTAAAATTGTATCTCACTACACATGATATCATACTTACCTATATTAAATTTTACAAAACTGGATCACACTATATAAGATTATATAATATTATTTTTACCCGGGATGTTATAAATATGAGAGAAAGAGCCGGGAAGTTATGTTTGCCAAATGATGGATGGGTGGAGTGGGGAAGGTGACATTAAAACTCATAGCACGCAAGTAGCCATTTGCTAGTCTCACCCTTTTTCTTAAAACAAAAAAAAAAAAACTAAAAATTCTGGAAAATCTTTTAAAAAAAATCTGTTTTCCATGGAAAAATCTACAATCATTTACAAAAATAATATGATTGGAGTAAAATTTTTCAATTTTAAGTAATCGAGTATGTGTAATTATAATTTGTTTTTAAATCACCTCTAAAACTTAAGTTCGTTAAACTATAAAAATAACCATGAAAATTGTACTATAAATAAATTGAAACTAAAAACAAATTTTTAAATTTATTTTTAATGCATTTTTGTTCAATTCTTTGTTGTTGTAGATGTTGTTGTTGTTGTTATTTTTTTTCTCTATTTTATACATATAAATATTTTTTTTAATTCTACTTTTATTTATTTTTCATTTCAATTTCCATTTTGCAACAAAGACTACAAAACTTCATTATCTTCAAAATACAGTTTTTTCAATTTGTTGTTGTTGTTGTTGTTGTCGTGATATGACCATTACAAACTGTTTTTTTTTTTTTTGTTAAACTTTTAAATGCTTTTAGAAACAAAACTAGTTTTTTTTTACTAAGTAACCCAGTGTAGAAAAGCATTACCATATAAGTGGTTATGAGGAAGACGTATATATATAAAGGGTCCGCCATCTAACGTTTTTTTTTCCGATGCCGATTTTGCCAAAAAAAATCATCTTTTCAGATGAAGCTCATACTGCATGGCCAGCCGAGGCAGCCATTTGAATGAAATTATTTTCCATTATTAACCGGAAGGATTGTACTTTCAAATAAAAAATAAATTTGAGAAAATACTATTCAGTAGATTTTTTTATAGCATTTTCAAAAAAAAAAGTTATTTGGCGTATATACGTGTCCAGCTCAAATAAGTTCTACAATCGGTATGAACAATTTAATTCAAAAAAAGCGCATGAATCAAATACAGTAGTAAATCGATTCTTGCACATACTTGATACTTGCACACCTCGATTCTTGCAACATAGGAATTTTTTCATTACGCACTCAGTACTTGCGACATCCGAAAATTTTGAACTCGATGCTTGCAACATTTTTGTATTATGTATATATCCCTTATGAAGAATTCTTCAATTTTGTCACATGACAGTGGTGCACACCACCACTAAACCAGTCACTATAAAAAAAAAAAAAATATTTAGGTACATTATTTTTTGCTGGGCAATCGATTGAGACTATTTATTTTAAAATCGGAGAGGGGTCGTCCAAAAGGTGATCGCTTTCATATGGAATTGCTCAATATCTAAAATACCGACTGAATAAAGCTCGACAAACTTTTGGTTCGCTCGGCAAAGTTTGGTCATCCTCAAATATATCTATAAGAACGAAAGTAAACATCTTTAATTTAAATGTAAAATCAACCTTGTTATATGGATGCGAGACCTGGAACCTGCCAATAAAAGAATCTAAGAAAATACAGTCGTTTGTAAATAGATGTCTTCGACGTATCTTGAAGGTGTTCTGGCCGAATATCATTAGCAACGAAGAACTGTGGTATAAAACTCAACAACCACAAGTCGCTGAAACCATAAAAATCCGAAAATACAGATGGCTCGGTCACACTTTCCGTAAACCACAAAATGACATCACAAGGAAGGTGCTTGAGTTCAACCCCCAGAAGAATTGGTCGTCCGAGCAACACCTGGAGATGAAATACGCTAAGGGAAATTCAAGATGCAGGGTATTCCTGGAACCAAAACAAACACATAGCCGAAGATAGAGCGGAATGGAAAAAATTTGTTGTGGCCCTATGTTCCTCCTAGGAATTTAAAGGATTATATATATATAATATCTAAAATACTGCTCCGAGCAATAAAATTCAAATATTATTTCGAAAATTATGAGGAGCTGTTCTTATTTAAAATTTTTCTGATCTCTTTTATCGACAGTATGAACAATTAAAAGACGCTATAAAAACAGTTTTTGTTAAATTTTATAAGCTAGTTAGTTCACCATTAGTACACTCTGGGAACTTCTGCTTTAAAAATATGCAGTTGTTTGGGTTGTAATACAGTTTCTTTATTTTTAATGTAAATGCCAGTCATTTGTAGAACAAATTAAATTTTTACTAACCTTGTAGTTCAATTAAAAAAACAAACCACATCAAATGACTGTTTTATGATTTTACATTCATTTGTTTACAGTTGTTTTTGTTATTTAAAAAAATAAAAAAAATAAATGTTTGTTTATTTTTTACTAATATGTGGCTCATTTTTACTACAATTGTTAGTCATTTTTTGAACATTGAAAAACAAATGACAATGTTAGTTGAATTTACTGAAATGTAAGTCGTCATTTCTTTAAGTGAAATTTCATTTGTTTTTAACTACATTTGCAGTGGTCTTTACCTACATAGTATTCTAAGTGTATATATTTTTTGTTGTATTTTTTTGTTATTCTCAAAACTAAAAATACCGTTTGCCGTATGCCGGCGTTTTTCTCGACAACGAGAACGCCAACCGCAATCAGGGAAATTATTTTTTTTAAAACTAATTTCTGAATTAAATTTAAGTATTTCGGACTTATTCATGAAAAAATATTTTCCAGAAATTTTTCCGAAAAGTTGTTTTAATCGTTTAATAGGCTTATGTAAAATAGAGATATTTTAACAGTAACTGATTGTAGTTTATTTAAAAAGTAATCAGTAAATGTTGTTTTTTTTAAAGAATATACATTTAAATTACAAAGAAATATTTGTTTTAAACATATTTTACCATTTATTAAAAAACAAACTACAATTAATACTGTTTTTCTATACCAGTTATTATTTTCAATTAAAATTTTCTTTTTACAAAAAATTCTTTATTTGAACCAAAAAGTTAATGATAATAAAAAAAAACTGTTGTTTTTATAATTTGGGTGCTTATTTGTGATAGTTAAAATAAAATAAAATCGTTTTTTTACGTATTTGTAAGTTATTTTTTACAAGTTTTTATTATATTTTCGATAGTCTATTATTTTTTGTTTTTCTTTGTCTATTTTATTTTTTTGAGATTAAAAAAAAAACACCAGCACGAAAATGTGGTTTATGGTCCAAAAACAAATTTGGAAATAAGACCGAGGTTTTGTTTCTTGATATACCACACAAAATAATGGATTTTTTTTAACTAGTTTTCTATAAACTTTTAATTTTTAATATTATTTAGGAATTACTAGGGCAAGGAATTTCATGCAACTAAAAAAGGAAAATAGGCGCTTAAAATATGCAGGAAAGAATCCAAAATATGCACTTAAAATATACATTTAAATATGTACAAAAAACCAAATAATATGCACTAAAAATCATAAAATATGCACTAACAATAAAAAAAAAAAATAAAAAACTATGCACATGCAATTTTTGGATTCTCAAAAATCGATTTATTAACCGAGATTGTTTAAAAATTAAATCCAATATTTAAATGTCTAATAAATGACAATGCTATGTTTAATTTTTGTTTTTACAAAATATGCAATTAAATTGAAAATATGCAAAATATTCAACAAAAAAAAAAAGAAATGCAAAGTTATGCCATAAAATATGCATTCATAGGAAAATATGCAAAAATATGCATTTATAACAAATTATGCGAAAATATGCAACAACAAATCGATGCCATTTTGTTGCAAATTCTTTGATTCGGAAAAGTATTTGGTCAACATCGATTTTGGGCTAATGACTACAAACATGCATTTCTATGAAATTCCTTGTCCTTGTAATTACCATCAGAAAAAAATTTAAATAAAGGGTACGCCAAATAACTTTTTTTTTTTGAACTCCTGAACCAATTGGACTTTGTATGGCGTCATACCAAGGTCTTTATGCAAAATTCGTCTCAATGATGTCTCCGAAATGGTTAATTGTTGAGAACGACGGTGAATTGATGTTAATGGCGCTTCACTCACACTTTCTGCCACAGCAGCAATATTCTCGGGTGTACACACTGTTTTTGGCTTTTCACGCTTTGGTTTATCGATGAGGATGCCAGTTTCTTTCACTTTTTTCACAAGATAACGAACATACGGACCCCATACTCGTTCAGCGGAAGGATAAAACTAATTATCTGTCAAATCAGACATGAGCTAAGTGTTACCATTCACGAAGTAAGCACTAGTTGAAAAAAAAAAACGTTAGATGGCGGACCCTTTATGTAGTTATCTTTATATAATTACAAAGTTAATAAATTAATTGTTTTTATCATTAGTAAATTAAATTCAATAAAAATGTGTTTAATAAAAAAAAAAAATATTTTTCATAAGTTTTTGTTAAAATAAATGTCTGTACTTCCCCCATTGCGTAAGAGGTATATGGGGAGCTTCAAAAATTTTCGACACTTTGAGGTAAAATATTTTCAAAAAATTTTTAGTATGACATGAATAATGCTTTGTGTGTACATTAGCCAATGTTTAAGCATGCTAAGTCCGTTTAAGCATGCTAAATCGGCGGTTTTAAGTTTCGAGGAATTTAAAAATATTAAAATTACAGTTTCTGTTCGGATTTAATTAAAGCAACATCAATTTATAGATCTCATTGTACATATTTATAACATTTAAAAATATATAAAGAATGGCCCAGTTATTATCTGGACGCACTCATAACGTTGTTTCAGCGACCCCAGTGTATGAAATTTTAAACCATTTACATATGTTGTTGACAAGACATATACCGTTATTTGACATAATTTTCAAGTCTGTCATTCGAATAGTATTTCGTACAGACGCCATGGAACAACAAAGACGTGAAGAAATTTTGCACACTTTCTTAGAAAATCCAACATTCAGTAGTTCGAAAAACAAACACATGAATCCTCCTAACTGCCCACAATTTCGGCCAATCGAAAGATATTGGGCAAATGTAAAAAATGAATTGAAGAAGAGTAATAAAGAAGCAAAAAATGAAGTTATAATGTTACAAAAATGAAACCAGAGTGCTAAAAAAGTAAAGCCGAAGGATGTGCAAAAATTAATGGGGAGCATCAACAAACATGTCCGTTCTTTTATTCGTAACAAAGAAAATTAATTTATTTGTATGATTTTCCTTAAAGCTAAATACATTTTCTTTAATTTGGTGTATAATTTAAAAAATGTGTCTGTTATTTACAAAGTTATAACTACTTTTGTGCGTCCAGATTATAACTGGGCCATTTTTTATTACACTACCAAAAAATATAAAATACACTTAAAAATGTTTGTTGTCATATTTTAGAACTTAGAAAGAAAACCGTGATTGTTTTGGAAAACATGCATTTTTTTTTTGCCGATATTTGATATTTATTTCAGTTTTGGGTAAATTATTTGCAGGAAATCATATTAAATACTTTAGATTTCGCAAAATTAAAATTTTTGAGATTATGAAAATTTTGTTTGCTCCATAGAATTTAAAGTTCTTAGAATTTGTTGATGCCTTTTTGATTTTCGTATTAAGCTGATTAACATATTTTATATGATGTACCTTTTTTCGGAATTGTATCAGCGCTTTAGTTAGTTGTCACAAAGCGAAATGTATTTGAAAAAAACAGCCGCTGTAGCCGCTGTGAATGAAAAAATTCCAGTTTTTGCATTTTATCTTAGTCCGCCGTAAGGATTCTCTTTAGATACCAAAACTATGTTTTCAAGCCATGCTTATTAATAAAAAATGCGAAACAAAAATAAAATAATTCTCAAAACTCAATTCAATTAAGCGGAGCACAATCCATATGGAAAAAACTGCAATACCTTAAAATATTGTAAAAATTTTGGTTTCACTTTTAAACCAACATACAACTTTTCACCAAGCATCGGTATGGAAAATACTTTTTCAGTGAGTGTATCTCCCAAGTCTTATGAGTCCATTTTGTATTGGTTTGGATTTGAAAGTTAAAAACTATGAGCAAAAAAATTAAATGAATCAAAAAACTCTTGTAAGTTTCAAGTCATTTTTAAAAATTTTCGACTTTTAAACGGCCATCAATTCTTTTGGGGAAGACGTTTCAATGTGAAACTTTGCACGTCATAGCTTTTAAGTACAGTCAACCTAAGCCTAATCATCGTTCTTCTCAATTCATAAAACCTGGAGAAATAAGAGGCATCTAAAGTCGGTTTCCGCCAGTGTCGAAAATTTTTAACTAGGTCATATGTATATAGGGTATTCAATCGGTTAACCGTGACTCGATTAATAGATGAATTTTAATCAAATAATTGCTGGAGTAAATTAAAATTACCAATTTCGAGTAACGAATAACTCGAAATTTTTTGGTCGATTAATCGATTTAATCGTGTAAATCAAAATATGTTCTATTTCAAATTATATTTTATAAAAAAAATTTATATTGTTTCGTATTTTGTAAAAATAAAATATTTTTTTAAAAAATATAAAGAGCGGATACGTAAACGGATTGTAACTCCCTATAATGTGTAAAAATAGTACCTGCATCAAATATGTTGTCTCTTTTTTACACATTAACCAAAGGGTGACGGATTTGCGGAAAGTAAATTCTGTCGAAAATAGATTTCCACTTCGTGTTTCCGTTTAATTAATAAGTTAGATAGGAACAAAACTACAACATTATCTTCTATCTTCTTTTAACGCATATAATGTTTCATAAATGAGTTACGTTACGGTTACGTTCAAGTAATTTGGGCTGAAAGCAATGTGTCATTTACCGTTTTAGTTGACATATTATACTTGTTTAGTAGGGATATAACTTGTTTAAGTGACACCGCGATATGAGCAATTTTGTACCGACGAAAAATATTTTTCTATGGTAATTTAGAAGAAAAAAAAAACGTTTCGCACCGAGACCAATGTCTAAAATATCACATTTTTACCAATTTCTAAAGATATTTTAAAAGCATCCTTGAACAATCACAGACATTATTATACTCAAATGTAGGGGTAATTTATGTAGACATCGAAACTATAAAAAATGTAAAACCAAAAGGTAAGATTTTAAGAAATTAAGTAATATTTATAAAAATCGAAATATTCAACAAAAAACCACACCAATCGCAAATCTATAAAATTGAAAGATTCGCTTTTTCCAGATTCGAATTGAATCATAATTTTTTAGTGTTCCAGCTTTGATACATTTACTCATTCCTTTCACTTGGATCTAAATTCAACTTAATCACATGAGTGAAAACTTCTATTTTAGAAAAATAAATAAAGTAAAAAAAAAAAAATATGTTTTAAAAACTTCAACGCGAAATTTCTTTTAACGGTGGCGAAAAAGTAATATAATTTTTTTTTTATATTTTTATAAGGCATAAACTGTTATGCCTTATAATTTTTGATATTTGAAAAAAATGCTAAAAGCTATATCCCCAATGTTTTCTTAAAATCGAACTTTATAAAAACGAAAGAAATAAAAGTAAAACACCTTAATTGTGTATTATTTTATAAGATCTTGTTAATTTTAAAATAATTAAATAAAGTATATTTTTAATTTTGATAAAAAAACATTTCGGAACTCCTGATTTTGTATTTTTTTGTGTGTTATTATGTATTTTTAAGGAAAAATTACTCCAGTAGTTTTAAAATCTTACTCGGTTAAAAACCTCAAAATCGAGATACTCGTTTACTCGACCAAAAGCAAACCCGATTAATTTGAATACCCTAATATATACGTCTTTGCTGGATTTTGTCGACGCAACATGCGAAGTAAAATGGATAAGTACATATTTGGTAATGGCAAGTACGTACAATTGCCATTACAATTGTCATTACAAATCTCATTACTTTTATACAAAAAATAGAAAAATATGTGGTTGTCTATATGCTCACCAGTATGGACAAATATAATGAGTCTAAAATTATATTAAAAAAATAACTAAATATAATAAAAAAAAACATATTGATTTTTTTTCATAAAATGTGTCCACACGGGATTCGAACCCGGGCCTACAGGTTGTCAGTCAACCGCTCTACCATCTGAGCTATCTCGACACGTTATACTTGATAGATAGATAAAAGCATAAATGACTTGCTTGCACGAAATGTCATTAGTTTTCAGCTTACAAAAAATCAAAAATAAGTAGTTATATATGTACTTACTAGAAGTGAAAAAATAATGAGTCTAAAAATAGATTTTCTAAAAATGTTTAGACCATTAATTTATTTTTAAAATAATGAGCACTTATGGGAAACATATTATTTTTTGTATTGAAATAATACGAAAATTAACTAGTTATAAGTAAGTCCTTATTATGTGTGTTAAAGTAATGTAGAGAGTAATCTGGTGTCATTACTGGTAGTGAGAAAAGTAATGACATGTCAGTACCGTTTCTACACTGGGAATAGAACTTTTAGTACAACAAAAAAATTACAGTTAAATTTTTATTATGTCTGTCTAAGGCTGAATGGCTGCTCATACAACAGTTAGGCATTGACAGTAGTCACAAATAACAAAAATCGTCGAATAATGTTGCAAAAATAAAACAACATGTAAAGTCATTGTCCGCTACTTGTCCGTTGACAGTGAAATCTTTAAAAACTGGATGTTCATCATCATAAATATAAATTGTTACAGGTAGAGAATCTAGTAAGAAAGTCACAATTTAGCGAAAATTAAGAATTTCCCACTTGTTAACCAATTTTTTAAATTTATTTATTTTAAAAGGCTAAATACGACCCTCCTAGTTTGACAACTAATTTAAAAATAATTTTTAGGACAAATTCAGTACATATTTAATCCATGGGATTTATGAACATTTTTCAAGCTATCTAAATTTGACACAACTGTTTGTGGAAAACAGGTGTTTCTGTCAAATATCTATTGGATTTTCTATAATTTTTAATCCGTTATATAAACGGATAAGACTTATATCGTAAGATTTTGGTTAACTAAGTAGAGAACGAAAAATCCAGTCAGGGATGGGAAATTGGAATTTTGAAATGCTTTAAGAAAATAAAACGGTTTTGTTTAGTGTAATTTGAGTTTGCTCAATTCTCATTTTATAAACAAATAATTTTCAGTAATTTTTGAAAATCGTTTAACTAAACGAAAAAAAAAACAATCTTGACAAGTTTATAAACAAAATATGATATACGTATAAATAATAGTGATAAATTCCATGGAATGGCAAAATGCAAAAAATTATAAAATTTTTTTTTTTATAAATTTAAACATGAAAATAAACGAATGAATTGAGTTTACACAGATAAAATATCTGAAATATTTTGATACAAACAAACATGGAATAAATACATACATATATGTATGTATATAAGTGTTAATAATCAGAGTTTTAAAGAATGAATTCCTTAACATTTTTATTCAAATCGCAAATTTTTGCATTCTGTTAAATGCAATGATCGAGTTTTCAAAGGTTGAAGTATTAGAAAAAAGTAATAATAAACTAATAGGTTAACCTACTACCGTACATAAGTAGTAAATTACATTTCCACAAAGGGCCTATTATCACTTTATATTATAGCTGATTCAAAAAATGCCATGTTATCTCATGAGATCTGATATAATTTGATCCGAAAAGTTAATCTATTTAATTGGATCAACTTATATATAATTTGATCAAATTTGATATAACTTCATAAAAATCTTTGGAATCCGCACTACTATTATGTTTCACATTCCAAATAATAATGAAAATTTAAAACAGGGAGTTAAGGGGTTAAAATGTTAAAATTTTACTACAAGTCCCTGAATACACCAAAATCAAACATTTTTGTACAATATGTTAACCCTCTAACTCCTCCAGGTAAAGCAGCAAAAAACACCTTTAAACCCAGGATTTAAGGGGTTAAAATGTTCCGCAAAAATATTCGCCGTGAAATTTTACTATAAGTCCCTGAATACACCAAAATCTGAATACACTCAAATCACAAAACAAATTATGTACACAATATATGCACCGAAAAGCAACACTCAGGAAATTCTTCCTAGTAATTACTGTGTTGCTTTCTTTGGAAAGATGATAGTGGAGCGATGACAAGTGGTGAAAGATGAAGGGCTTCAAACATGGCAACACTGTAATTGCGCGAGTAGATAAGTCTTAGAACAGTTTGACACGTTTTCAGTACGTTTTAGTTAAATTTGAACTATTTTTTTTCATGCTAAATTTTTGGGGTAATTTAAAATAAAATTCTTAATAAATGTGAAATTAACCCTAAGCTCTCTTTTGTTGTGTCTTATTTCTGACTTTCTGGTTGAATTTTCCGTTTTGGTGTATTCAGGGACTTATAGTAAAATTTCACGGCGAATATTTTTGCGGAACATTTTAACCCGTTAAATCCCTGTTATAATGGCGTTTTTTTGCTTTTTTAAAATAAGGACGAAAAAGACCCTTACCTTGAGGAGTTAGAGGGTTAACATATTCTACAAAAATGTTCTCCGTAATATTTTACATACGTTTGCTGAACACACCATATACTTTCAACGTAAACTTTACTTGATTTTCTATGTCGATTGACAATACAAAATCTGCATTTAGGGGAAACTTTACCTCCCCCTAAAATTAAACCCAGATGTAAACTTTCAAAACGCCGATACACGTGTCATTTTTTTTTTGCCCCTTCTATCAAAATTTATCGGTCGGACCTTGTAATTTTGGAAAACATTTTATTTTGTTGTACAGTGTAATTATATATAAAAATTAGATTTTTTTTGTTAATTTTTACCATATATGTTTATATATAAAAGTTTTCCTTTTGATTTTAACACATATATTTATATAAAATTTTATGTGATGCCATATATTTTATATATAAGTGATAGACATTGTTTGGTTTTATTGTATCATATATTCTTATACATATGTATAAATGGAAGTATATATGATCTCATATTTAGCTATATCAAGTATATACGATGAGATAAAAAAGGTCAACCTTTATATATCATGATATATAACGATATATGATGATATATAGCGGTGTATTAAACGTTTTCGTAAAAATAAACATGAGATGTAAATATATATCGTTACATATGCCCATATATGTAATCATATATAATTATATCAAGCTATATATGACTATATATAAAGTTTTTCGTCGGGAATTTAATTTTAGTATCCCGATTAAAAAAAAACTGATTTAGAGCTTTATATAGCCGATTAAAAAAGTTGATATCGAGCTTTATGTATGTGATGTTCAATCTTATAAAATTTCATACGAAATATGGGCCCATATAATAATAGTAAAGGATCCGCCAAATAACTCTTTTTTTTTTGAAAATGCTATAGAAAAAAACTACTGAATATTTTCTCAAATTTCTTTTTTATTTGAAAGTACAATCCTTCCGGTTAATAATGGAAAATAATTTCATTCAAATAACTGCCTCGGCTGGCCATGCAGTAGCCTACACGATCGGTCCAATTTTTAAGCACATTATCGGTTGTGTGCAGCTGTATTTCCTCCTCTTCAATTTTTGTGAACAAAAATTCGTTCAACATGGCCCGATAACGATCGCCATTGACTGTAACGGCCACTCCTTGCTCATTTTCGAAGAAAAATGGCCCAATTATGCCTCTGGACCAAAATCCGCACCAAACAGTGACTCGTTTTGGGTGTATCGGCACACATTCTGCAACATTACCATGATTTTTAAAGTAATGTCGCAATATTTCCCAGCGTTGTTCAAGCGTATACACAACCATATTCGTTCAGCGGAAGGATAAAACTAATTATCTGTCAAATCAGACATGAGCTAAGTGTTACCATTCACGAAATAAGCACTAGTTGAAAAAAAAAACGTTAGATGGCGGACCCTTTATCTACTTGTATAGGTTTCTATTGAATGAATGCCCAATAGAATTGTATTAGTTTATATTTAAAAGTAAAATTTTAAGCTTTTTTTACAAATATATCCGCTAGAGGGCGCTTCTAAGATCATTCAGAACATTTGTTCAAACAATCGGATATCATTAAAATAAACATTTGTTTGCCTCAATTAAAAATTTGATATTAATTGAAAAAATTTAATGTATTTATTGAAATTTAAAGGTCTTTAAAACATCTTTTAGTGTTCTGCATTATAAAAATAATGTAACTATAATATAGCTGCACTTGTTCGTAAAATAAATTAAATTTTTTTTTGCATAATACTTATTAAAACGAATTAATAATAATAAAAAAATATATTATAAATATTCGATATTTGTTGTTGCTGTTTTTTTTTTTTATTAATTAAACAAAAGCAAAGTTGTTTTCATTTAATTTTTTTTTTTTTAATTTAAGTGCAATAAACAAACGAAATAAATAATTGTTGTGGTCGATTCGTCGTTCTTATATACTACAATTATTTTTTATTTTATTTATTTATTAAATAATCATGAAGCCACTTAAGGCCAACCGATTACAGTAGATTTTCGACAGTTTTCATATTATTAATTTAATATTATTTAAAATTAATAGTATATCTATACTCTTACATTTATATTAAAAAAAATGCATTTTCAAATTCCTAAATTTCCCTATCACGAATATGGTTCATCTGTTTCCCCCCATGAAAGTGGCAACCAATGGTGTATGTACCGAAACGGAGTAATATAAGAAGCATTATAAGAAAACATTTACACGAATATAGCTTCCTTAATGAATTATTGAGTATAACAAATTTTTAAATTGCGGTACAGATAGCGAAAAATGCCTATTTTCGTACTCTAAAATTGAGTTCCACAGTCTGGTAACTCGAACTACAAAAGATTGTTGCATAAAGAGTGTATAAAAACGGGGTAATAATAAAGAATGAGTTCGAGTTGAATGTCCAAACTCAAATCTGGAAATGAGGTATGATGGCGATGCACCTTTAAATACTTTATAAAATAGAGTCAATAGTTTAATATTTACATAATCCTTAAAGCTGCATCCCAAAAAATCATATACAGATGCCGACACGTGATCCCGAACTCGTAGACCATACACGTACCTAATAATTCGATTGAAACATCTTTCTATTTTTGAAAAATTACCAGAGGAGGTTCCGCTATAAACTTCTAAACCATACACAATTAGTGGCATTAGAAGAGTATGCCCAATTTGCTTCCTTATATTAATCGGTAGATGACATGGAATGCTATACACTCTACGTAAAGTTATCAAAACTCGATGGATCATAAAATTAATATGTTGGATAAATGATAAGTTTTCATCAATATAGAAACCAAGAGTTTTAATATAGGAAACAAACTCCAAAGGAGTGTTATTTAATAAAATATTAGGAGCATTTCCTAGTTTATTATTAAAGTCAACCGCTTTAGATTTTGAAATATTTAATGAAATATAGTTTGTAGCACACCATCTGTTAACGTTTAGAAGGTCTTCTTGTACTATTCTAATAAGTTCATTTCTTGATTCTGCAGTAGCTATTAATTGCAAATCATCTG
The DNA here is from genome assembly GCA_021234595.1 of Delia radicum. NCBI lineage: Eukaryota > Metazoa > Arthropoda > Insecta > Diptera > Anthomyiidae > Delia > Delia radicum. The sequence continues at coordinate 135,201,993 of CM037852.1, forward strand.
CATACATGTAACCTTTTAACGAAGTCAAAGAGGAAAGAATATCATTAACATAAGTCAAAAATAATAATGGACCTAAAATAGTACCTTGAGGTACCCCTCTACTAGTAGTTTGGCTTGATGATCTATCGATACCAGTTTGTACAAATTGTGTTCTTTGTGTAATAAACGTTTCTACTAACCTACACGCAGTTGTAGAAAATCTAAAATTAGAATAGAGCTTATTAACAAGCACTTCATGAGATATTGACTCAAAGGCTCTACTAAAATCTAAACTTATCATAACCGCCAAGTGATGATTATCCAAACTACTTTGAATTTCATGTAAAATATCAAGTGTGTGTGTCGTTGTGTTATGTCTTTGTCGAAATCCTGACTGATATTCCGATAAAAGATTTTCCCTGTTAATAAAATATAACATCTGAGAATTCATCAAAGATTCTAACACCTTTGAGCAGATTGATACAATGTTTATAGGACGATAATCGTTACAACTAACTGGGTTTCTTATCTTTGGGATAGGTAAAATTCTAGCTTCTTTCCAAAGTAAAGGATAAACCGATGTGGTAAGAATACAATTAAATATATGAGTAATATGACAAATGATATTAGGCAAAATTAACTTCAAGAATTTAAGCGAAAGTCCATCAGGTCCAATACTATCCGAACTGATCCGCATGAATGCATTAAAAACTTCATATTCCTCAACATTGGCAAAAGAAAATCTATTTTCATTCGTATCTGATTGTGTAAGATAAAAAATTAAGGGCGGGTTATCAATTGGTGATAAAACAAAATAATTGTTGCATTCCTCCACATCAATATTAGGAAATCTGTTATTATTGGTTCGGGTCGCACCAACTCTCTTAAGTTCGTTCCAAACCTTTTGCGACGTTCCAGTGTCAAAAAGTTCACTATAATACTTCGCTCTTTCTTTTCGTATTAAGCTTTTTAGTCGATTACGATGTTGGCAATAAGAACGCCAACTATCGTCATTTTTGTTATCTGAGTAATTTCGAAAAGCTGCATTTCTCAAGCGCTTAGCATTAATGACATTCTCAGATTTCATCCAAGGATCTTTTTTTGCTACAAATATCGTTCTTAATGGCACATGTCTTTCGTAAAGGCCTAACAAAGCAGTTGTAAAAAATTCTACCTGATAGTTTGTATCATTTGTTACATAAATAGGACCGAAGTCGATTTGATTCAACTCCTGAATACAATTTTCTTGGTTAAAATGTTTGTAGTCCCTTACTTTAATTTCGTTGCTAACCCTTGTAGTTTCAATTTCATAAGAAATGAAAATCAAAGCATGGTGTGAATTAAGAGCAGGAAATTGGAATTGTCCTTTTCTTTCAACCAAATCTGCATTCGAAACCAAAAAATAATCGATCAACTTATACGTTCTTGAGGGCAAATCATAGTGAGTCGGCAAACTATTGTGAATAAAATTTAATCGTGCCTCATTGATCATATCTCTTGAAGTAGCATTCTCTTCAAATAAATTTATATTAAAATCACCTGCGACTATCATATGATTATATCTAGCAGACAATTCACCCAATTCTTCAAAACATTGACTAATATTACCATAAGGTAAATAAATAACACCCACTAGTACTTTAACAAGATTTACCCCAGTTATTTCAACAAAGATGGCATCACAAGTCAATCCTTTATTAAACTCACAAACCACTTTAGATTGAAGGCTGTTGTGAACATATATACATACTCCTCCACCATGTCCACTTAATTTGTCATTTCGATGTAAATGATATCCATTTATTTCCACTGCGTTATCTAAAATACCCTCTCCTAACCATGACTCCGAAATTCCAATAACATCAAAGTTATTTCCCTCTATAACATGCCTAATCTCATCTAATTTAACAGAGGTATATCGCGGTGAAATACTCTGCACATTCATATGCATAATATTCAGATTGTTAGAGTTCAAATTTAAGCGATTTAATGCACCATTAGTTACCACGTCCCCCAAATTGTTATTCATTTCCGATATATAAAGAGACTCCCCATATTCGTGTTAAGAAATAAAATGTTAATAATAAAAGAGTATTACAAATGCTTAAATTAATATATAGTATTAAAGTATTTTTATCCATTAGATATTTGTTTCCTAACAAATCCTATCCGTCTTAACTAAATTCATCAACAGAAAAAATCAGTAAACAACAATTAAAGTAGCAAATATTCGTTATAGTTTATGAAATAACTATTCTAAATTAATAAATAAATTCATTAACTTCTTTATTAAAACGAGTAAAAATTATGTATAAATGTTGTTAGTTCAAAAAAAAAAAAAAAAAAAAAGTTTTACAAAATAACTACAATGTTTCAAAAAAAATATATATATATTAAAAAAAATAACCTTAGATAACATGAGTTTTTTTTTTTTTTTTTTTTTTTTTTTTTGTATAATTATGTAGCATGCAATAATTTTTTTTTTTTTTAACAATACTGTAACTATAAATGTGTTATTTTTTTAATTTCAATCATTTTCAAAAATTAGAAAAAAAAACAATATAAAAAAATATATAACGTATAAAAATAGTAATCAATTTTATAACACGTTAAATTGCGTTGTTCACATTCAAAACGACCGCATCAGCAACTGGAATCGTCTTGTACAGAGCATTAATCGTTTCAAAATTAAGTACTTTTACTTCACCGGAAAGAAGAGTAACTTTAGCTTCAGGCATATTTTTCTTTATAATATTAAATTTCTTTATCTTCTCCGCTTGTAATAATTTTCTACACCAGTAGCTTAATTTTGATGCAATCGGAGAAAGATGATCATTTAAGTAAATTAGGGAATGCAGACGGGAAATCGCGGAATTTCTCTGTTCCCGCAGTTCCGGAAATTTGGTTCGGGAATAACGGGATTTTTAAGAATACATTTTTAAACAAATAAGTGAAATATTCTACGTTATTAATGCAGTATTTAGCAATTTAAATAAATTTTTAAAAGAAAAAAAAATATAATAACTACATCGCAAAAGTAAACTTCCCCGTTTATCTTAGACTTCGACCTTAATTATACAATTTAAGTGCTCTATATTGCTCATAAATAATTTTGCTATGTATTATAAATTATTTGCCCAAAACACTTTATATTATCAAATATTGTCCAAATTCCATTTTTGGGCCGAACTCATCGGTCAAACTCAATTTAATTAATATTTTTTTGTTAGTTTTACCATTTTCTTTAACTTTTTTCCCCTATTTTAAGCTTACAATTTTTTAAACAAACATTTTTTAGTCAAACTTTAAGATTTAAATTAATTGCTGTTTTAAAATTCATTTCTCTCTGACTTAAAAAAACTGCAATTTTTAAGAAAAAAGACAAATTTATAATTTAGACTTCTTTTTATAAAAACTCTCAGGTCGTTTAAGACATTTTGCATACAAAAAATATGATTTATTATGAAAAATTTTATAATTTATTTTTCGAGCGGGATCCCGGGAATATCGAAAAAAATTTCCCGCTTTCCCGGCAAATGGAAAAGTGCGGGATTTTGCATTCCCTAACTACAATACAATATATACAAAGACTGATTGTGAGCGAATTTTCTGCGTGATATTAATGCATTTGTGCATAGATGTGGTGAAGTTGCACTGGAACTCGTTCATTGAAAACTTTCATGAAACTAATGCAAGTTTTCATAATATTTTATAAAAAATATTATTAAAAGTTTCATTCATTCAATGAAGAAGTTTCATTAAAAACCCAGTTTCATTAAAACTATGACGCTTCTCATTTATTGTAAGAAATTTTTATTAGTTTAATGAAAATTTTCATTATTTTTCATCTACTAAAATTCTGTCTCTGTGCACAGAAAAAAATTTATTTATTTATCAGTTTGCAACTGAAATTCGGTTACATCGATTAAAATCGTTTGGGAAAATTATATATTGGTTTTCACAACAACATTTGGAGAATACAAAAGAATTTTAGTTGCAATTGCGAATTTATTGGTTGCAGATGTTAAAATAGATTTAATTCGGTTGGCACTCAATTTTTCTATGTGTATTGTATGTATATTTGAATCGAGTATATTACATAGTATATAATCAAGTATTTAATATACAATATGTACGACAATTGAACATTGGATAGATTGGATGATGAATGGTGTTGTGGCGTTATATTGTTTTTTGCAATTTTTATTTATAATTTTATTTTTTTTTTTTCAGTTTTCGTATTTTTTGTTTATTTTACTAACCGTTGATGAAATTCGTATACCGTGTAGATCAGAGCTTTGAAGGATTCATTCAATTTGTGAATGAATTTCCTAAAATTGAATTACATTTTTTAATTCAAGGAATGAATTCTTTAATAAGAAAATATTAAGAATGAATTTCTGTGTATGAATTCAATTTTAGAGAATGAATTCCTTGACTAAAACATTAACCTATTAAAGACTGACCCCCCCCCCCCCCCCCCCCCCGGCTTTGTTAAATATCGATGAAACTTCAAACATACAATATTTTAGGTGTTTGTATCGATATATATATATGTATGCACAGCGCATAGTTTAGGGACACGCCCAAAATTGTCGCCGAAATATGCGGTGTATAGACAAAATTGTCCTCATCTTAAACGCTAGATGTATGAAAAGGCGCGAAAATTTTGGGGACAGTCCCCAAAGTAAGCAAATGTCCCTAAACTATGCGGGGGAATGAATAAATGTCTGTAGAGTATGCGGTGTACATACATATATATATATATATATATATATATATATATATATATATATATATATATATAATATATATATATAATTTCCATACCTGGGACTTACGCATTAATCACTGATATTAAACAATTCCTACATGTTTTTTGAATAGAATATTTTTTAAAGGATCTTCCACATAAAACTCTTAATTTTTACTTGAAAGAATCGATATTTCAAGTAAGAGTATTTCATAAGACTGCAAAATGCGTATTTTAATGCCCATGTCACAAAATACAGTAGACTCGCGGTAACGGAAACTATTAAAACCTGAGCGTGTTCACGTTTGCGAAGTTGTTCATGTTTACGAAGGTGTAATTTTTTACATCTTAAAAATAAAATAGACATATATTTTACTCAAATTCATATATTTTTTCATTAATTCATATTCATTAATTCATATTTGCTTTGCTAAGCTAGTCACGCCTGATCCTCTTTTTATTTTTTTTATTACATCCACTTTTTCCTATAAAGATAAAAAATTTGGTAGTTTTTGCAACATTTTTCACGACACACTTTATATTAAACTAAAAACAAAATAAGCAAATCAACAGCGAGCGTTACACAAAATGCCAAAATATATTCATAAGCAATCATTTACGGGGATTCCCAATTTTTAAAAAAGTAGTGATTGCTTGAAAATGTTCAAAAGAAAACAACGTTTTCTATGTTCCATTAATTTTACATTTGTTCACGTTATAGGACTTTCTTACTGTGTTCACGCTACAGAGTAGTCAGTGTAAAAAAATTTATGTTCATGCTAGCCGGTGTTCACGTAAGGCGGTGTTTTTGTTATCGCGAGTCTACTGTAAATCCTGTAACCCAGGTGAGTGGTCCTAAAAAGGTAAATATTTTTTAGAGGTCACCTAAGACTATTAAGCGCAAAGAAAGTTTTCCGATTTTTTACTTCCCCAATTTTTCAGAGTCGTTTTCGTGCAGTTTTAAAAAATGAACCACAAACATTTATTTGTTTTATTTTTTAAATAACAAAAAAAAAAAAAAAACTGCTATATAAAATGAATGTATAACCACAATACAGTAATTTGATGTGGTTTGTTTTTTTAAATAAACTACATTTGTAGTCAAAAATTAAATTTCTTCTACAAATGAATGTTTTTTTTCACTTAAAAATAAAGATTACTGTATTACAAACTCAAACAACTAAAAATATTTACAGTAGAAGTTTCCTGAGTGTAGGTACTTTTTTGTTCAATTCCCTAAAATAAGCTTTTCACTTAGCGCCCAAACAAATAACTTCTCAAGTGAGACTATAAAAAGAAAAACAATAAATTCCTGGTTAAATTAGGGAAGGTCGGAAAGTAAAAACTGTCCTGAAATGAACTACATGATCTTTAAATACAAAAATACTTTTTGTATCACAAATCGGGTGTAGGTTTTAAAATGTATTCATGTGTTCCATTATTTTTATTTTTATTTTGTCCAATGACCAATTTTTAAATCTGTTGAATTTTTTCGTCACAATGCCATATTAGACGGTATGTTGAAAACATTAACTTTAAAATATTAAAATAAGAGATCCGGTTTTTAACTATTATTTTTATATTATTACGCCCTGCATGCAGTTCCTTCAGGAAACTAAACAAAAAATTTAAATCCTTGGGTAATTAAACAAAAAAAGTTAAGTAACTAAGGGAATTAATCGAAAAAGTGGAATTAACTAGTTTTGAATGAACTCCCTACTGAATATATTTCATAATTTTCATGAAGGATTTAAAAAAAAATGGGAATGAATTCCTTCAAGACAAATCGAATGAAAAAAAGGAATTCATTCCTTAAAGTTGATCGGGAACTACATTCCTAAAATTTAAATTCATTTCAAAAATGGGAATTAGAGAATGAATTATTCAAAGTTCTGGTGTAGATTAGCTACAATTTGCTCTATAGTTTTTTTTTGTTGTTTGCTTTACTTTAAGTACGAGTATCAAAAACAATTACTACTGCGTATAGTTTTTAATGAAAAAAAAAAAAAAAATAAATAAAAAAAATACAAAATTTAGATGAAAATAAATTAAAAAAACTAAAAAAAAAAATACACAAATTGTTAGGAGAAGGAAAAGTAAAGGTATAAAAATATTCAATTATTCAATTTTTGTAGCCTTGTAGTACAACAAGAGTAGGCAGGCAGAGGCAGTTAGTTAAATAGATTGCAGATTTGTAGTTTAGCCGATTCGTTGTTGTTGTTGCTGCTAATTTTTATTAAAAAATAATTGAAAGATTTTTTTTTTTTTTTTTTAATTCCGTTGTTTGATGAGGGGTGCAAAAACTTGATTAGTTGTTGATTTTTTTGTGTGTTTTTTGTATTTTTGTTTTATTTTTAGCACATCGAAATGACTTTCACCGATTTATTGATACGTTCAACTATTTTAACGTAAAACAAAAAAAAAAAAAAAACACAAATTAACAGCCAAATTCAAATTAAACTAAAAATAAGAAAATCACATTCATATTTTTAAATTTTAAGTTGGGTTGGAAAAATGCATGGTTGGTAAACACTAACCCTAAAATACCGACAACGATACAATACCGTTTCAAGAAACTATTTTTATCCTTAAAATAACCCTAACGAAATAACTTAATATACCGATTACCCTAAAACACCCTAACAAAATAACTTAAAATACCGTTAACCTTTAAATAGCCTAACGAAATAGTTCTGAAATATGGATAAAATATTCGAACGCAAGACATGATTTTGTTTTCTTCTCTCAAAAACATCATTACCCAATGAAAAAAGTTCCGATATAGGTATATATACACTCAGAGAATTTCAGCTTTAAAAATATGTAGTGGTTTAGGTTGTAATACAGCTTATTTTTAATGTAAATCTCAAACATTTGTAGAACAAATTAAATTTTTTTACTAAACTTGTAGTTTATTTAAAAAAACAAACCACATAAATGACTGTTTTATGATTTTAAATTAATTTTTTACAGTAGTTTTTTGTTATTTAAAAAAATAAAAAAATAAATGTTTGTTTACTTTTTACTAACGTGTGTGGTTAATTTTTACTACAATTGTGGTTCATTTTTTGAACAAAAAACAAATGACAAAGTTAGTTGAATTTACTGAAATGTAAGTCGTCCTTTTTTTTAAGTGAAATTTCATTTGTTTTTAACTACATTTGCAGTGGTCTTTACATTATAAGTGTAGTCATATATATAATTCCGTATCACATCATATATCAGCTGATCCGAAAAATGGCATACAAAACCTTGCTTCATGAGATCTATTTCTATCTATTTGATCAAGTTATATATAATTTGCTACAATTTGATATAACTTCATAAAATTGTTTGAAAAGCCGCGCTACTATTTTGTTTCGCATTCTAAATTATAAAAAAAAATTTAAATATAAATCAATAAGTTGGAAAATTAATTTTGTCGTAAACACTGTGTTTCCTAGCTATAACTTAATTTTGTTTTCCAATTATTTCTTAAACAACAGAAACGATCGCTTAAGTGTCTTCAGAATATTAACTCACCTCTGTCTTAGCTTTCGATTGATGTAACATAGAAAGTTGTTGTTATATGTTGTACACTCAAAAAAAAATAGTTTGTAAAGTCAGCAAAAATTTTTGCTGAGTCAGCAAAATTTTAGTCAGGAGGGTGCTAGCAAAAAAATTGCTAATGTCAGCAAAATCTTCTGCTGAAAATCAGCGAACTGATTTTTAGCAACAAAATTAGTAGATTCAGCAAAAGTTTTGCTAACACTTAGTAGATTAGAAATAAAAAAGCCTTGCTAAAAATTAATAAATTTTTTGCTGAATTTTAGTAGACTGAAAAAAAAACGCAGAAAAATTGTAAAAAAAATGTAATTTAGTTAATATATTTGCTGAAAATCATAAAACATATTTTTGTGATTCTTTTAAAAATAATTTAGAATAATTACGAAATATAAAAATTTTCATTTTCCACATTGACGACATGAATTAATTTAATATCTGAAAATATATAGAAATAAATATATATAACATAACAAAAATTTTCTTTCAACTACTTACATCAATGGTAGTCTAAATGATGCTTTCTTTTAAAGGACGCAACTGCCGAAGATAATTATAGAAACAAAACGAAAAAATATACAAAAACAAACGAAACGAAAAAAACAACCCTTTTTTTTTGCAATAAGAAAAAGGAACCATAAAAATCTACCTAAGATGTGTGTCTTTGTCTTTCGCTTTACTCTGTCTACATGTCTGTATATGTTTGTTTGTTTGCAATTTGACCACACTAGATTATAAATCTATAAACATTTAGTTTAGAAATACATATTAAATTAAATATTTTATTTTATCTTTTATTTAATTAATAGACAATTATTTTCACAAGCCGGTGACAACGCAAAATTTAAGTTGTTTTAATCCTCAATTTTGTTTTATGTATGAAAAACAGATACAAAAGTCTTCCATGGTTGATTTTTTTATGTGTTATTAGAGTTGTACTTTTTAGTATCATTTTCCTCTTCTCTACTACATCTTGACAAGCCGCGACATCTGCTTCATTCTGCGTATATCTTTCAATCTGGTCGTCGTCCACACTATTAATGTGCTTATCAGCACAATTTTTTTAGCAAAATTAATTAGTAAAACATTAGTATATTAGTAAAGCATTAGTATAAAACAGTTAAGTACTGAATAAGTATAACAAAAATTTTAGCTGAAAACACGATTTTAGCAAAAAAATTTGCTAAAAAATAGTATACCTGATTTACAAGACGTTTTACTAACTTTTCTACTAACTTATTTTTTTGGGTGTAGTATTTGTTTTAATTATCCAGGTTTATAATTATTACGTAATTTTAAGAAAATTTTGAAAATGAGATTTTAAAAATAAATTTGTATTACGTAACACTTTTCATTCTTTCATTTGATTGTAGTTTCGTTTCAGTTTGTATCAAAAAACATGGATTTTAGTCTAATTTTGTATTTATAGAAAATATGCAATAAATTCAACCAAATTTAAGTCGAGAATTGATTTTAAGAATCCTACTTACTAGATGCAAGACAAATAATTTGAATAAAAAATGTTAATTCCACTAGATATATATTGCATATTATGGTTTTTCACGCCAAATTCGTTTTGGTTATAAATTTGGGTTATTAATAAAATGTTTTTTTTTACTTATAAAATATTGTGGGATTCTCAGAATCCAATTGAGCCAACTACCTTACAAAAAACTTAATCACAAATTTATCCGTTTTTCCAAAATTCCCTGCGCTATATTAACTAAAATTAAATACAGCGATTTATAATAAAGATTTGAATCTATATAACATTGCAACTGAATTTAAAATCAAAGTATTTCCATAACTTCAAAATTCATTTCAAAAAGTCAATTGCATTAAAAATAGTTTTGTCATTAAAGTATAAAACTTTTTAGACAGTGTTTAAAAATAGACATACTTATAAATAATAAAAGGTCTCAATCGTTCCGATGCGATGAAAAACGGATAAGATATCGCTGGCTAAAGTAAAACTAGTAGAAAATTTCATTTTCTTTAGCTCAATTGGCTTCAGAAAAATCTAAAATAATTTTATGAATAATTTATTTAAGTTTTAACATTTTTCTAAAATTTCTGAAAAATACCTGTTTTTGGGTAACTATAAAGTGAATGTTGAAAGTTGTAGTAACGATTTAAATTAAACTACTCAATAATTATTTTCGAAAATTTACTAAACTAAAAAAATGTATTTTAAAAATGCAATTTCATTAAAAATGCATTTATGCACGAAATATATTATTTAAGGGAACATAGTCAAAAAGTAGACACTAGTACAAATGAAATGAGAGCTAGATCGCTCCGATTCGATAAGGAAAGGTTGAGATATAGCAAATCAAAGCTATTCTGAATTGATAGACTTGAATTTGTCTCAATTATCTTCTAAAAAATCTAAAATAATTTTCTTAGTAAATTTTTTTCAAGTTTTAATATTTTTCTAAAATTGCTCAAAATTAACAGTTTTTTTTGGAAACTAAAGATGCAATAAGAAATGGCTGAGATATAGCTGATCAAAGTTAGACTAGTATTGAATGAAGTTGTCTCAACTAACTTCCGAAAAATCTAAAATAATACAATAATTTTTTTTTTAATATTTTTCTAAAATTTCTCAAAAATAGTTTTTTTTAAGAACTAAAATGGAAATATTGGAAGTTATGGTAAAGATTTACTAATGAAGTCTTTTTTTAAAATTCGAAATATTTCCTTAGCTAAGAAAGTGCATTGAAAAAGTGAATTGGGGTCCAAAATTGTTTATTTTTCAGTTAGTTTTAGATGAAACGCTCCACCGTTACCCTACAAATACCGTTAACGAAATACAGTTATCCTTAAAATACCGTTACCGAAATAAACGGAAAACCAACCGTTACCTTAATAATTTAAAATTTCTTTCTTTATCGCTGATTTCAAGTGAAAACAAAAATATTTTTCTCTCATTTAACAATTTTTCTTTAAAATTCCATAATTTAAAAATAAATCTTTTCAATAATTTCAGTCTGCATCGTTCACTGAAAGAATTATCCTTCATGATATAAATGAAACAATTTCATAGAATTTTTTTCGTAAATTCAATGAAGAATTTCATTATATCTAAGAAATTTTTCATAAAATTTCAGAAATAAAATTCAATCGATTTCATAAATTATCTGATCATAAATTTAATGAAAATTTTCTTTAGAGCTATGAAACTATTTCAAAGACTGCTTTATTTTTTCATAAAAATTCATAATTTCATTAATTTTCATACATTTTAAAATTTAGTTTTAAGATTTAATTCTCAAGTGTTCAACATATTTTATAAGTTATTCCAATGTAGCCTTTTATTAATTTTGGGCATCAACGGAATTGTTTAAAAAATCATATGGAGCGGTTAATTGGCTTTGTTCCAATACGTTTTTAAGGTACTCATGAATAGTTTTATTAATTCAAGGAAACTTTTTAATATTAAAAAATTTTATGAAACTGTTTCATAAATTCTATAAACGCTTGATTGACGTTAGACACACAACATTAAATGTTATGCCTTCAAATGATTTAATCATAGCTACTTCTTTGTGATATTTATATGAATTGTAATTACATATTTTTTTAATAAATCATTATTCATCATCATCATCTGATTGACGTTAGTTTTATGAAGATTTTCATTAATTCTACATACATTTCATAAACTTTGACTTTAATGAGACCTGTTGATTCTATGAAAAGTTTCAATGGACGAGTTCCAGTAATAATTTTAATTAAAGTTATGAAGAAATTCATTACTGAAGTTAAGATAATTCGCTCAGTGTAGTATTTATAAAACGACAGCTTGTCAAAACTGTTACGATGAGTATATGATCTACGTTTAGGATGTTAATTAACATAATGTTATCGCCTAACATGATCTGTAATTATACCAGCAAATGTCAATTTTACAATTCGAGATTATACACTATGCGACAAAATAAAATTACGATTTTTATTATTTTTTTTTATTTCATTAATTAATAATCATATAATTACAAATTATATACTATTACCCTAACCGAGCACTAGCTACTATGGCCTTCGGCGCGTTGTAGCGAAAAACAGACCAGTGCCTCTGATGGGAATCGAACCCACGACCCCCGCACTGATAAGCCTACCGGGGCGCACAAGAAATAACGATTTAATTAATCCGTTAACAAGTCATTTTTTTGTTTTTCGATGGCCAAGTAAAACCTCCCAACGCTTACAGGCCGATTTGAATGAAACTCATGTATGTTGCTCTCCAAGCCAACTGTCCAGCTGAAAAAAAACTATATCGCAGCACTGAAAGAATTATATGAATGATTAATTCTTCAGGATAATTCTTTAACCAAACAATTTCATTGAATTTTTTTTTCGTAGATTCAATGAAGAATTTCATTATATCCAAGAAATGTTATTAATATTAAGAAATTTTTTTCTGTAATAAGGGCGATAATGTTTTCTCCTTTCTTCTGAATATATCCGCTTCATTCTAATTCTTACTACAAAAGATACTGTAGATTTTCTAAATTATTTGTTGGTACATTTTAGATTACCAATTTTTAATTGAAAAAAGTATTTTCTGTTAAAGTAACAGGTTCTTATTTGTTTGTACATACATACGTACTATGATCTTACGCAAAATTTGTGTAAAATTCACAAATTGAGGCAGACTTGGTTAAAAATTGGCGAAAACTGAAAGGATTTAAAATTTTTAACATCGTCTAAAAATAATGCATTTCGAATATTCGAAAATGCAAAATACTCGAAACCGGTTAGGTTTTTCAAAATAAAAAAAAAATGATTACGGTTTTGGACACTTTAATGAATGACATTTTAGGTATGAGTTAGCCGATGCTTAAGAATTTTAAATCCATCCGTGATAATCATTTATCTTTAAGGAATTTGATTAAATATGCATAAATTTATAGATCTAATGGCGTTTATCACATTTCAAAATATATATTAAACTCATAAAAAAAGTTAGTTAAAAAATCTGTTAAACGGGTTCCATCCAATTCAGTTGAGCTAATTTTTTCTGTTGTTATCGTTTACATCGGTTATTTGACTGCAGTTATTAGTTATCTCATTTTACCTCAAGAAATTTGTATCAGTATTTGAAATAATCTTTGGACCTAAAATTTTGTAATTCGTGATTCTTAAATTTAAAAATTTTGCCAGTTAATTTAAACCACAATTGTTTTCAAACCATTATTATTATTTTGTGTCTCCGGTATCAGTCTCACTTGTATATAGAGCAATTCCATATGAAAACGATCAAAATTGGCAAATTTTTGGACGACCCCTCTCCGATTTTAAAATAAATAGTCTCAATCGATTGCCCAGCAAAAAATAATGTACCTACATATTTTTTTTTTTTTTTATAGTGACTGGTTTAGTGGTGGTGCGCACCACTGTCATGTGACAAAATTTAAGAATTCTTCATAAGGGACCTCATTGAAAGTACTAAAGCGATCGCAACGAGTGATAGCTCGTTGGAAAGGTATTGAATCAGGCTTTAATTGAAAAATAAAATTTTCCTAATTTTTCTCAGAAATTTACCTTTTTTCCCATGAAAATTAAATTTTCCCATGAAAATTAAATTTTCCGATTTTCCACAGAAGCTCCTAAATTTTCCGGCTAATTTTATTTTTTTTGGATTCCTCATAATTTTTGCTTTAAGAATCAGCAATAAAAAAATGGGCCCCGACTCCTTCTTTGGACAGGAGAAGAGCATTTAAGAGACCACCTTGTTCTCATTGTTTTTATATTTTTTATAATTGAATTATTTTTAATTATTTAACAAGAAAAATTAGGAAAATTTTATTTTTCAATTAAAGCCTGATTCAATACCTTTCCAACGAGCTATCACTCGTTGCGATCGCTTTTTTTAAAACAACTTTCAATGAGGTCCCTTATGAAGAATTCTTCAATTTTGTCACATGACAGTGGTGCACACAACCACTAAACCAGTCACTATAAAAAAAAAAAAATATGTAGGTACATTATTTTTTGCTGGGCAATCGATTGAGACTATTTATTTTAAAATCGGAGAGGGGTCGTCCAAAAGGTGATCGCTTTCATATGGAATTGCTCTATAGCATTATTTCCTCCCCCTTTTTAAAGGTAATCGTACAAAACCTTTACGAAACCGCCAACTTTAAAAGAGGCTACATTTGGCTACAAATACGGTTGCTACTAACGAGTTTGCTTTCTAAGTGTAAAAAAAAACACAAATACCGGTTCTGTGGCAGGTTGTAGCATTTTCTTGTACAATATATTTTTTTCTGTCGTCTAGTGTATATGCAAAATTACACTCAAATATGTTGTTAAGTACTGTTATTTGCGTTACAGATCATTAGCATGATATGTAAATTAATGAAGGCGAATATGAATGCATAACATAAACGAATGAAACAACACCCGAATGGCAGAGTCAGTAGCAGTGATATATAAATTATAAGCAGAGTAAAATGAAATTCGTTAAATAAAAATGTATGTAGCCTACTAAATGGAAAAACAAAGGCAAATGGCAGATAGAAAACAAAAGAATAAATTTGCAAGTACAAAAAAAAAAAAAAAAAAACCGAAAAGATATTTAAAATAAAAATGGCATATGAAATGAAAGAATTACAAAATAATGTAAGATAACCGACTAGAAAACAAAAAAAAATACTTCAAAAGAAAATGGAAGGAATGGGCAATAGGTGTAAAATGTAAAAAAAAAACATAAAAAATAGTTGAATTTACCTTGTTTTTTTTTTTGCAAGTATTTTTAAATTAATAAAAAAAACAACCTAAAGTTGATACAAATTGTATCTAAATAGTTCACATTTCACTCTTTTGAAATAAATATTTTTACTTAATTTACACTAATATCTACAATAGGTGGTGTGCTGATGATGACGATAATGTTAAATGCCGTTATTATTGATTATATTTTTAATATTATTTTTTTTTTTTATTTTAATATAATTAATATTATTGAGTTGTTTTGAGTTGTTTAAAAGTTTGTTGGTTTGTATCTTTATGTGTATATTATTATTATTTCCCGTTTATTGTTGAAGCACAAACAAATTGAGACTAAAAGTAGCTGATAGAGCTAGATACGTTGCTAAAAAAAAAAAAAAACATATGTACGAAAATATAAAAAAAAAAAATATAAAAAACTTATAAAAATAATTATAATAATAAATAGTAACAACAACAATAACAATCAAAGGCATAAGTTGTTGGTTGAATCCGCTATTCGAGCACAATAGCACTACACACTGGGCCTAGTCTCGCCAACGGTGCAGATTTCGTCGGGACCAACAAGTTTTAGAGTGGAATGTCCCGTATCTCTGCGATACACTGAACGGGACGCCATTTGTCCCATTTTGAGAAAACACACAAACTTTTTCATTAATTGAGCTTCTCAGAGGTCAAAAGAGCCAAATCCGTTTTCTTTAGATTTCCGTTTTATTGCTTAGGATTAGTTCTATATTTACCGCAAACTTTTTATGTGCAAAATCATTTTCCATTATATTTGTCATAAAACCGCTAAAACGTTTTTTATTTTTTTATATTGATCAGATATTTATGATCAGCTATATCTCAGTCATTTCATATCGTATCTAAACAATCCAGGGCTCATTTTGCTTGTACTAGTGTCTACTTTTTGACAAACTTGGGCGACGTCAATTACATTTCAAAATCGTTAACCCTCTAACCGGCAAGACCGTCTCTAGACGGGATATTTTCAATTGGCCATAAGTTCGTCAACAAAGTGTTTTATTATAAAAATGTAAGCTATATCGATAGAGAACGAGTTAGCCACATATTTTGCGAAGTAATGTTTTGTGTACATGTCACGGTTTGGAAGCGAGAAAGCGTTATAGTTAAAGTTTTCGGTAATTTCAAAAAATAAATATTTTGAAATAACCACAATTTTGAAAAGTCCTTAAAACACATTTCTGTTAACATAAAACCATTCATATTCCACACAAAGGAAGATTGAAGCTTAATCTTTTGGAAAATGCTCTAAGTTTGGTCCAAGGACATACAGGATTGTAAAAGGATACCTATAAAGGACATCATCTTAACTTGAAAACGAGTAGACGGATTTTTATGAAATTTGGCAGAAATATTATATTTGGTAACACTATCAAATCTTCAAAGTTTCGTCAATATATATTAAAGTTAAGGTGCGTTTTCGCTCAATTTCGCGTTTTTCGAAAAACGAAAATCGCCATATCTTTTTATCTAAAAGCACAAAAGGACTAATTTTTGGACTGTTGTTATATCATTGTAAGAAGAATAATTTATGCCTTTACTTTTTAAATTTAATAGCTTAGTTTATGAGATAGCCTCTAAACCTATTTTGACCCATATCGCCTAAAATAGGCAATATGGGTCAAAATATCGCTAGAACAAAATATTCTTTATTTCTCGTGCCGAACAAGTTATATAAATTTCAATCCAAAAAAGCTTAGGCCGGTTAGAGGGTTAACTTGAAAAATGTCCATATCACAGTTCAACACAATCAGAAAATTTGATGCATCGGTGTTGCGACCTATCATTTTTAAAAGACTTTGGGGCGCTTATCACAAATATGGCCTTAGAATTTTTAATTTAGCAATAGTTAAAGAAATATTTGTAAATAACTTTTAGTAGGAAATTTAATTTTTTTGATAAACTTTTTGCAAAAATGTACAAAATCTAAAACAAGAACGCTACTTTTTTTCCAACATTCAAATAGTATGAACTTTGCTTTTTAATTGAATATATTACACGTTTCGAAAGGTGCAATTGTTTTCGCTATGCATATATTTAAATATACAATTTCTAATTTATCACGATATCGAAAAGAAGAATCAAACGTTTTAATATGTTTCTTTAGAAATATATCAAAATGTTGTACTTTCTTTTTTAATTTTAATTAATAAAACTTAAGTACACTCAGGGAACTTATGCTTTAAAAATACGTAGTTGTTTAAGTTGTAATGCAGAATAAAGAATTTTTTGTAATGTAAATGTCAGCCATTCATAGACAAATTAAATTTTTTACTAACCTTGTAGTTCATTTAAAAAAACAAACCACATCAAATGACTGTTTTATGATTTTACATTCTTCTTTGACAGTAGTTTTTTGTTATTAAAAAAAAATAAAAAAAATAAATGTTGGTTTATTTTTTACTAACATGTGGTGCATTTTTTATACAATTATGGTTAATTTTTTTGAATATTAAAAAACTAATGGTAATGTTAGTTGAATTTACTGAAATGTAAGTCGTACTTTCTTTAAGTGAAATTTCATTTGTTTTTAACTACATTTGTTTTTTAATCAATACCAATAAAGTTTTCGTTATTTGAAGTGCGTTTTTCTAAAAAATAACGATTTTAAATGATGCCTGTTCAAAAATGTACCTTTTATATTTTCTCCATAGTAAATTCATACTAAATTAATTTCAACAAAAAAAAAAAAACGTTAAAAAAATTGTACTTCAGATTGAATTTTCTGAAAATGTTTACGTACAATTGATGGATTTTTTGATTAAATGAATTAAGTGGAATATAAATTAACATTGTATACTAAAATTTTTCAAATTTGACTAACGGGTTTTTAATATTAACAAAATAGAAAAATAAGTAAAGTTTTCACTTTAATTGCATCCTTCACCCTATTGCAATAAAGTGATATGATTCTTAAACTTCAAAGTCCATACTTTGAAACCATGTCAAAAATTATTCGTAGTTTATTCAAGTCTGCGAAAAAATAAAAAATTGTGAAGAAAAAACTTGATTTTTGGTAAATTCGCTAAATTTGCGAATATTTTGAAGAGTAGAGCTAATATCAAAATTTGGGGTTCATATTCGTGATCTACGCCCTAAAATCTATCCGAATTTATAAGTCGCATCTCCGATGCAATTTTAGTGTTGAGTTGAAAAGCTTCGGTAGGAAAAGTCTAATATTCGGAGAAATCAATTATATGTCAGAAAGTTTAAGAAATAATTATTAGATGTGCAATAAAAGTGTCATTAAAAATACCGAAAAACAAAAGCTAAAAGGTTGCAAAAAACACTTACAAAACACAGAAAAGTCAATAAAGAAAAGTTAATAACTGCACTAGAAAAGGGCTTTAAAAAAATGTAACTAAGGTGGCACGCAACACTTGTTCTACAATAAAATATGTCTGTTTTTGGCACGCAATGAAAAAAGTCTTGCCACCCCTGCCCTATTGGATACTTTTCAGACCCCTATCCATCATACTCTAGTTTTTGTCAAAATCCATGGCTTCTGACCCACAGTGCACGGGGAGAGATACAAACAAACAAAAAAAAAATAAAAATATTCAGTAATTTTTTAAAACATACAAACATGTACAACAAATACAATACTTAATACAATTCACAGCCATCACATTCATCCAAACATATTCGGATTCGATTTAATTTGACTCGACGAATGACTGACAAACTGACTGACTCTACAACACGACATAAAGATACAGAAATAGCAACAACAACAACAACGATAATAACAACAAATTCATACCATTTATTATTAAAATACATAACTTGTTGTAGTTGTTTTTATTATATACCAACTTATATACATAATTTGTTGTATATACAATATGGAGTATATAATAAAAAAATAGTAAGAAGAAGAAGAAGAGGAGCAACAGCAACCTAAACTACATATAAAAAATGAAAAAAAAACAATCGAAATAGTCAAACACAACAAATTAAGCAAAAACAACAAAAAATTTAAAAAAAAAAACAAATACTGTGAAAAACTTTTTTTTTGATGTTAAACTTTTTTTGTATTTTTTTATGAGTGTAAGAAGTTTTATTATTTTGGGAGAAGTAAGGGGAAAGGTAAAGGGAAAGTTTTGAAGACGTCAAACTTTTTGTTGTTGATGAATTTTTTTTGTTAAACTAATAAATAAAATAATTTTTTAGTATTTCAACAGGGTCATACTTTGATAAGTACTTTACAGCAGATTTAATTCAAATGCTCGTGACAAATTATTTAAAAGTTTTTTTTTTTCAACGATTAAGTCATCACTGAGCAATTTTATTTAAAAATAAATACTTTTTGAATAGAAATTGCAAAACTATTATATTTTTTTATAAGGAAAATTTAATATTCCATTCTATAGTTCTCTAACAAAAAAAAAAAAAAAAAGAAACGCTACTAATACCGATAAATATGCCTTTATTCATATCGTTTGGCAACTTTTCTTTTAAAAAAATTTTTATTGTAAAAATTATTTTTTTTTACTAAAAACCCTTCAGATTCTAACGACATTTTATATTTTAGATGGCTTTCTTTTTGAAATACAAAATGAAAATTTATGGAATGGTTTCCTACAAAAATACAAGATTCAGCCGAATGTGCGAAATACACTATAATTTCCAAAATGAGAATTTTGTCAAACAAAATAATATTTTTTTCAAAATTAAAACTTGAATTGAATTAAATATTAGATAATGATATAAATAAGAGTTGTGCGCGATATAATTAATAACTTAATTGTTCGAGAGCAAGTTATTTCAGTATTAATATTATACGGTGGCGTATGATTAATAATTTTATCGGAGACATATTACGTATACGGTGGATGCACTAATTCTTAAAAATGCATGTCCTGGCTAATAGTCCGGGAGCTGGCGACATTTTGGTGTTAGTCATTTTATGATGGTTGATTTTCATTTATATAACAGATTTGGAAGTGTACATAAGTAAAACGAAGGTCAGCCGATCCAGTTCCGTTGCGTTTATGCGCTAGGGCGCCTCCAACACGTACACTCAAAAAAATAAGTTAGTACAAAAGTTAGTAAAACGTCTTGTAAATCAGGTATACTATTTTTTAGCAAATTTTTTTGCTAAAATCGTGTTTTCAGCTAAAATTTTTGTTATACTTATTCAGCACTTAACTGTTTTATACTAATGCTTTACTAATATACTAATGTTTTACTAATTAATTTTGCTAAAAAAAATTGTGCTGATAAGCACATTAATAGTGTGGACGACAACCAGATTGAAAGATATACGCAGAATGAAGCAGATGTCGCGGCATGTCAAGATGTAGTGGAAGACTTTTGTATCTGTTTTTCATACATAAAACAAAATTAAGGATTAAAACAACTTAAATTTTGCGTTGTCACCGGCTTGTGAAAATAATTGTCTATTAATAAAATAAAAGACAAAAGAAAATATTTAAATTTAATATGTATTTCTATAATAAATGTTAATAGATTAATAATCTAGTGTGGTCAAATTGCAAACAAACATATACAGACATGTAGACAGAGTAAAGCGAAAGACAAAGACACACATCTTAGGTATATTTGTATGGTTCCCTTTTCTTATTGCAAAAAAAGGGTTGTTTTTTTCGTTTCGTTTGTTTTTGTTTATTTTTTCGTTTCGTTTCTATAATTATCTTCGGCAGTTGCGTCCTTAAAAGATAGCATCATTTAGACAACCATTGATGTAAGTAGTTGAAAGAAAATTTTTGTTATGTTATATATATTTATTTCTATATATTTCAGATATTAAATTACTTCATGACATCAATGTGGGAAAATAAAAATTTTTATATTTCGTAATTATTGTAAATTATTTTTAAAAGAATCACAAAAATATGTTTTTTGATTTTCAGCAAATATATTAACTAAATTACAATTTTTTTACAATTTTTTGCGTTTTTTTCAGTCTACTAAAATTCAGCAAAAAATTTATTAATTTTTACCAACGCTTTTTTATTTCTAATCTACTAAGTGTTAGCAAAACTTTTGGTGAACCTACTAATTTTGTTGCTGAAAATTTGCTGACATTAGAATTTTTTTTGCTAGCACCCTCCTGACTAAAATTTTGCTGCCTCAGCAAAATTTTTTGCTGACTTTACAAACTTTTTTTTTTGAGTGTAAATAATAAGATGAAATTTTTTCATTTTATGATGTCTGAATTTTTGTATAGTAACAGATGCCATTATGAGGATTCAAAAATAATAGTCAGCTGGATGGGTGTTGTTGCTTAATACGTCAGCTGATAACCTATGCCAATTTAGTAAATGGACAATTTTAAAACGCTTGTAACTAAAAAACTAATCATTTTTTTTTTTGAAAAAGTATTTTTATTTATAATATAAATTATTAATTCACTTTTTGTAGAGAGCAAACGGACCGCGATCTTCTTTTTGGAGCATTTTATGCTTGATACCTCCCCTTTTCAATTTTACAAGCTCAGCTGTTAAATTGAAAACGCTTGAAGCCATTTTCAAACCGTTTGAATATGGAATATATTGTGCTACATGGTACTTGGAAGGGATGTACATGGAAAGGATGTAACATTTCGTTTTTGAGAAACATTTATTCTTAAACTATTTTGTTCAACCACTTTCATTTTGAATTTTTTCACTTTTGAATATTTTCAATAATGCTTATTATATAGGATTTTATTGACATGCATTTTGAAAAAAAGTATGCCTACACTTAGCGAACTGCTGCTGTAAATATTTGTAGTTGTTTGAGTTGTAATACAGTAATCTTTATTTTTAAGTGAAAAAGCAGTAATTTGTAGAAGAAATTTAATTTTTGAATACATACTTATGTAGTTCATTTAAAAAAACCAACCACATCAAATTACTGTATTATTATTTAACATTGATTTTATACAGTAGTTTTTTTTATTATTTTAAAAAATAAAGCAAATTAATGTTTGTTTATTTTTTATTGCATATGTGATTCATTTTTACCACAATTGTGTTTCATTTTTTGAACATTAAAAAACAAATGACAATGTTAGTTGAATTTACTGAAATGTAAGTCGTTCCTACTTTAAGTAAAATTTAATTTCAAATGTATGGCTGAACCGCAATATTTTTTTAACCATAACATTTTCTCAGAACATACCTACCTCCTATCACCACTCCCTAAGAAGGTTCACATACAAAATGACATTTTATAAAATTTGCTCTCACCGCTCTAACTGTTCCAGTCAAATGTATGACTGGCCCCAATATTTTTTCATCCCAAACATTTTCTCAGAACATGCATGCCCCCTAACTCTCCTCGCTAAGGGGGCTCCCATACAAAATTACATTTTATAGAAGTTGGTCCCAGCGCTCTAACTGTCCCAGGGTTGCCCCTAGAAGTGTCAATTGTTTGACCGACCTCAAATATTTTTCAACCCGAACACAATTACTCCCTAAAGCAAGAGTGACAAGACTTTTTTTGTAGCGTTCCAAAAACTAATATATTCTGTTGTAAAACAGTGTAGCGAGCCATCTTAATTACATTTTCTAGTGCAATCTTTTTTTTTATTTATTTACTTTTTTTTGAATTTTCGAGCGTTAGTGTAATTTTGTTATTAAGATTTTCTGGTTTTAAAAAATATATTTTTAACTGTGTTGTTTTTTAAGTATTTTTTTCCATCCTTTTATACTTTTTTCTGGTCTTTTTAATTACAATTTTATTGCAGAACTAGCGGGCGTTGCCCGCTACGTTGTTAGCGTGCCTTAGACCTAGTTTTTGGGATGATGGAAACCTTTCCGTTTGCCCACTATCTGTGTACCAAAATTTAATAAAATCCTTTAAGCCATATAAAAGATAACTAAAAGTTGGCGTAAAACTGCCACGCCCACCAAGTCTTAATCTATTATAGCAAATAGTGCTTATGAGTCATCCCAATATCTGTGTACCAAATTTCAATAAAATCTGTTCAGCCATATAGAAGATAGTGAAGATGTGGGCGTAAAAGTGCCACGCCCACAATATCTAAATTTGATATAACTGTGACATCTCTTTCTGGGTACCAAATATCAATTGCATCGGTAAAGCCATATCGAAAATAGTGAAAAAGTGGGCGTAAAAGTGCCACGCCCATCATATAAAAATTTCATATAGCCTATAGTTCCTTCCAGACCGCCCACTATCTATGTGTCAAATTTGAATAAAATCGGTTCAGGAGTTTGGACGTGATGCTCACACAAACAAACAAACAAACCAACAGTCATTTTTATAATATTAATAATAATAATAAGGATATAAAATTTTTTGTTAAATTTTCTGGAATTTATTTTGTTTTTCCGAGTTTGGGGATTTTTCTTATTATAACATTTAAACATTTATAAATCTAAAATTCGAGAGTTTTAGGAATTTTTGTTACACAAAATGTCATATATTTAAATTGGTTATAACACGTTTTAAAGGGGAGTTTCGACACTTTTGATATGAAATTAGTTTTTTTGATAACGATACTGTTTTAGTTCCGAAAAGCTTGTTTAACTTTGGTTCTTTTTTTTGGTAAATTCTGCAAAAAAAAAAAAAAAATTTAAAACTTTTTCTTTACCATTTCGGGAGGAGATTTACAACCTTGTTGAAATGTTGCACTTTCAGTACATATTTAAATGTAGAAAATAAATATTTAAACATCTGATAACTTTTTTACCAGAATTTTTCTAACAAAATTATGATATTTAAAAAGATTCAAGAAAATGTTCGTGTCACCGAAAACACGCGTGTCTTAGTTTTGCCAGCTCTATACAAACATGACATTTTTATAAAATTTGGCCCCTCCGCTCTTACTGTCTCAAAGGTGCCCCTAGAGGAATCAAATGTATGACCGACCCCCTATATTTTTTCAACACCAACATTTTCTCAGAACACTCCTATCCTCAATTTTTTTTTTTTTTTTTAATTAATAATCATATAATTACAAATTATATACTATTACCCTAACCGAGCACTAGCTACTATGGCCTTCGGCGCGGAGTAGCGAAAACAGACCAGTGTCTCTGGTGGGAATTGAACCCACAACCCCCGCACTGACAAGCCAGCACGCTACCAACTAGCCTACCGGCGCGCACCGATTAAATTTAATAGGCATTAATAAAGATAATTTTTAGCTTAAACTGACTATAATTGCTAAAGAAACACACTTAAAACACATTGTTTTGAATAACAAAATTACTTGAATGTTATCGGATATGTTTTCTTATAAAAGTAATGCCTCTTCAAAAACTATTTCAAGCGGTTACCCATTTGTCTAAAACTTCTTTGATACAATACAAAAAATAAACCGAAAAAAATAAAAATGGGATAATTTTTGACCCCATTTTTAAACTCCTGAATATAAGATTGGGTCGCTTAAAAAAAATACGTGTCCATTATTTTTTTCTCATTTATTACATATCCGAGTTTCATTAAGATTAGAGAGAAAGTTTAAAAACACCATGTCACTGTAGACTAGACAAGAGACGTGTCCCGTGACATACCCACAGTGGAATTAATTGATTTACTTACCAAATATTTTAAATTTTTACTTTTAAACTGATGTTAACTTACCTAAAATGAGAAGATAAGAAAAAAATATATTAATATTATGAAATGGCGTTAACTTCTTTTAATTATATTAATTTGAAAAACGTGGCACATCGACCTATATCGGCCCATGGACAAAGCTTTTTGATTTTGGTTAGATGTTATTTATAATGTAAAAACCGAGTAAATACTTTAATTCGGCCATGCCGATTGTAGGAAATCCTACATCAGTCTGGTTAAAGGTCAAAGAGTATCAAGTTTCGAAATTTTAAGGGGTAGTGTCAATATTTGTCTACAAATTGGTAAGCAAATAAAATAATAATACCAAATTTCGATTTCGCCAAATGATACGTGTAAATAAGAAAAACACTTAAATAAATGGGGGCCTCATATGGGCATTATATCTAAAAATATACCAATTCTATTAAAAACTTATAGGTGTTGTTTCACTTTATCTTTGTTATCCATTTATTTGCCCTAAACTTTTGAATAAACTTAATACAATCGGCATTTTTTTATCATTTAACCTGAAAATTTTAAAAATTATTAAACATCTTTAAATCTTAAAAAACAGATGTGCTCAGATTTGATCAGATCTAATTATATCTTGATTATATATGCTTTGAGATTTTTTTCGATATGGCAAAACAGATCTGGTCTGATATTAGATTATATTATATTAGGTTAGATCGATGTTAGTCAGTTTGCCAAATTTCACCGAAATATCTTAATATTTGCGACCTGGTGCGTGCGAACAAGCATAAAAGTCAATTTTTTATATGTGCTTTATGTTTTAACATGGACCAATTCTAATCCAAATCAATATAGGGACATTTGTCAGCGTAGCAAAATTTATATATTTGTGGTTTGCAGAGCGTGGAAAAGCATAAAAGATTTTTTTTTATGGGCTCATTTTAATGTAAATCAAAAGTTTTTTTTCTTGGGCCATTATAAATCAGTGTGCCATATTTTATTAAAATATCTTAATATTTGCGACATATAGTGAACAAATACACTTTAAAGACTTTATTTTTATAGGTCTATGGATGCCGACAAATAGAGAAAATCTTAAATTTTGATACTTTTACATAAATGCTTCTACACTAAGAAACAAAATCTGTAATGGCTACACTCAGGGAACTTTATTTGTTTGGGTTGTAATACAGTTTCTTTATTTTTAATGTAAATGTCAGTCATTTGAAGAACAAATTGAATTGTTTACTATGCTTGTAGTTCAAAAGATTGCTTTATGATTTTACATCCACTTTTTATTTGTTATTTAAAAAAATAAAAAAGTAAATGTTTGTTTATTTTTTACTAACATATGTGGTTCATTTTTACTAAAATTGTTAGTTATTTTTTGAACAGTAAAAACAAATGACAAATGTTAGTTGAATTTAATGAAATGTTAGTTGTCCTTTCTTAAAGTGAAATTTCATTTGATTTTGACTACAATTGCTGTCGTCTTTATCTACATACTATCCTTAGTGTACTGAACATTTTGCTGTTATTACGGGAAATTGAACTATTTTGAGCTTTGCGGTATTTTTTTTTGCTAAATTTAGCAGCACATGACTGCAGAACTGTAGTAAAATGAAATTAATAGAACAAATTAGTAGCAGCTACTAAACTTTAGTAAAACTGCAATTTAAAATTAATTTGTTAAAATCAGCAAATTAAAAACGTAAAATAAAACAACTTTCTTTTTAATTTTAACTCTGTAATAAAAAATGCTATTTGTTTAAAATAAACATATTGCCCGTTACACCGAATACCGGCTAAAAATGGCATTTTTTGACCTTCGGTCTTCCGATTTCAATTAATTTTTGTTCAATAATATCTGTCCATAGAGGAGCCACTTACAGAATGCAGTTTTTAATTTTTCAAATTTCGAAAAATGCGCGATTTAGTTTTTTTTGAAAAATTAAAAAAGTGTGTAAATTTGAATATCCGTATTTTTTTTAATATGCACCAGAACACCACCATTTAAATTGCACTGCTAGTTTTTTACTGCTTTTTTCAGTTTTAAAAAGAAATGCATTTTTTATGCAATTTATTTTTTAAATGCACTTTTTTCAAATTTGGTCACTCTCGATTCGAAAAAAGGTGCATATTTGACAGATATGGATTTTTTACTAAAAAACAACATTTTCGTTTTTTAGCTCTCAAGGTTTAAGCTTGCATCATGTTTCCATAGAAAAAACAATAATTTGATATTTTTTTTTAATTTTTCAAAATTAAAAAGATTAAATTTAAAAATGTTGAGTTAAGGCTAAACACATTTAATGTTTAAGATTTCGACTTTTCATTAAAGATAAACGAATCTACTTAAATAGTAAGTTTTAAAAATTTTATGTTTAACGATTCAACCCCTTGTTTCTTTCTATATAAAACTAATATTCGATAGCCGATGTGGTCTTGAAATGGTTAAAAATTAAAATTTTTAAAACTGAATATTTCAGTCGATCCTTTAAGTTTCACCTGCAGATAAAATCCTCAAAATTAAATGTATAGTTTTTTAAAACAGAGCCGTTTAAAGTGATCCTTAACGTTACATTACTAAATTTAATCTTAATAAATCTAAAATATAAAAAAAATACAAATTGCTGTTTTTTCCATATAAAAGTGATACATGCTTTTTTCAAAAAATCATTAAAAATAGTAAAACCAAACGACCCAAAAAAGTGACTGTGCAACTATTTGGTAAAAATTCCATATTTTGCAAATATGCATTCTTTTTTTAAATCGAGAGTGGCCAAACGCCAGAAAAATGTATTTAAAAAATAATTTGCATAAAAAATGCAATTCGTTTTGACGCTGGAAAAAATTCTAGTTCGCAGCATAAGAGTAGAGTACCGTACGATTACAATGACAATTTAAATAGTGATGATCCGATCAATATTAAAGAAAATACGAATACACAGACTTCCACATATTTTTTGCATATTTCTCATTTTTCAAAGAAAAAAACTAAATCGCTCATAAAATATATTTGGATTTTTCGAAATTCGAACAACTAAAAATGGCAATCAATAAGTGGCTCCATAGAGTTTCTAAATTCAAAATTTAATTGAAATCAGAAGACCGAAGGTCAAAAAATGCCAATTTTTTGCAGTGATGTAATGATGTAATTATAATGAATATATCTTAAACACGAACAGGAAATGGAAAATTGAAAGAAATTAGAAAAATTTGTTTTATTTTTGTCTATATGACAATATTATGCATGATGTATATTTTTGTATTCAAATGCCAAAGGTCATTTGTGTCTTTATACTTCAAAAAAAATTATATTTAAACAAATAAAATACGAAAAAACACACGTTAAATGAGAACTCAATATTGAAATTATCAACACTACATTCTTGTAAATTGTTTGTACTATTTATTATAAACGAATACTTAATTTTACCTTGTAAATTTTGTTTGTTTTATGAAACATTTTATTGTTGTATATGGACATTTCCATAGAAAAGTCAACCGTAACCGAATAATTCAAATTGGACAAATAATTCCTTATTAAAGAAAATCTCTTAAATTTTATTAAAATAAAAATTCCAAAGCATATCTAAGTTTGCCATGATGATAAAATGGACTGCAAAGTTACGTTCATATCTCTGGTCACCTTTTTGTCCAATTTCGGTAAAATTTTCTATAAAATATTTACTTCTTTAATAGCGATGATGCGAGTAAATAAAAATCAGTAGACGGTAAAAATTTGACTTGCATTCGTTGACATTGTAATGTCACGTTCGTCATCGCAATACAACATTTATTCTCATTACTTCTGCGTTGCTGATAGTAAGTGTTTTAAACTTTTAACTTAAATCATGTTTATTGTGACAAATTTAATAATAAATGGGAGCTACACTGCGTTGTAAAACTATAATTACACATTAATTTTACTAAATTTCGTAAGTTAAAAAAAAAGAAGAAGAGTTTAACCGGCACACTGTATTGCGGCTAGTGGAAAAGTAACTTTTTTCCGATTATTTTTTTCAGTGTTTCTAATGATGCAATTTTGTCACAGACATTCCAAGTAAACAAAAAACACATAAAGCTTATTTTTATGTTGGCTCGTTGATTTTTAATTGATTTTAGAAGTCAAATATACAAAATTTTCACGAAAAGAGGGGATTTCAGGGCTGTATTCAAAATGATCTCATTTGATTTTGGTGACAGATATTTTGATTTGGAAAAAAAATCTGCCTTCGGACAAGTATCTTCTGTAAAAAAAAGGCATGTTGTTTGAGACATTTTCATATGCACCTTTTTTAGAGCGAAAACCCGACTAAAGGTCCATTTTTCCTTTAAATTTGGGTTAGGTAAGCAATATCTAAAAAGTCCCAGAGAGTCCCAGTTCCAAACCACTACAGAAATGTTACATAATTTGTTTTCAACGAACTGTGAAAAAATCAGCTGCCGATACCAGCCCTCCTGGGAGTTATAGCGATTTTAGTATATTACTCTCAGTATTTATTCCATAGAAATTCCATAAAATAGTATCTTCAAATTTTTTTTTTATTCTGCATTTATTCTAGCACTCCACAGAAATGAGCATAACTCTCTTAAAACTGAAGCTATTGACTTCAAACCGGTATCAAATTAAAGCTTTTATTGCCACCTTTCAAATAAGAAATGAAATAGATTTTGGTTTTATATAAAATTTCAGAGTTTTTCAACAAATATCGAAAAATCATGAAAATTTGACGTTTATAATTCTTGTTCGGACCACCCTATCGTTTATTTAAAAAACTAATCATAGGGTATTTATCAGAAATAAAAGAACAATTAAAATAAATTTTTTTTGTAAATTTTTCGAAATTTTTTTTTTTTTTTTTGATTTTGTTGAAAATTTGACCCAACAATTTTTTTCGGTGTACATTTTTTTTCACTCATTCTGTTTGGGATTTCATTCTGACCAATCTGTAGAAGTTTCTCATCGATACAATTAAAATTACAGTTTAGGCAATATGATTTCCAAAAACTTCCGGTTTCGCAACACTGTGCGGCATAAATGCAAAACCTAAGGAAAATTAATAATATTTAACAAGAAAGCAATTCATTTATTTTTTATTTTACTATTTAAAAAGGAAAAACAAAATCAATTATTGTCTCATAACTATAAATAAACTTCACTTAATATATCAAAATTTACAAAAAAATTAAGAAAAATATTTTAAAGCAGCAGTTTTAATAATTTTTTTATTCAACTTCAAATTCGATCAGACATACTGTCCACCAGATTTATTCGAAGTTCTTCCGTTATAGATCTCCACGCATCAATAGCTGCTTCTTTTAGATACTGTAATGTACTCAGAAGAATTCATTCTGGTGCTTGGAAATGACAAATCAACGAAAACGTCGAAACAAATAGCGCCTCAAATATCGTGGTTCCTTAATTGCTGTTGTTAAAACCATCTGGACCATCAAGATTGAACTTTTCTCGTCAGAAAAAATCACCTTTTAAAGAAATTTATGGTTAAACAGTCCTACCAACCACAAATATTATTGACATACCTTCCTCCAGTTAGTTTGTAAATTCATTTTAGAGAATTCAAGTAGAGCAGTTTTGTGGAGGGGTAACCTTGGCACAGACATCAGCTTTTGGCGAGTAATTATCTCATTGCTGGCACAAGTGATTATTTTGTGATTCTTTTACTTGTTCCTAATCAGGAAGCTTTTTTTTTGGGCCGCCTGTTTTATTTTCACCATAAGCACTCGGATTATTTGCAAAATTTGTGACAACAACATGTGAACAATTTATTTTTATAGCAGTTTCCCGAAAACTTAAGTCAGTTTTTAAATAGGCTGTAATTAGCCGCATTTTATTGCAAATTGATTAAAATTGCATTAAAAATAAAAATAAATCTTCAATTTTACTTTATTTGCTATTCTTCTTTGTTTACCGTTGTATGTAATTATAGTTATGAAACACCCAAATATTATTACACAATTTTTCTCTTAAATCAATTAAGTAATCTCTTACTTTTTACACAATATGAGATCAGTCATCACACTCTTAAAAAAAGTTATAAGTTTTGAATCTTTTCTTGCATTTGAATATGTATAAAATATTTGTTGATGGATCTATAGACGTTTTAATTTTTTCCTTCCCCGTGTAAAAAAGATTATATCTGATCAGATCTAATTAGATAGGATTGAACCTAATTATATATGATTGAATCTAAACAGATTGTGTGCCAGATATGAACATATATGTTCAGATATGTCATTTCTGATACACTTTATGGCCAGATCTGATCAGATCTAGTACCAAATCTGTTCATATCTGAACGGATCTGGAAACTGGGAAATTTTCATACCCAGATTTGAGCAGATCTGGTCATATTGTATCACATCTGGTGCCATATCTAAATAGATTTCATGATCTCTTTGTCCAAATCTGGTATCGGATCTTAGTCCTTTGAGACGTTTTCAAAAGAACAAATCTAGAATTATAATAACGAACATAATAATATAGTTAAAAAATTGCTAACATTTTGTGTTGAGTTTCCTTTCTTTTTGCTGCTTTTATTTCATATAGGTACATAAATTTAAAATTTTCTTTTTAATTTTTATTGTTTTTGTTATTTTGATTATTTTTAAAATTTTGAAATCTACAGAAAACTTAAAAAATTTTCGTTTTTTTTTTATTTTCTTTAAAAATGTTGAGGTCAAGAAGAATAAACGTTTTTCTGTAAAAATTATAAACAATATTAATTTTTAAATCAGACTAGACTAGTTTCTGCCTTTTTATGGACAGGCTCATCAGTGATTTTCCATTTAAATTGTATTATTATTTGTGTCTTATAATTGTCAGATTGTCTCTATATGATAAAATTTTCAACAACCTGCGGCTGTAAGAATCAAACCTGCGCTCATCTTACATTACAAACGTAACAATACCAAGTCATGACCGTTTTAGCGATCACACCCAAGTATGGCCCCGAATGTAATGCAGCTAAATTGCAGTTTTCTTTTCCTATTAGCTTTTTCTGTTATTGTATATTATACTCAGAAGTGACAATACTAACAACACAAATATTCTATTTTTAGATTTTTGTTTATTTTTCTAATCTCCTCCGTCTCAATTTCACAATGTTTTCATTAATTTGTTTTATGTACTATAAATTGCTCTTGGATTTTAAAAATATACCGCTTTAGAAAGAAGGTAAAATAATAATAAATATTTTTAAGTTTAACAATGATAGTATTTTTTTGCATATCTACACTCAGGGAACTTCTGCTTTAAAAATATGTAGTCGTTTGGGTTGTAATACAGTTTCATTATTTTTAATGTAAATGTCAGTCATTTGTAGAACAAATTAAAATATTTACTAACCTTGTAGTTCATTTAAAAAAACAACTCACATCAAATGACTGTTTTATGATTTTACATTCATTTTTTACAGTTGTTTTTTGTTATTTAAAAAAATAAAGAAAAAAATTTTTGGTTTATTTTTTACTACCATGTGGTTCATTTTTACTACAATTGTTAGTCATTTTTTGAACATTAAAAAACAAATGACAATGTTAGTTGAATTTAATGAAATGTAAGTCGTCCTTTTTTTAAATGAAATTTCATTTGTTTTTGACTACAATTGCTGTCGTCTATACCAACATAATTTCCGAAGTGTATCAACCAAAATTTTGTACATATCGCTCATTTACTGCAAGAATGTCACAACTCAAAAACCATGATTTTTGAGTTAATGATGCAGAATTATTCGTTATATAACGTATCATATTGTGTAAAAAAGTTGTATTGATGTCTTGTATACTCACCTCTTGAGAGAAATTATGTCGTTATGTTTTCCTTCAAGGTGGGAGTAAATTGAAAACTTTAAACTCGTTTTCTACAAAATCAAAATTTTTGAGTTATGACGTTATTGCAGTAAATAAGCGATATGCATTCAAATGGAAATAAAAACAATTTCTCTATGTCCGTATCTGATCACAAGAAAACACGAAGACGGCCGTTACTCTGCGGATAAATCAGTATCAAATGTAAACGAAAATGTAAATCCCGGCTAACAATAGCAGAATTTGAGAAAAGTGAAAATGTGAGTTTGTTTCAGTTTGTTATCCATTTATTTGCAATAAACTTTTGAATAAACGTATTAAAATAAGTATTTTTAAATGATCATTTAACTAGAAATTTTAGAAATTATTGAACCGCGATACATTTAGCATGTACATTTTTATTTTTGTGCCTTTGAAAACGCCACAAAGGTCTTAGATTTGGTACCAGATCTGAAGAATGGGATTATGAAACCTTTTTAGATATGAACAGAAATGTCACCAGATATGTTCCAATATGACCAGCTCTGCTCATATCTCGGCATGAAAATTATTAAATTTCCCCAGATCCCTTCAGATATGAACAGATCTGATACAAGATGTAATCAGATCTGGGCACACACATCTTATCATATATGATCAGATATGACACCATATATACTTATATGCAATCATATCTAATTGGATTCAAATAAGTCTATTTAGATCTGATCAGATCTTATCTTTTTAACACGGGTATTTGTTTTTGTTATAAAACTTCAAACCTTGTCATGTCACCAATCAAATATTTAACGGACGCACTTAATTTTTAATAAAATTTAGTATATTCTACTAATAATACAGACCAACAAAATCTGAAAAAGTTAAGACCTTGGTATTAGAGAATGCCTTGCTAAGGGTTTCATGTACGCTGAATCTGACCTCCGAATTTCTACATAACATCACATTTTTGAGATATTTTAGTCTAAAATTTAAAAAAAAAAACTTCTTTTCGCTATATTCGGGACATTATAACACCGCTAATTAAGATTTATGTACAAATCTTTTTATGTCTTCTGAAAGTCCTATCTTTTCGGATTCAGCGCTAATCAAAAGTTTAGAAAAGTATACTCTAGTATCAGGGCTAGAAACCTT
This sequence comes from Delia radicum, assembly GCA_021234595.1. Taxonomy (NCBI): domain Eukaryota; kingdom Metazoa; phylum Arthropoda; class Insecta; order Diptera; family Anthomyiidae; genus Delia; species Delia radicum. The sequence continues at coordinate 135,235,501 of CM037852.1, forward strand.
GTTGGCCTGTGTAAATTGATATTTTAAAAAATAAAGTCACCACATAAAAGTTTATAATATTTTTCATTATTATAAATAAAAAACAACTTTTTTTTTTAATAATTGCTAAAATTTACCTAATAGAAAATTTATCTCAGATGACGTCAAGTAACGTAACGCCACGTTTTACACTATGGGTTGTAAAAAAAATCAAAACGAGTTTTATTAATTTAGCAAATTGTAAAACAAACTTAAAATATTCCAAATCATATTAAAAAATGTTTTATCAAAAAAGTCCGGTGCAATTCACAGAGTTTTGTTTTTTTGTAAAACCAACTTCTTTTTTTGTCACATCACGTCATCCTCTTTAATGGATTATATTTAAGGACCATGCAGTTTGATTGTTTTCTTATTTTTATCAAATATAGAGCTTCTTACGTTCTACACAAAAATATAAATAAGTATAAAATATAAAAAATAAAAAGTTTTTCATATAGAACAAATAAACAATATAAAATACTTTGTTCAATTGACACATAAATTAACCACTGACGAGTCCCAGGAGGGGGACGAAACTGCGGCAGTCTGGTGTATCCCTTGTGTCCATAAAATTTTTCAATAAAAATGTTTTCTGCTTCTTCTTCCTGTAAAGAGACTAACTAAAAAAAAAATATGTTTTTCCTTGTTTTTCACTTCATTGAAAAGTACGATTGTAACGTATGTGACAATGGAAATGCCCATATTTATTTATTACTTGGTTATTATTGGATGTTGGTTTGTTAGTCGGTTGGGTTGTTTTGTTGGTTGGATATATTTATTATTTTTATTATGCAAATAAATTAGATTAAATCAATAATTGTGTGAATACGTAAAAACAAATCATGTGAAAGATTTTTGCTTTAATTATTTTTTTTATTGAATTTTATTATTTCTTTTTGGTATTTGTGTTTTTCAACACATAAACACTAGGGTTATAACTGGTTTGTGACGAAAAACCTACGGGGCACTACTTAATAGACAATATTGTCTTGATAATAAATATATTTTTTTTATGTCAATTCGGAACAAAAACCTTCCGCACCGAAACCACATTCTAAAAGCCCTTTTTATTTAAATATTTGTTTTACATAAAATAATGTGTATGTGTGTGTAGGAATGGCTGGAAATATTTAAGTAAAATGTTACATTAAAATAAAATAAAAATAAAATGTTTAATTAAAACAAGTTTGATATAATTTTTATTAAAAATAAAAATTATGTTTTTTTCGACCTCTAATTGTTCAATGAAAATGAAAATTATTCAAGTTCGAGGCCATACTCTATATTTCTTTATCAGGATATTGTCCTAAAAAATAATCTATAGAGTTTTTGTTTTCAAATTTATTCTTTGACCCTATCAGGAATGTGTTGATAGATCTATTTCGGGAATTTTCTAGGTTCCCATCATCAGAACACGTTTTGAAAGCGGTAACAATCCCATGCCAAACATCAAACATTCATATAATCTAGTTTACTCACTACATGAGAACTAATATATAAGCTTGAAATTAAAGATTATAACCATTGATCAAAAAATAAATTGAAAACTCGTTTGTTATGTGAGAGAAAAACAAAAAACGTGTATTGAATATCCACGAGAGGTGGACATTGCACATAACAAACGAGTTTTCAATTTATTTTTTGATCAATGGTTATAATCTTTAACTTCAAGCTCATATATTAGTTCTCATGTAGTGAGTAAACTAGATTATATGAATGTTTGATGTTTGGCATGGGATTGTTACCTCTTTCAAAACGTGTTCTGATGATGGGAACCTAGAAAATTTCCGAAATAGATCTATCAACACATTCCTGATAGGGTCAAAGAATAAATTTGAAAACAAAAACTCTATAGATTATTTTTTAGGACAATATCCTAATAAAGAAATATAGAGTATGGCCTCGAACTTGAATAATTTTCATTTTCATCGTTTAATTAAAACTTTATTGCGTTTGGTGCGGGAACTTTTTTAACGACCGCCAACAAGTAAAATCGTTGTTCTTAATTTTTTTTCAAGGTCTTCATGACTATGCCAAGTAATTTGTGATATTTACAAACACTTAAAAAAGTTATAACTCTAATAAACACACTCTTTTTTATGGGATAATTTCTGTTCTTTATATTTATTATTTGTTTAAATATTCATTTATATTGTATTACATAGTCAACTTTTTTTTGTATACAAATAATTTGCGCAGTGTTTCCAAGCCAATTTTTTTTTTTAAGAATTTTTCTTTAAATTTCAAAATATTAGGTAATTATAGCAGAATCGGAAAATAAACAATCATTAAATTATTAGTCAGCTACAATTAAAATTTTTTGTTTTACATAAAAATTTCAAAAAGAAATTGATAATTATTTTAAAACAAATACTCCACTATAATAACTTTGAAAAAAGCCATAAAACCAATGGTTTATGAATTTTCATGGTTGTCAAACCAATGAATATATCAAAAAATCAATAAATTCTTTTATTGTATTTCTTAGGATTGAATTAAAAATTAGAACTAATTTCAAAATGATTGAATACGATTTTTATGGAGCATATAATTCTTATCATATTTTTACTTAAAGTGAACGGTTAAAAAGAATATCATAAGAATGAAAGTTACATGACTGCACATTTGAGAAAATAATAATAATAATAATAAAATAAAATAATAATTTTTATAAGATGCGGAATTTTTAATTTTCACACTAATCAAAAAGGAGCTAAAAATATATTACACAAAATTTGAATTTTTGAATGAAGGTGGTTCATCTAAAAACTAGGGTATTCAATCGGTTAACCGTTACTCGATTAATCGATGAAATGATGTCGAACAATTGTTCGAGTAATTCGAAGTGGCCAATTTCGAGTAAAGAATAACTCGAACAATTTTGGTCGATTAATCGAGTAACTCGAGTAATTTAATAATATGAACTATTTTATATTTTTTTAATATTTTGTATAAAATAATATGACTGTTATAGTGAATATTTAAATGTTAAGTGTATTTTTATATTAAGTGAGCACTGTTAAAGAAATTATATTACGAAAAACGAAGAACTTAACGCAAAAAACTCCGATATCGAAGAAACTTGAATATTTTTTAAAGAAACAAGTTCTAAGACTGGGGTGTTTAAGATTACACAAGGCAACAATTTTGAAAAAATTTTATGGGCTTTGAAAACCACTATACAATTTTGATGTATTGTGGTCCAAGTAGTACAAATATGGTTCAATTTTGAAATTCTATGGAGAGGTTTTTTTTTTAAAAATTTTTAAGTAAAATTATAAATTTTTTTAGACGTTTCTCCACATAATTAATGATAACTAAAAAAAAATTAGTCCGATATTATTCAAATAAATTTAAAAAAACTGAAATTTACATAGCCTTTAATCCGTTAATATATTGCGTTTCAATCGGCTCAGTAGTTTCGGAGTTATAATAAAAAATTGAGGGAAAAAATATATTTTTTACGTGAAAATAGCAAATTTTTTTGTTTTAAAAAAATCATAAAAAATCGAAAACGGCAAAAATCGTTCAGATTTATTGCTTTATCGCAAAGCCACATGTAATAGGAACAAAATGAGATATCGATCATAAAAATCGATTGATTTTTTTCGAATTTATTCACAATTAAGTGAATTCGCTCATTTTCACCAAATTTTAGTTTTTTGTCTGATATACATAAAATTGAGTAGTTAATGTGCTTCTTTCGATTGATTGAATTTTAAAAACATTTTCCCCATGCTATGTACAAATTTTCACATCAAAAATGCATTACATAGTAACATTCGTGTATTTTTTGGCAAAACCCTACCTAGAATATACTGATTCTATTCTTCGGAAAGACATTTGTGTTGGATGAGCTTAAATGTAAATAAATAAATAAATTAAATAGTAGAAAATTTATATTTTATTATTCACATTTATTATAATAAATAAAACAAGAAAATAAATAAATAAATATGTATTATAAACTACAAACTCTGAAATTTTCTTTTAGTCGATTTTCTACTATTGTTGAATAACGAAGTGTTACTCTGAATACTCCAGCAAAAATCAGCCATCATGTGTGCATCCCAGCGACCCTGGTATCGTTCCTCCATTGTCCGGATATCTTGGTGGAATCGTTCGCCCTGTTCTTCACTCAAGTCTCCTAGATTTTCAGGAAAACGATCTAAGTGACTGTGCAGGTAGTGTACTTTGATGCTCATGTTGCATCCAAGATTCTGGAAGTGAGTTAACATCTCTTCAACGTGCGCAACGTAATCATCACCCTTGTTATTTCCTAAGAAATTTTGAATAACCCATACAAACGAATCCCATGCATTCTTCTCAATTTCTGACATTGAACTGCCAAATTCAGTATCGTTCAACAATTTGCGAATTTGTGGGCCATCAAATATGCCTGCTTTCAGCTTTTCCATACTTAGATTGGGAAACTTCCTTGAAATATACTGGAAACATTCACTATCTTTGTTAAGTGCTTTAACATATTGTTTCATCAGACCAACTTTAATGTGAAGAGGGGGTAATATGATGCGATCTCGGGGCACTAGAGCCACATTTATAACATTTGGCGTACCTGGAACTAGTGTTTCCCTAGAAGGCCATTGTTTTCTCTTCCAATGTTCTGTTTTAGCTCTGCTGTCCCATAAACATATAAAACAAGGATATTTTGTAAAGCCGCTTTGTTGGCCTAAGAGGAAATTTACCATCTTAAGATCAACACAAATTACCCACTTATGTTCATCATTCTTTATCTTCTTCATGACCAATGCAATTACAGAGTATTCTTCTTTTACTTTGGTTGAATGTGCGATCGGCAAGGAGTGAAATTTATTTCCATTATGCAAAAGGACACACTTCAAGCTGCGTTTTGATGAGTCGATAAATAAACGCCATTCGTTTGAATCATATCTCTGGCTTTCTGGCTCATTTTTATTAATATTTGAAAATTGTTTTTAACTTCTAAGCTGTATGACTCTAATTTTTGTGTAGGTATTAAATGATGTTTGCGTTATCGCAAACACTTCTTGAATGAAATAAAAAGGGTCAAGGAGATCTTATAAATACTGATACTATAATTTGGGATAACCCTTTGTGTGGATACAGTTTGTGTGTGCTGCAAATTTTTTATTATTCCCAAGAATCCTAAAAAACATTAAGGACTTTTATGAAAAAAAAAAATCATCCGTTACAGGTAGCTAACGGAAAATAAGAGCACTTCAGCGTACACGCACATTTATGAGCGTTTTATTACTATCCTACCGCAATCGTAAAAATTAAACAATCTTTTGTTTATTACTTATTTTTTTTAATTATTAGAATCATAAAAATGTCATAGAGGTTTTTCCCAAAGGGGTTTTGCCAAAATGCGTGTCGTAAAATGCACCTGAGTTTTTATGTTCTGCATTTTCATTATATAGTAGGTACAATTTTCTACAGTGCTTGTAAATATGCGATACCTTCAATTAATTGTAAATAAAAATGTAAAGCATGCATCGATTTTTATGATCCATATCTAGTTTAATTCGCATGATATGTAGCTTTACTACAAAAAAATAAAAAGTAATATTTTTTGCAGTTTTCGATTTTTTCCAGATTTTTGTTTTTCAAATTTTTTTTTTTTTTTTAGCATTTCTTTTTTTTTTTTGCTAACAATTTGTTTCATAACTTTGAAACTATTGATCGCATTAAAAAAATTTGTACACGTTCTTTAAAGATATTGTAAACCTTAATTTTTGTAAATTTAATTTAACAAAATCGGACTAGTTGTTTTTGAGTTATGACAACATAAGTGGAGAAATGTCTCAAAATATTGTCAATTTTACTTAAAAAATTTTTAAAAAAAAAAATTATCCATAGAATTGAAAAATTTTACCATTTTTGTACTTAGGCAGCCATGATGCATCAAATCTATATAGTGGTTAGTCAAGCCTTTTTTTGCTGTTGACCTGTGTTATTGGTGCGGATTTGAGGGTTAAAAGTAGGATCAAACATTATTTTTTTTTTTTTAATTTAGTTGCCATTTGATCTCAAGAAACTACATATAAATACTATATTTTCAAAAAGGAATTTTTAGATATCATTTACTAAAAAATTTTGTTGGTCCCTTTTATGTCGTTGTAACAAGCCAATTTTAGAAGCCCTATATGGAAATTCATAGCGGTCCTACGCAAAATTTCCACATATTAAAATTTACATATAGAAGTAATGAAGTTTTCATTAATATGATGAAAATCTTCTTAAATATTCATGAAAGTTGTTTCAAAACTTCTTTATAATTTTTTTAGAAAAATTACATATCTCAAAATCCCAAAATGATAGGACAAAATGGACTATTTTTTCGTTTAGTACTAACACACTAATATAACAAAACTGTGTCAAGTCTGAGTGAAATTACAAAACGGATCACCTTACAAATATTTTTATAAAACAGTTTAATACATATTTATGAACCAGTTATATTGAAAGAAAATCAATGAAGATTTCAACATATTTATAAAGAATTTCATTGATATAATAACGCTTTTGCTTTGAGTGTACTGAGACAAAACTGTCGCAATAATAAATGATCTTAGCAAATGTTTTACTCTTTTAGATATACTTTTTACTAAAATTTGTTAATTTTTATATATATGTTATATTAGTACTAATAAAATATAAAAACTTACAAAAATGTGAGTTTTTGGAAAATAAAATTAAAGTATTAAAATTGTTCGAGTTACTCGAGTTATTCGAGCAATTTTAAAATCTTACTCGCCTACTCGAGTGAATTAAAAACCTCAAAATCGAGTTACTCGATTACTCGAACAAAAGCAAACCCGAGTAAAATGAATACCCTACTAAAAACCCATCTTTCTTAACTTAAAAATTAAAAAAAAATCTATACTCTTATTCTAGCTGAATAAGTACAACAAAATGTGTTTTAGGAGAAAACTTAAATATAACATTTCTTTCAAATTGGATAATTAACAAGGTTAAAACTCCACATTTATGCATTTTCATCTCTAGCGTAACTTTTTTGCGTTATTTACTAAAAATGTGTGCTACAATCATAAAAATAAACCAGTAAAAATAGCAGAAAAAGTTACTAAAAATTATTTTCCAGAAAAAAACTGCTAAATTTAGCAGATTTTTTTGCTAAATATCAAAAAAAAAAAAATAAGAACAGCAAAAATAAATCTGTTAACTTTACAAAATTTTAGTTATATTCGATGTGAATTTTAGTTAATTGAAAATACCATTTTACTCTGTAAAATTAGCAGAGATATTTTACTAAATATTTGTAGACACAAAATAGCAAACAAAAGCTGTATATAAACAACATTTTTCCTATATATACCTCAAATTTGGTAGAATGCAAATAACAGTTTATTTTGCAAAAATCAATAGAAATTTTTGATAAAAACCTTAAAAAATTTCTCATTTTTTAATGATTTTTTTGTCTACAAATATTTAGTAAATGTTTTTGCCTCTTAAGCAGATTATTTTTTTACTTTTAATTAAATAAAATTAAGCTCAAACATAACTAAATATTTGTAAATTCGACAGATTTATTTTTGCTATTCTTATATTACTAATATTTAGAAAAAAAAACTCTGCTAATTTCAACAGTTTTTTCTGCAAGAATATTTTTAACAAATTTTTGTAGCTTTTTTTTGTGCCATTTTTACAGGGTTTCTTCTTTGAGTGTAACATACTTTTGATTATACCGTGTATATTAAAAAATATTAAATGCTGTATATATATAGAGGGTGTTTTTTATACAGGTATAGAACTTAATGTTGGCAACACTTTTTTAACTGGCGGCCATTTTGTCAGCTGTCAAGTGATTTATGTTTAGTTTGGTTTGGCAATTCAACATGAATAGACTGATGCATGAACAACGCTTCCAAATTGTGCAAATTTATTTTGAAAATCATGGTCCTGTTCGAAATACGTATCGCGCACGAATTTTGCGAATTTTGTTTAGCGATGATGCTCACTTTTGGTTAAATGGATACGTCAATAAACAAAACTGCCGTATTTGGAGTGATGATAATGATAATCCTCAAGTGTATGTTGAGACACCGCTACATCCAGAAAAACTGACTGTTTGGTGTGCTTTATGGGCTGGTGGAATCATTGGTCCGTACTTCTTTAAAAACAATGCTGGTCAGAACGCTACAGTCATGGTGACCGCTATAGAGCCTTGATTACTGACTTTTTCGTTCATCAATTGAGCAACCAAGACCAACAAGACGGCGCAACATGTCACACAGCTCGTGGCACAATTGATTTATTGAAGGAAACGTTTGGTAACCGCATAGTTTCACGTTTCGGACGCGTGAATTGGACTGCAAAATCGTTCGATTAAACGCCGCTGGACTATTTTCTGTGGGGATATGTGAAGTCGCTAGTCTACGCCGATAAGCCCGAAACGATTGACCACTTGGAGGACAACATTCGCCACGTTATTGCCAATATACGTCCAAAAATGTTGGAAAGTCATCGAAAATTGGACCTCCAGATTAGACTACGTCCGAGCCTGCCGTGGCGGTCATATGCCAGAAGTCATATTTAAATTATAATGCCAGAAGATTATCTTTCGAATAAAGTAAATTTCATGTCAATTTAAAAAAATCATCTTTGTTTTATTCCATTTCAAAGTTCTATACCTCTATAAAAAACACCCTTTATATATAGATTTAAGAAAAATCTATACAATTAAAACAAAATTTGTCAAAATGTTTTGTGGAAAAGAAAATAAATATATTTACATAAATAAATCTTGCTAAATTAATTTTATAATATACGAGGGCGGTCCCAAAATTAGCCGACCTAACCAAGAAAACACAATAAATATGGGAAAAATTTGCTTTATTTTCCCACATAATCTTCTTTTAACTCGATACACTTTTCCCAGTGACATTCAATAGCTTCGATATCCTGTTTATAGTAAGAACTAACTAATAGCCTTCAACCGCATTATCCACCTTTTCATTGTTGGCCAATCGTTTTCCACCAGGCCATTTTTTCAAGTTTGGAAATAGAAAATAATTGGAGGGAGTTAAATCTGGCGACTAAGCAATTCGATTGATTTTGGCCATCGCAATAGTGGATGTATGAACTGGTGCATCGTCTTGATGAAACAGCACTTTCTTTTTCGCCACATGAGGCCTTTTTTCCTTAATTTCGTCACTTAAACGCTGCAATAAGTTTGTACTCGCTCGTACGTTTAAATTCTGCCACCCAATATTTTATAGTCGTAAACGAAGGAGCAGACGCCAACAGAGTAGAATATAGCTCGGCTTTAATGTTGGTTGGCCTGAGACCTTTCAAATGAAAGTATTGAATTACATAACGGTGACTAATTTTTTTCCATGTTCACAAATCCAGTGAGATCGTTTATTTTTGATGGCTCATTTTTCACTTTAGATAAAACATGTTTTTCTCATTGTAACTTGCTCAAAACTGGTATGAGAAAATGATACTAATACCCCACGCAAGATCGTCACATAATTTTAATTGACCATGCCTACTTTTACACCCACTTGTTTTTTCGTAAAACTAATGTTTAACATTGGAGGGTCCAGAAATGCGTTTTGTTTTTTAACGGATTTTACTAGAATTTCTCATATAAAACGCAAGGTCGCCAAATATTTTTATCGACACGCCAATTTTTACGCCCATTTTTTTAAATTTGTATATATGCTTTAGGTGTTTGTTACGCACATTTTCAATTTTCAACGCATTTGTCTAAAAATGTGTATACAAGATACCTCAATTATTCAAGTTTTTATTGATCAGACCCATTTTTTATAAAACATGCTAACTTAGCATAGCCCACATTAGTTGTTTGCTACACAAATTTTGATTTTCTTATGGATTTCGTTCAAATTTGGCCCTCATATTTTGCAACATGAGCGAAGTCGTGGGTAACAATTAAGATAAGGAATCGGAGAAAAAACTCGGTATCTTTTTTAAGTCTTAAAGTAAGCAACACAAATTTGTTTTTGGTCAGTATTGTTTTAAAAGTATTTGAATAACGGAGAAAATCAGGTACAAACAGCTAATATTTTTATACACCCAGAAAACAGTCTCAGTTGTAGCCACCGAATTTATTGCCAATCAAATTCTGGCGGTTACGACAACTAAAGTAATGCTACACAGAAAAAATTATCAACCTAAAATATCTAATTAAAGATTTGATTTGAATTTAATTTGTTTCTAAACAAATATATAATTGAATCAATTAATATTTTAATTGACTTTTAAATATATAAATACAAATTTTTTTAAACACAATTATCATATTATATTTTCATACACTGTATGTATAAACAGAAAATTTTCAGTATAAAATACCAAATACATTTGAAGTTAACAAACAAAACAAGCACACACACAAACAGACTCAGCATTGCGAAAAACACACATACCAACGTATAGATCACACACTTTTTTTGTGAGTATCATATTTCTTTTTTTGTAGAAGTTATTTATAACTTTTTTTCCTTCTTAATTAAAGGTTTAATTGATAGTATCATTGCCGTGATAGGTGCAAAATCAATTAAAATATTAATTGATTCAATAAATTTTTTAATTGAAACCCGTTTTTAGTTTTTTCTGTGTAAGTTATATTTTTAGTCGAGAAACCCAAAATTACATTACAAATAAATATAATTACGTTCCACAAAAATTTAGTGAAATTAAAAAACTTTTTTGATTTTTCTGGTGGCCTTCAGATTAATAGGCCCCTGTCCTACTGATTGCACCACAATCACTTTTAATTTTCAATACCTTATTTGCTATTTAAACATTTAAATATTTTATTTTAATTAAAACTAATTTTTTGTGTTTGTCTTTTGCTAGATTTGAACTCGGAAGTTCGGAGTCAAACATTCTACCCACTACACCACAAAGACTTATAAATATTGAGTGTTAAATTTGAATTTAATTATTTTTCTAGGTAAACAAACATTGTCTCAAATTCGTTTACCAATACCAATCATTAGTTGCTTCTATAAACAATGCAATCCAGAATTCGGTTGGTACTACTGAACCTCTAATTTAGTGGCAGTAACCACTTTTGATTATCGACAACTTTTTTAAAAATTTGTTACATGGTACCAATTCTCTTGTATTATCACAAAATAAATGGTTGCTTCTACCTTACACTATTACTAATCGAATTTTATTTGAAAAGTTGATTGGAAATACCAATAATTCGAAAAATTATTTGTTTTTTAGTTCTTTTACATCTTTTTAATTTTCTTTATTAATCGATTATTGGTAGTTCCAAATAAAATAAAGTCCTATCAAATAAATCTTAATGCTTTCGATCGGATTTCAACCAATCCTTTTTCTTGGTGCAAAGTTGCCTCTTTCCACCAAAGTAATTTTTTCAAACTACTGACGTTAGGTCGGCTAATTTTGGGACCGCCTCGTATCAGTAAACATGCCATATAACTAATGTCATGTATGTAAAAATACCTTGAATTGTTTATTTTTCTTTTAACGACAGATTTCTTAAATCTATCTAAGTATTGAAAATTTTATGCCTTTCAAGTTTATTATATTATTTGTTTTATTATTGATTTATTTGACTTGAATGGTTTTTGTAATTTTTTTTTTTTAAATTCTAAACAGATTTTTTATCGTTGTTTAGTGGTTTCTTGCCTGACTATATACTACTAATTTGTTGTATGCATGAATATTGAGTATATAAAAAATCTAGCTAATTGAGAATTTAATTTATTTATATTTATTGGATGTTGCTATTTTTATTTACGTGTATGTATTTCTGTGGCTTATAACATTTTTGATTTTACAAAAAAAAAAAAAAAAAAAAACTAAAAATAAACTTTGATTATTTATTTTTTTTTTTATTTCTTTTTAATAAAAATATTTTTGCTAAAAATAGACAAATATATAGAAATAATAATGAATATTATTAAAACAAAAAATACTAAATTAAAAAATAAAACAAAGAAACTAAATACTATACTAAGATTATAATATACTGCTTAATATTCGATTAAAAGCACGCAATAATTTTATGAGTGATTTAAAAAAATTTTGACACGAGTTTCTGGATGCGTTTTAAGGAATTTTTTTTCACTAAACTAATGAATAGGGTAAGAAATTTTATGCAAATGCATGTTTTTAGTCAGTAGCCCAAAATAGATATTGACCATATACATTTTTGATTTAAAGAATTTGCAACAAAATTGCATCGATTTGTTGTTGCATATTTTGTTATAAAAGCATATTCTTGCATATTTTGCTATAAATGCATACGTTATGGCATATTTTGACATTTTTTGTTGCATACTTTGCATATTTTTCAATTTAATTGCATATTTTAGCATATTTTGTAAAAATTAAAATTAAATTTTAATTAAAACTAAACAAAAGAAAACATTTGTAACGGTGAACATAGTTTAGTTGTCTTTTGTTAGACATTTATATTGGATTTAATTTTTAACCTAGATTAATAAATCAAGTTTTAAAAATCCAAACATTTTACGTGCATATTTGTTTGATTTTTAGTGCATATTTTTAGATTTTTAGGGCATACTATTTAGTTTTATGTGCATATTTCGATTTAAATGCATGTTTTAAGCGCATATTTTGAATTCTTTACTGCATATTTTGAATTCTTTACTGCATATTTTAAGCTCCTAGTTTTCATTTTTAGTTGCATGAAATTCCTACTGAAGTTTTCTTGAAAATATGAATGAACAATTTTTCTTAATCTTTTGAAACAGCTTCATAATTTCAATAAAACCATTTTAAATAAAACTGTTTCATTAGTCGTGTGAAATTTTGAATAACTGAAAGTAAAGTTTTTATTAACTTTTATGAAAAACTGCCTAAATAATAAGTTTTTTAATAGTTGACCCTTTGATTGTTAATTAATTTTTATTAATTTGGCTTAAGGTCATTTAATAAAATTAAACACTCGTTTTTAATTTTATTAAATGACGTTAAGCTAAACTGGCTTAATTTAATGAAAAGTTTCAATGTACGAACTCAAGTGAGACTTTACAGATCTAATGCAAAAGTTCATTGATCTCATGCAGCTAATTTTCTCAGTGTATGACATGCATAGTTTTACTTTGAAAAGTCTTTACCTTAAGAATTTTTGGCCATTTAAAATTAAAAAAAATTACTTAAAACTTAGAAGAGTTGCCACTTATTTAAAATATTTTGAATATTGGTTATAAACAAAACGGAAAGTCGTGCTAAAGCCGCAAGACTACGAAAATTGAAAAAAGCCCAGACAAAATTAAATAAGCATTATTATACACTGCGCTGCAAAACTATAATTAAACATTAATTTCACTAAATTTCTTAAGTTAAAAAAAAAGTAGAATAGTTTCACCGGCATAAATGTAAAACCTAAGGAAAATGAATAATATTTAACAAAAGAACAATTCATTTATATTTTATTTTACTATTTAAAAAGGAATAACAAAATCTATTAGTGTTTCATAACTATAAATACATTTAACTTAACCCATTAATGCCCATACGTTTTTTTTTTAATTTGAGACAAAATTTTTCTACACTCTCGCTTTTTTTCAGATCAATGCTAAATTGTAACAACTCTGCTGGCAACTTAAGTTGCCAATGGGCATTAATGGGTTAATATATCAAAATTTACAAAAATTTAAGAAAAATATTTTAAAGCAGCAGTTTTTATAATGCATGAGGCCTAATTTTTTGAATCAACTCGCAAATTCGATCAGACATACTGTCTACCAGATTTATTCGAAGTTCTTCCATTATAGATCTCCACGCATCAATAACTGCTTCTTTAAGACGTTCAAAGGCTTTCGTATTTACGGTTTTGTGCGTAAACTCGACGGATTAATACTTCCCAAATATTCCAAGAGTCGTATATTTTTTGAACAAAGAAATTCCATCGTCTGACGACTTACATGTACTAAGGCATTGTCTTGTTGGAAAATTAATTATTCTTTGTTGCCATTTTCAATAAACCGCACCATTAACTCTTCTAATACTGTAATGTGTTCAAAAGAATTCATTCCAGAATTCTCTGGGAATTCTTTATGTTCGGTTAATTGCTGTAAATCAACTCGCTGATTTTCAGCAACATATTTTGCTGACAGCAATTTTTTTGCAAACAACCTGACTAAAATGTTGTGTCCTGACTAAAATTTTGCTGACTCAGCAAACTCTCTTGCAGATTTTACTAACTTTTTTTTGAGTGTACAATGAGATTTATAAATTAATGTAATCGTAATTAAATCCAAGCCAAAACTTAAATTTTAATATTTTTAATTTGTTATAAACTTACCCTTAACGCTTATTAACGCAGATGGATTTAGCATGCATAAACATATGCAATCATATACACAAAAGGTTATTCATGTCATACAAAAAAAAATTTTAATATTTTGCCTCAAAGTGTCGAACATTTTTGAAATACCTCATAAATATTAATTGAGAAATTAGTTTCAATTGATTTATTTGTATATCTTTTACTTAAATTAGCAAAAATTTGTGAATTGCTTACTCTTTTCTATCAAATTATGCATTGAAATATTAAAACATAGAATAGTACTACGGAGCGTATGATTAATATTTTAATGAATTCCATATTACTCATACTTTTAAAAACACTGACGTTGAACATGTTTATATGATTGTAAGTAATGAATGAGGATAGTGTTAAATTCAGCTGTGATTTTTTTTTATTAAATAACTCTAAATGCATTTATTTAAATTTCTTCAAGTGTATGCATATAAATATTGAATAGAGTAGAGTGATTGTATACATACTAAGACGTTAAACATAATGATTATTGAGAAGACAAGTAAAATATATATCATTGAAAGACAAGTGGAAGGAAAAAAATATAATAAACTTGCATAAAATGATACACCCAATAATGTGCGTCTGTCTGTCTATCTGTCTGTCTGTCTGTGTGTCTGTCAGTCAGTCAGTCTGTCGCTGTGTGTTAAAGTGATAAAACAGCCAGTCAAGTCAACAAGAACAGTGGCGTTAAAAAAACTACCTTTAAATACATATGTACTATTTAGTATTTTGAAAGAGATGATATTTCAAAAATGATTAGATTAAAAACAAATTCTACTATGTAGTTATAAATTTAAATTTTTAATAAATTTAAATTTTAAAATTTTTGTTTCCAAAACAAAAATTCCTTATCAATTTTAGCAAAAGATGAGGGGTATTTTTTTTTTTTTTATTCATAAATAAACTTTGCTGAATCTTCTAATTTCGTTTCTAAAAATCAGCAAACTAAAGGGTCCGCCATCTAACGTTTTTTTTTTCAACTAGTGCTTATTTCGTGAATGGTAACACTTAGCTCATGTCTGATTTGACAGATAATTAGTTTTATCCTTCCGCTGAACGAATATGGGGTCCGTATGTTCGTTATCTTGTGAAAAAAGTGAAAGAAACTGGCATCCTCATCGATAAACCAAAGCGTGAAAAGCCAAAAACAGTGCGTACACCCGAGAATATTCGTGCTGTGGCAGAAAGTGTGCGTGAAGCGCCATCAACATCAATTCACCGTCGTTCTCAACAATTGAACATTTCGGAGACATCATTGAGACAAATTTTGCATAAAGACCTTGGTATGACGCCAAACAAAGTCCAATTGGTTCAGGAGTTCAAAAAAAAAAGTTATTTGGCGGACCATTTATTTTGCTGAAAATTACACATTTTCTATGTATCTAAGAAATTTTTAATCATTTTTTTATATTGTATGTCAAAAATAAGTCTAAAATTTATGAAATTAAAGATTTGTTAAGTTTGAAAACACAAATCTAGTGGGTGTTTAGTCGGGTATTCAATCGGTTAACCGTTACTCGATTAATCGATGAATTTTAATCAAACAATTGTTCAAGTAATTTCAAATAGCCAATTCCGAGTAACGAATAATTTAAAAATATTCATTTCAGTTCACTTCTGTGTTCTTTTAATTTGTTTCGTATGAAAATATAAAATATATGTTTGGTAGGGGTATGACTACACATGTCACCAAGATATGATCAATATGGTAATGATAAAAAAATATCACAATTTTAGCAATTTATTGAAATAGTTTTAAAATATCTTTGAACAACTACAGACATTGTTTTTTATAAATGAATGGTTAGTTTATGTAGTCTTCGAAATTAACCGAAATTATTAAATTTTCAGAAATTAACCGAAATTATTAAATATCTAAATATTCTTTATAAAATATAAAAAATTCGCAAAATTATAAGGTTGTGTTAAAATTATTGGTAAGACGTGGATTAAACTTAATTCATCTTCATTTTTTTGTGTGAAAGGATTCATACATTGAAGAGGAATAAAAAAGGATTCATACATTGAAAACTAATGCCCTTCGGAATTAAAATAAAAAAAAAATTTGAACGCGTTATTTCAGTAAACTCAACTGTTTATGTGACAATAGCAGATCGTTTCTTTTTGATAAATTGAAAAAGCACAAGATTGTACTATACAATCAAAATTTAGTAAAGGAAAATTTTTATTTTTTACACATTTTGTTTTGCTATTTTGATACTTCTTGTGCCATTTTTAATGGTTTTCAGTGCTATTTCGCCTGTAATTTTTAACTTTTTTCGTGCAAAAAAAAAAAAAAAACTTGCAATGGTCATTAAAAACTGAAATTTCAGTTAGAAACATTTAAACAATTTAGATAATGAATACACAAAAAAAAATATATGACGCCTGTCCATAAAAAGGCAGAAACTAGGCTAGTCTGATTTAAAAATTAATAGTGTTTATAATTTTTAGATAAAAACGTTTATTCTTATTCTTAACCTCAACATTTCTAAAAAAAAATATGAAATATAAAATATAATAAATTATATAAATATAAAGACATTTTAATTATATAATTAATTAAATTCACCTGCACAGCAAGCAAATAAGTACAAATTAAAAAAACATATAATTTAAAATATTGATAATTAAGTTTTGATAGATATAGGTAGCGATTCCTATTCTCACTTTCACCATTCACCTCAATTTTCGAATCTCATTATTTCCCGTGTGTTAATTATATGTCCCATTTTGATTTCTGAGTTTTCAATATTTGTTTATTGTAAAGACGATTGGACAATAAAAAATTTATAAATTTGTATTATTTGAGAGAAATTGAGGTTCGAAAACAGAGGTGAATGGTGAAAGTGAGATTAGGAATCGCTACCATAATTTAATTTAGGAGAGAAAGTACACTCAGGCAAAAAAGTAAGTTGAAAATCCGTAAAAGGTTTTCAATTCCACTTAACTATTTTTGTACTCATTACTATAATATACGAGGGCGGATCAATAAGTCCGTGACTTTTAGAACTTTCTTCGTAGTTAACATAGTTAACAACACTGCTCCCATCAAGTACCACCTGTTAATAGACAACTGTCAAATTTTGAGCAACTTCCGTCATTTACTTTGCGTTTACCAGCTGTTCAAAACATACAACCTCGTGAATTTTTTTAAAAATGGAAAAAAGAGAATTTCGATTTTTTTTTGCGAAAAAACCGCCAAGCAAATTAAGCAAAAGCTTGATAAATCCTATGGGGACTTTGCACTATCGATTTCAATGGTAAAAAAGTGGTTTACTGACTTCCGTTGTGGTCGCACGTACAAATGACGCTGAACGTTCTGGACGGCCAATTGAGGTCAATACACCCGAAAATGTCGAAATAATACACGATATGTTGGCCGATCGAAGAGTAAAAGTGCGTGAGATTGTTGATGCCATAGGCATTTCATATGGCAGTGTGGGTTCGATTTTAAATGATCAGTTGGGTTTAAGAAAGCTGTCTGGAAGATGAGTGCCGCGTTTGCTTTCAATTGACCATAAACGTAATCGTGTGACAATATCACAGGATTGTTTGTAGTTGTTTAACCGCAATTCGAATGAGTTTTTGCGGTGTTTTGTAACAGTGGATGAAACATGGATAAATTAAAACACTCTGGAGACCAAGCAGCAGGCTAAACAATGCGTTTTCCAACCGGATCCGAAGAAGGCCAAGGTAAGTTTGTCGGCCTATAAGGTGATGGCAACAGTTTTTTTGGGATGCACGCGGGATAATCTACATCGATTACCTTCAAATGGGAAAAACAATAAACGGCGAATATTATGACAACTTATTGGACCGATTTAACGAGGATTTAAAAAAAACGACCCCATATATCCAAGAAAAAAGTTCTTTTTCATCAAGATAATGCACGGGTGCACTCGTGTGCAGTCTCAATGGCAAAATTCCATGAATTGGGCTACGAATTCACCATAGCTCATCCGCCATATTCACCGAATTTAGCCCCCAGTGACTATTTCCTATTTCCAAACCTAAAGAAATGGCTCGGTGGAAAGAGATTTAGCTCCAACGATGAAATTATTGATTAAACAAATGCCTATTTTATGAACCTCGAAAAAATCCTATTTTTTGGAAGGGATACAAAAATTGGAGGAACTTTGGACTAAGTGTATTGAGCTAAAAGGAGATTATGTTGAAAAATATTTTTTTTTTTGCAAAAAAAAAAACTGTGTTTCATTCAAAAAGTCACGGACTTATTGATGCGCCCTCGTATATATACTAAATATATTTTTTAGTAACAATTTTTGCTATTCTCATTTTACCTATTATGGAATTTTTTACTAATTTTTGGTGCTGATTTCAGCAAAACATTTTTATAATTTTTCAAAACCGATTGCTAAAATTAGCAAAACATTTTGGTAATTTAAAAAAGTTTTATATTTAAAAAAATGTTATGCGGAATAATTAAAACCTATTTTTACAAAACAAATTGGCCAACATACAAGATTATATTGGCATAGCCAATCTACACTCATAAATCATTTGTCATGAATTATTAATCATATTTATTTTTTTATAAATACGACGAAGAGTTTTAAAAAATTGAAGACAAATATTTAATAGATCTTCAGCATTTCATAAGCGTTGCCAAATATTTATTTGCAAAAATCAATTCTTGCCTTTTTCAAACTTTTTCAAACTTTTTTAAAACATATTCAAAAATATAAAAAAGACTACACATGTGATATTTCATTTGTTTTTAACTTCATTTGGAGCGGTCTTTACATACATAGTATTCTTCTATGTGTAGTCCTTTATATCTGCAACCATGGTTAAATGGGACCTTCTTGAGGAACCAACCGGGGATCCACTTTTACAAGGATGGATCAAAACTGGATGGGAAAACGGGTCTGTGCTTCTGTAACGCTGACTTCAATGTACGCAAATGCTTCCGTCTTCCTGACCATAACACCGTACTACAGGCGGAGGTCACCGCGATTACGGAGTGCATTAAGCAGGTTAATATCATGGGCTTGGCCGGTGATATTGTGATTTTCACGGTTAGCCAAGCGGCTATCCGGGCTTTATCTACGGACTCTGTGGGATCAATGACGATACTCAGGTGTAAAGGGGAAATTAACGATTTCTCTTCACGGGGACGCATTGAGATTATATGGGTGCCGGGACACTGTGGTATAGCGGGGAACGAAGTGGCTAATGATTTGGCTAGGGGAGGATCTTCCCTGGAATTAGTCACTTTGGAGAACGCTAAACCTTTTCGAGCTCTCAAGGCGGAGCTGGTGGACTGGGCTGACACCATGCATAGGACCATCTGGGAAAATGCGGGTGTTGGCAGGACTACAAATATTCTCTGGGGCAACCCGGACAAGGACAAGACAAGGGAAATTCTGAATCTCAGTAGGAAGGAACTGAGTCTTTTGATGGAAATCCTCTCGGGACACTCGACACTTAGAGCCCATCTCCACCGTATTGGTAGGGCGGACTCGGAAGTGTGCAGGGCCTGTGGGGAAGACGAGGAGACCTTGGAACGCTATCTCTGTGAATGCCCGGCATTTGCCGGGATCCGGGTCGAAATACTATCCAGTGACCCAATATCCACATTGGGGGATCTTAGGGGCATAGGATGGAAGAAGTTGAGGAGTTTCGTCAGTGCGACGGAGTTCCTGGGATAGTAAGGTGACATAGGACATAGAACCGATTGTTTAGAGCGCACAACAATCCGATATTCTGGCTTAAGTGTAAGTCCTCAGGGACTTGAGTCGGTTTAGGGAAGTATTTCCCTTCTCCGAATCCACTTTTCGACCTAACCTATATCTGCAAAATTTTGTATGCGGAACGATGACGTTGATCTCTCGATTACGACTGACACATGTTTTTCTTTTCCAAAATATTTTCACATATGCCATTATAATGCTGGTCATCTTGATAGCCATTATTATATAATTTTTACATGGCAATCAAAGAAAAAAAGCAGAATTTAATTTAAGAGTTTTTAATCAACGAGTATAATTATTTTTATATTATGATCTTGTTTTTAAATTTGGTTTGTTCCACAATTTGTTAGTTTTGTATTGAAACATTTAATTTAATTAAAAAATAATTGGCAAATGGAACAAATATGCTGATTTAACATGAAAAACTGTAAAACCAGAGTGAATTTATAAAGTACTGTTTTTTTTAATAAGAAAACTGCAAAACTGTTAAGCATCCCAAAAAACTGGGAAAAATAGTTAAAACTGGCTATATGGCAACACTGGCTATGTTTTAAAAACGACAGGTCACATGTGAGTACATATCTATAACTAATGGTGGTTTGTTTTTGTTATGCTGTTTTAAATCTTATTAATATAATATGTAAAGTAATTAGGCAAGTTTTATAATAAAAAAAATATTTATTTATGTGAGTATTACTAAATATTTTTTTAAGACCTTAAATATTTTCATACAAATCTACATGGTATTAATGAAGAAATACAATACCACACACAACCTTCACAGACGGACAAGAAAGACCAAGAAAAATAAAAAGTGAAATATAAAAACGATATTAATTGTATTTATATTGTGTTTTAAAATTGTGTAGTTTATCCGAGAATGAAATTAAATGAAGAATATTTATAGTTCGTGTTTATTAAATAAACAATTGTTAAAAGTGATAGTTACAAAAATGTTACTAAAATTTAGTGGCGTTTTCTCTACTAATTTTATTGTAAAGTTTGATTTTTTAGCAACTTTCTCTTCGGCAACACTGTTTTGGGCAGCTCAGCTGCTTTCGTGTAATATGTTAGTGTTAAACATGTTCAGTTTGGTCTATAATTTAACCATGAATCCATTTACAAACGAACAACGCTTGCAGATTATTGAATTTTAGTATAAAAATTCATGCTCGGTTAAGAAAGTGCATCGTGCAAATCTTATGACTAAATTTCGCACCAAATTTAATTATTGGACATTAAGCCAGCAACACGCACACGTAGTGCGGACAAAGGAAAATATCGCAGCTTTATCCGAAGGTGTTGTTGATGAATTATCGTGAATTATCAATTCGGCGCCGTTCGCAGCAATTGGGCCTCTGTTACTCCACTACGTGGAAAATTTTGCGGAAGGACTTGGGTATAAGTTGGATGAAGATCCACTTTTTTATCGGAAAATTATGTTCAGCGACGAAGCTGAAATTGCCGTATTTGATGTAAAGAGCAGCCTGAAGCATTGCAAGAACTGCAAATGTATCCCGAAAAATACACTGGTTGGTGTGGATTATGGGCCGGAACGAAGGCAGGAACGGTACTGTGA
Organism: Delia radicum; assembly: GCA_021234595.1. Classification (NCBI taxonomy): domain Eukaryota; kingdom Metazoa; phylum Arthropoda; class Insecta; order Diptera; family Anthomyiidae; genus Delia; species Delia radicum. The sequence goes on from CM037852.1 coordinate 135,257,141, forward strand.
ATGGCGAGCGCTACCGTGCGATGATTACAATTTTTTTTTTGCCCAAAATGGAATAGCTGGACTTGGGTGACATGTGAGTTCAACAAGACGGTGCAAAACAGCACACAATGTCCCAATTGAGAGGCGAGTTCGGTGAACAGTTTATTTCACGTTTGGGGCCAGTCAATTGGCCGCCTAGATCGTGCGAGTTAACGGCTTTAGCCTATTTTTTGTGGGGCTATGTTAAAGCTCATGTCTATAGGGACAAGCCCGCAACGGTTGACGCACTGGAAGCCAATATTGAATAATTTATTCGTGTGATAGCGGCCGATATGTTGGAGAGAGTATGCCAAAATTGGACCCAGCGTATGGTTCATTTGAGGCGTAGCCGCGGTCAACATTTACATAAAATCATCTTTAAACATTGAATTATATAGATCGTTCTATTGACTCGAATAAAGATTTCATATATTTCTCTAAATTTTATGTGTTTTTTTTAATCAAAACCGAAAGCTCTTAAAAAATCACCCTATATAATATATTATAATTTCATATCCAATTCAAATAATTTGGACCAATTAAACATTTAACCAACCATATCAATATAAAATTTAATTAAAAAATTTCAATTAAAATTTTATTATTATTATTATTGTTTTTAAAATAAGTCGAACTATTAACTAAAAATTTAATCATTTCTTTAAGTGTATTTAAAATTGACACACACATACACACATTTTTACGTGACGAATTCATTTGAAATGTATTAATTTTTTTTAAATATAGCGAAAAAATCTTAAATTACTTATAATAGACAAAATCACTAATAGTGAATGTTAAAAAATATGAGAATAAAACACTTAAAAAATTCAATTGGGAACTGTCATGGTGTCCTCAATATTTTTATAGCACCGTGATGCAGTTTGACTATCATTTTAAAGCTTTTACTGCTGTCCTATTTAAAGAAAATGTTCAGCGCTTCTACATTTTTAGAAAATTTCAGTAACATGCATGGATGGTAACCGATTCGATGCGGGTATCGGTAGAATAACGCTATTTTCTTATATTTCGGTAATGCTATTTTAGGGGTAACGATTTTTCAGTTATTTCGGCAACGGGTTTTCAATGCGAACGGAATTGGTATTTTAGCGGTAACGGTAATTTAGTTATATCGGTAACGTTATTTTAAGGATAAAGGTTTTTACGTTATTTCGGTAACGACATTTTAAGGGTAACGTTATTTTATTTATTCAGGTAATGTCAACGCACACCGATATTTTTAGCCCCATTATGGCCGAATTCCAATGTCTGGCTAGTTTATGATCAAACTTTTGGAAAAGTTATCTATTTGCAGCGGAGTTGACATTCAATAACTTTTCATATTAACGGTAGTTGGCTACCACAGTAACATTAAGACGGAAATGAAAATTTTAAAAAAGCGATTAAATTAAAGACATGGTTCATCTAATATAACCGGTTTTATGTTTCTATTTTACCTGTTTGATTTTGAAATATCTTGAACGAAAGTCAAAATAACGCTAAAGTACCGAAACGACGATTTATAACGCTATCTTGTTGAAAAAATTAAATTTGATGGATAGAATTAATTTTTTATTCTATCCATTATATCAGAATACACATGTCACTATTGGCATCGTGGTTTCAAACCTTTCATATCGAGGTGGTAGGCAACAACCGTTATAATGATAGCCAACCATGATTTGCAGCGATTATATTTTTTTTTAACTTGTCAGATTATTTCGGTAAAGGTATTTTAAAGATAACGCTATTTAAATTATTTCGGTAACGGTATTTTAGCGATAACGGTATTTGAGTTATTTCGGTAAAGGTATTTCAAGGATATTGGTATTTTAGATATATCGGTAAGAGATAACGGTATTAGAGTTATTCCGGTAACGGTATTTTAAGGATATTGGTATTTAAGCTATAGCGGTAACGGATAACGGTATTTCTATTATTTCGGTATCGGTATTGTAGGGATAAGGATAGTCAGTTGAAATGGTTTTGAATCGATAACGGTATTTTAACGGTATTGCCAGCCATCCATGGTAATATGTCAATGTTTGCAACCTGATACCGAATTTTTAAAAACTGTGCTTATATTAGATAATTAAAGTGTTTATGTTTTTCAATTTTGTTAATATTTAATGACATTCCGCTGAGTTGTGTCCCTGATGAATAATTAAATTTATTTAAAATTAACTTAAAATTTTTTGCTGTTTAAATTAATATATATGTTCCTTACCCAGCAAAATTTTTCATTACCACGTAAGTGGTTATATAATGAAAGTAAATATGGGAAAATCTACGAAACCGTACGATTCCAGATTTTAAAAATATAAAATTTCAAAATTATTTTAAAAATGAATAAATTTTTAAAACAAAAAACCGTAAACATTTTTAAATTTTTTTTGGATTTTTCGGGGATGAGACCACACTTTAATGAGTAGCCTTTCCGAGCTAAGTCCGAATTTTGCTTTCAAATTTTTCTAACACATTTGGTTATTGTGGAAATTGAGCTCAAAATTAAGAAAAATTTGAATCGCAAATGCGCGGTTTAGAGAATTGCTGGGTCAAATCTTATTTTAATGATAGACATTAGCATAACTATTATTATATGTAAATATTAAATCGATGGGATAGTATTTTTTTTCTATATGTCAATTTGTTCTTTAAAATAGATTAAAATTAAATAAAAAAAATGCAGCACAAAATTGAGTGGCACAGCAGCGGATTAAAGAATTATGGGTCAAATATGGCTCGAACGGTCGAAATATACATCACTATTATTATGTGAAAGCACTAAGTGGATCGGATAAACTTTGAACTCTCAACAATTTTTCCTCCAAAAATCGCTAAAAGGCTTTAAGATTTATGGGGTCCAATATTTTGAATTTTAGGTGTTATCATAAAAATCATTATGTGAGAGTGCTATAGAGATCGGTTTTTAGTTTTTGGTTAGCTCCACAGTGCGCTAAAAATCCAACTTGTAGGTTGAAATATGGCTTTTATGATAAAGATCACCAGTACTATTGTTCTCTGCAAGTGCTAAAAGGATCGGATTATCAATTTCGTTACTACATCACTGTTAGCTTCAAAAATCTATGAAAAACTACAAAATTTATCCTTAAATGGCTCTTAATAACAAAATTATAATACGATCCATAATATTAGTACTGATATTTACCGATCACGCAGGATTGCACCTAATTATTTCTCAAACTGCATATGTGTCCTTAAACAAATATAAAATAGACATAGACGCATAGACATGACATCACGCATAGACAAGACAATACTGTCAAGATTGGTAATGCCACGTTCTGCCAACGCATAACTGACCACATCCGACGCTTTGCCAACACTGTGCCGGATATATATCGTTTCACACCAAAAAAATATATATCTTCTTTTGGATAAAACTATACAGTGGGGAGCACTTGTGAGTACATGTTTGACACTAGAACTAAATTATACTTTTCTAAAGGTACAAGGTACGCTGAATCCAAATCTGGCCTTAGGTTCACTCTCCGACATCAGGCGTTCGAGCTATATTAATCAGAAAAGTGTATTTTTTGATCAAAATGCTCCGATTTTTGACCTTCCTGGAAAGACATTTTTCATAATACTTGGAACGTCACCTGAACATTGATTGAGGTTGTTTCTCAATCTCAATCTCTAACATACACTTGGTATCCAACTATTGTATGTGAATAAAGCGCATCAAAAAACGTGATAATTACTTGTGAAAAAGAGATAGGATTAAGAAGAAGAAGCATTCTAGTTGAGAAATTAATTGTGCATTGGTATTAGTTAATTCTGTCTCTTCTGATCGAAACAATACTTGTGTGTACGTAGTGTGAGAAAACTCCACTTAGCCACAGTCATCGCTGTGTCGACCGTGAGAGGTGAGATTACGATGCATAGCTTGATGCTAAGGCAGTGAGTTCGAATACGACACCAAAAAAGTAAAAAAAAAGTTTTTCATATAGAACAAATTAACAATATAAAATACTTTGTTCAATTGACACATAAATTAACCACTGACGAGTCCCAGGAGGGGGACGAAACTGCGGCAGTCTGGTGTATCCCTTGTGTCCGTAAAATTTTTCTTCTTCTTCCTGTAAAGAGACTAACTAAAGTAATATTCTACAGTAATTAATTAAAAATTAATTACGATTGTCATTATCTGACGGTTGCAAAACACTTTCTAATATAAATATCGTTGTATTAACTGAATTTATAAGTTGCTACCATTGAAATACACTTTTCAATTCGGTTGGCACTTTATTTTTCTGTGTGTACATAAAACTCCATTTTTTTTTTTTTAATCGGGTACTTACAAAAACGACCTCATCGAACAAAAATAATGAGTTTTGACGCCGAATTATATGCCCTAATACTACTGCCTATTACTGAGATTTTGCTGGGTAATTTTTTACACTCATATAAATAAGTCTGTACAAATAACAGAAAAATTTATTAAAAATTGATTAAAAATAACGTGGCAGAAAAAATCAGTACAAATAGCAGAATATTTTTGCTAAATATTAGTAAACTACAAACACAAAAAAAAATAAAATGTAAAATCTACTAAATTTTAATTAAATTTTTGTTGTTTGCAACTGTCTTCTATTTTCCTTTATTGTTTCCTTTAATCCTTTGGTATCTACATCGGAATGCTATATATCAAAGACTGAAGTGTAATTTAAAATAATAAAAAAAGGAAAAAATTTAATTTGAAAAAAAAAAGAAAATGATTTTTCTAAAGCTTTCCATATCTATTCATTGTTAAAAGAAAAATATTTATTTAAACATTATAAAAAATTGTATCCAACACAAAAACAATTATTTTAGTACTACAACTCAGAACTTTTTAACTTTTTTTTAAAAAACTCTTGAATATTTTTTATAGTTTTATTTTTTTACAAGTTTGATATACTTTTTATTAAAAATAAAAACTATGTTTTTTCGACGTTTAATTGTGCAATGAAAATGAAAATTATTCAAGTTCGAGGCCATACTCTATATTTCTTTATTAGGATATTGTCCTAATAAATAATCTATAGAGTTTTTGTTTTAAAATTTATTAATTGACCACTTTCAGGAATGTGTTGATAGAGGAGTTTTCAAAAACTCTATAGATTATTTGTTAGGACAATATTCTAATAAAGAAATATAGAGTATGGCATCGAACTTGAATAATTTTCATTTTCATTGTACATTTAAAGGTCGAAAAAACGTAATTTTTATTTTTAATAAAAATTATATCAAACTTGTAAAAAAGACAAAGTACGGTCTTAGTTCACTTCCCCTTTACATTTTGTTTTTAAATAAAACCAAACAAGTTTGATCAATGGTGACAATCGTTAACTTCTAGCTCATATATTAGTTCTCATTTAGTGGAATAACTAGGTTATATGAATGTTTGATGTGTGCATTGTCACTTCTTTCAAAACGTGTTCTGAAGAGGGAACCTAGAAAATTCACGAAATAGATTTATTTTTTTATTAGTTTATAAATGTTTCTAATTTTTTTTCTAATACTACGTGTTCATTTTACTTTTCTATTTTATACCGGACACAATATAAAAAAATACACAAAAACTAAAACAGAAACATCGCATTACAGCAACCTCTGCTGGTTTTGGTTAGCAAATATTTTTAGACTTTAGTAAATTCAGAAAAAAAAAAATTAGTTCAAAATTTAGTATTTCATCAATATAAAAAAATTCTTACTAAAATCTAAATTTGAGCTAAAAATTGGTTTAAAACTTGCAAAGCTGGATTACTTACTGCTTTACTAATTTTTCTACTAACTTTTTTCTATGAGTGCACTTAAAAATCATTATTTAAAATGGCAACAATGTTGCATTTCAAAAAAAAAAAACACACACACATTCATTTTTTTTTTTTTGTAATATTTATTACTTATACGCCGCCATGTTCAATTAAAATTCTTTTTGTTTTAATTTCTAAATTTGTGTTTATTTTTTGTTTTTATAAATTATATGATAAAATTTTATATAGTGTTATTAAGTAAGCAGTTAAACCAACTACACTGGTATAAATAATAAAAATCTATACAAAAGTTGACCTCATTAGATTTTTTTTTGTGTTTCACATTTATTTTCGTAAACATCTAATAATATCGATTGTTGTGTATAATATTTTTGTAGAAAAAAACCAAAGTTTATTTTAAAGTAAATACAATATATTTTGTTATGAAATCAACAAATCAATTATATTCGAACAGTGAACTAGGGGGGGTATAACTAGAAAAAGACAAAATTAAAATTTAAGTTAAGAATTTAGCTTTAAACTCGTAATACAAGTTTGTATAAGGAAATTTTTCAAAAATTTTTGATATTGATGAAACTGACTCAGTTTTGCAATAATTTCTTTAATTTTGAACCGTAACGAAACAGGCGGACAGATTTACTTTAACGATTAAATGGATAATGTTTTTGCAAAACTTTAGTTTAACTAAATGAAGTTATTGTTGTCGTGTACTTATTAGCCCTCAAAGTTAAAAATTCTCAAAATGTCGGCTGAGACAAACTCAACATTTTTCAATCTTAAAGGTACTACACTCAAATAAATAAGTTAGTAGAAAAGTTAGTAAAACGTCTTGTAAATATGGTATACTATTTTTCAGGAAATTTTTTTTGCTAAAATGGTGTTTTCAGCTAAAATTTTAGTTATACTTATTCAGCACTTAACTGTTTTGAACTAATATTTTACTAATATTATACTAATGTTTTACTAACTTATTTTGCTAAAAAAATTGTGCTGATAAGCACATTAATAGTGTGTACGACAATCAGATTGAAAGATATACGCTGGGGACTTCAGACCTATTAGCATATCATTTCTGTTGAAGACATTGAAAAGGATGATTGAATGGATTGCGGGAGAACATCGACCCGAAGCTGCTGTCAACGCGACAACATACATATAGCAAGGGAAGGTCGACGGAAACTGCTCTGCACGAGATTGTTGGTACTATCGAGAAGGCGTTCTCGGTAAGGGCGTACTTCATGGTGGCCTTATTGGACATAGAGGGCGCCTTTAATAACACCCAACCGGACTCTATAATTGCGGTGTTATCGAGTCTCGGGGTGGATCCCGCGGTCATCGCCTTGATCAGCGGGATGCTGACCGGTAGGTTGGGCGGTACTTGTTCAAGCCGATTTGTGAACAGGGAAATTCACCAGGGCGTTGATCTTTATCCACTTCTGTGGAACTTGGCCTTGAATCCTGTGCTTCTTTCCCTGGAAGGAGGCTGCAGGAATGTGGTCGCCTACGCCGATGATGTGGCGATAGTGGTGAGTGGGAAATTTCCGTCTATGCTAAGGTACATTATGCAGACGGCTCTAAGGGAGCTGGCTGTTTGGACAAAGGACTGTGAACTTGGGGTTAATCCCTATAAAACGGATCTTGTTCTTTTTCACAGGGGGCACAATGATCCCGTTTTTGAATCTGTAACTCTGGACGGTGTGGAAATTCAACTTTCTGACAGAGCCAAGTATCTTGGCGTAATTCTGGTCAGGAAGTTGCTTTTTGCAAAACGTCCAGGAAAGAGCGAAAAAGGCGGCGATAGCTCTGGAGAAGGGCCATCGGAACGTTCTGGGGATTGAGCACCAGAATCGTTCGTTGGTTGTACACGGCGGTTGTTCGCCCTATTCGTTTGTACGGGGTCATTGTTTGGTGGCCGGCATCGGAGAACGCGACCTACCGCGGGCATTTGCGAAAGGTACAGAGAATGGCTTCTGTGAGCATCACGGGAGCATTACGTACAACGCCATCGGATGCATTGGATATTATATTGCATCTTATTGCTTTGGATATACTTTGGAAACATGTAGCGACTGACTCGGCCATAAGACTATGATCGATATCACAATGGCTGGACAATGGGTGTGGCCACAGCGCGATCTTGGGAGGGAATTTTCCACTGAATGTGAAATCATATGACTTCAATAACTGCGCACGAACGTCTCTTTGCGGTCCATATTCCAATAAGGGATTCCTGGGCGGATGGAGCACCGTCAAGGAGATATGGCGTCAATTTTTACACGGACGGATCGAGGTTTGAAGGGCAGGTGGGTTTCGGCGTCTATTCCGGAGAGCTCGGTCTAGGACTGGGTCGAAGGCTGTATGATCACTGTAGCGTTTTTCAGGATGAGGTGATAGCGATATTAGAGGTTGCCGTTTGCCTTGGGCGGAACGTACTGTCCACGACAAGCGTTAACATCCTTTCTGACAGTCACGCGTCCTTGAATGAGATGGCCAAGCAGTTCGACATGAGACTCGTATGGGTCCCGGGGCACGGAGACATAACGTGGAGCTGATAAGCTTGCAAGGCTAGGCACCCCCTTAAAAGTTCCTGCGAAATATGAAAGACTCGGTGTTCCCTACCGACTTCTAAGCTGAGCAATCGGCTCTACTCCGAGAGCGCGACAAATCTTAGGTGAGCTAATGGTGTGACTGGTATGGTAACATGGCACATCTGGCTGGCTCTGGATACGTGGCGCAAAGGGCGCTTCTATCGCTTTCCAGGGGGGAGATCGCGAACATAGTGGCGGTGAGAGAGGACAGCATTCAGCACTTTCTCTGCTCATGTGCTACGCTGTCGAGGCGCAGGATGGCCTCACTGGGATCGGCGTTCTTTTACGATCTCAGTGATCTTTCGAATGCTGACATGTCTGGTTCAACGGTGGAGTCTGATTGGAACTCCGTCAGTCTCGTAGAATCTCAACGGACCTTAGAGTCAAATTTTGCTGATGCATGCGGCGCTGGCTGCCTCTCCAACCTAACCTAATGTGTTTGGCTTTAAAAAATCTTGACAAAACATATTTTTTCTTGATTCTTGACGAGCACTAAAAGTTCTTGTAAACCAAGCAAAAACAAGACCGTCTGGCAACCCTTTCCGGAATGCACTTTTTGACAGCAGCGAACTTAGACTTTTGTATATATAAAATATATTAAAAAACGGATTGGCTATTTAAAAATGTTTTCGGAATTTTAATGATGAAAATTGTTTAAAACAAAGTGGAGTTATAAACAATTTTACTAAAGAAAATTGAGGTGTTTTGTGTATTTTTTTTTGGGGGGGGGGGGGGGGGGGGGGGGAATAGACAAACTACAAAACGAGATTACGTAACATCCAATATGCGAATGGAAACAGAAAAAAATAGTAAAAAAAAGACTTTAGTTTTTGTTTAATATGCCAAAGTAACCAACCACCAAAAGTATTCCAATAACTACACAAAACATCAAAAACAACTACAGAAACAACAACAATAAAAGCAACGATAAAAAGGAGAGCAGCAGATGTAGCCGTCGTAATAGCAGCAGCATAAGACCAACCAAACCAAATGTACCAACAATGACAACAGCAACCATAACAACAACAACAACAACAACAACAACAGAAGTTATAAACAATAACTGGAACTATGAGAAATTCATGTGAATATACAGCAACAGCAAAAGGCATCAAAAGTAGCAACAACAACAGCAGCAGTAGTACAACAACTTGCTGCAGATGAAATGTAAATGTGTGTGTGTGTGTATGAGGCATAAACATGAGGAGATGCCACCAACTAAGGCTTGTATGGAATAGTTTTATACGCACTCGCCAAAATACTAAAATACAACTAACGTTAACATCGGTAATATAGTCTAAACTAACATACACACATACACACATTCATAGTTAAATATACCTACAATATCAATGTACGTATGTGTGTTTGTTAGGATGTCCCTTTATAAGCGATTTGTCGATTTTCGTTCATTACACCCCCAAGTTTTATTGCAAATGGTTCCAAATGTTACAACATAGCCCATTTTTAAGAAAGGGTATTTTTATTAAAAATTTAGAAAATTAATTTTTTTATTTAATTTATTTCTTTAATATACTCAAAATTATTCATATTTGGAAATCTGGCTTTATCGGATATCATTAACCCACTTTAGCCTGGAATTAAAAATAACGAACAAATTTGATAAAAATGCAAAAACTTTTTTTTTTTTAAATTAGTTTTATACCTCATCTAAAGTGTGCGCATAAATAAACGGTAAAACACAAAAAGTAACATTAATACACACAGATAAAGAAAGTACCAACCGTATTGAAAAGTGTATTTTAATGGTAACAACTTATAAATTCAGTTAGTATATTGATATTTACATTAGATTTCTGAATTTTTTGGCTGTTGTAACTAAAATGCAGTTGAATTAACCAAACTTTGTTGTGAATACTAATGTTAAGTTATGCCAACTGACTGAAGTTCGTAATAACCGAATTTGAGTCATAGTAACCGAATTTGAGTTGGCAAATAGCACAATTTTTCTCTGTGTGTAGAGACTGCGTTAAGCTATAGTTTAAAATAAAACATTTTGCTGATTTAAATTGTATACAGATTTATATTCTGTACCATCTTATATAAAAGTTAAGCGGTTAATATAATTTTTTAAATTTTTCTGGTATGCAAATTCTGTTGTGATTTTTAAGTCCACGAAAGTTGGAAGTCGATTTGAGAACTTTTTTTTGGAAATTTCGATAGCTTTTTGCTTGGTACTATTCTGGAACGTCTCTAAGATACATAAAACTTTCGTCTGGGAAGCGGTGAAAAATCCGCAAATACATAACTTCTGTCGTCCATACTACAACATTCGAATTAAAAAAAAAAATATATCTTGTTTAGTAGCTTTGCTTGTTTTTCGGCTTCAGTATTCCTTTTAGCAATACATTAAACATTTTTTAACATTTTTTTAACCTGGCGCATAAAATGTTTCGATCATTGCACGCGCCGTTCTAATTTGCGGCCACAAACCTTTTGATCAGCTCTCAAAATCTTTTCCACTTTTTGCCTTGGAAGAGTTCCCGGGTTTCTTTGTTTTACCTGTTTCAGGTTTTCTGCCAAATTTTTAGGCCCTTGTTAAACTTTGCTACCACATTTGAAACAAACTGACTAAAGTGTAACTTTTTTGTGTTCTTTTTTGAAAGTCCAACTTGGATTATTTCGAAAAGTTTAAAAAACTTTTTCACCAACTTGCTTTTGATTATTTTTTGTGAACTAACTGTAGACTAATTAATGTTGACAAATCTGGCACATTCTTTAAACATGGTCTGATGAAAAAAAATTTAAATCAATAGCAAAACAAGTTATAAAGAAAAATGTGTGTTAAAGTTTATTTGGGCTAACATTTTATATTTTATTAAATAATTGAGCTCTATGTCACGTTTGTATTTATAAAATATCCTTTATCCTTTATTATTTTATATATCTCCAATATGTCGTCATTCTTTGAATGACATCTTCAGGGAGTCTAAAACTGGTCAAGCGGCAGGAAATTTTGTTTTCAATATTGTTTGTTGTTGTTCATGTAAGCATTATTTTCATATGTTTTGTACCCTATTAACATTATATTATTATTGGACAATTTTTAGACTCCCTGAAGATGTCATTCAAAGAATGACGAAATATTGGAGATATATAAAATAATAAAGAACATTTTATAAATACAAACGTGACCTAGAGCTTAATTATTTAATAAAGTCATTCACTTCAAAGGTCGAAAAACTTTACATAATTTATATTTTGAAAAACTTTAAACAATTAAAAAATTTAAGGGGGAAAATAGTCTTAAAATTTAATTTAAAAATTGCATTTGTAGATGATTTTTTATCATTTAATATTAAAGAAGACAATAAAACCTTTCAATATGCTTTTTAAATTATTCAAATGAGATAATAACTGTCTGAGATAAAGCTGTTCAAAGTGCCTAATGTCCTAATGTATTTTAATATTTTGTATTAAAAAAACATAAAACTGTTGGGTTTGGATCGAAATGCATAAAATAATAGTTTACATCAAGTGGAAATTTTGTTTTCCAAGTTAACCCTTCAAAGTAAGATTGGTACAATAAAGAATTTCGATTGTTCGTTAGTTTAGTACGCCTTCATATATAAAAATTGAATCCTAATCTGATAGAAGTCATTCTGTAAATTTCCTAGTGGACTTTTTGTGGTCAAAAGTTAGAACATTAACCCTATATGGATCGAATTGCATAAAATAATTTTTTGCATCAAGTGGAATTTTTTTTCCCAAGTTAAAAGCTTAAACTCTTGTATAACATAAATTACGTTCCGTGGATATTTCATAACATGTCCTGGAAAGAGTCGCTCCACACAAAAACACGAATTATCATGTTTTAAATCTATTTTCTTTTTCGTAATGAGAAATTAATTTTTAAGGGACACCCTAATGTGTATCTGAAAATATGGCCACTGTCATATTAGATGATGATGACGATGACTGTGATGATGATAATTATGATGAAAACTATAAAAACAAGTGTATTTTGGAAAATTGAGTTCTATACACAACAAAAACTTAAACAAACAACACAAAGGATTTACCAACACATACAAACACAAGCACCTCTCTATGACACCCTTATTTGATTTTGTAGTAGTACCTACACGAGGAGCCTGTATGTGCATGTTGTCCATACTTGTAGGGGCTTAAATTATGTGGGGTTGCTCCTCTATATGAGGGTAACCTACTAGCTAAGATATGCACATATTCGTATGTATGCTGTGGATGTCTCAATATATGTATACCACACCATTCAGCTAAAAATATGAAAATTGTATATTCAATATACAACAAAATTCTGTACTAAATCAAATAAGATTGTACTAAGCCGCCCGAGAATACACACATACACAACAACACTTCTAAACCCACTCATACACGTTAATGCAATCGTACAATACATTCGGTGTGTTAGTGAAAATCGGTTGGCTTTAAAACGTAGTTCACGAATTTAAACTAAAACTTGAACTGAAAGCTTGTACATAATTTTTTAGTTACTACAAAACAACAAAAACTTTCGTAAAATGAACAAATATTGGTTTATTTTACGAAAGTTTTTGTTATTTTGACATTTATTGGTATTTTTATGCATGGATTATTATCAGTGAACGCATTATGTTTTTTTGGATAGTTCTGTGACATGTCCTAGGTTAATGCAGTGATATATTCTAGGACATGTTATATAGGGACCATAGGCCCCCAGGCATTGTACCCACGGAAATAGTCCTCAAACTTGGAATGCGGATTATGACTGCAAAATGTTCGACTTAATTCCCAAGGGCATTATGACCAATTGTTGTGGGGATAATGGCCAAAGTTTATTTAAACACAAAGATTATTTTGCTTAGCGAATACACTTTTCGAAATACTCCAAAATTTAATATTTTTTGGTTATTATGACCACAATTATAGGTATTACATACATTTTTATGTGAGCATTATGACCGACCAATATTCGGCAATATTCCCCACTTCAATTATGGGGGTAATGTCAGTCTTCATATCCAGTTTGGGGTTTATGTCCGAGGGCCCGTAATGACTTCATTACATCACTGGCGGGTGCTGGTGTTGATTGTACTAGATGAAACCCACAGTATTAAGAAATGTAAGATCATCTAGCCAATTCGCGATAGCTCAGACTTGTTGGTAGAGTTACTAAGAGCCACACAACCACAAATGTAGAAATTGCCAACCTAACAAACAAAAATAGTACTGGCAAACCACTGTTATTCTTTTAAAAAACCCACGCTGTTGGAAATCACCAAAGGCACAACTAATATTGTACGAGAAAAACAGTTTTGTTGGAAAAGCAAGTGTTTTCCCAGACCACGCGCGAAATGATTGATTGAAATTTAGATTTTTGAAATCCACCAATTTTTTTTTTTAATTTTTGACGTTATGTCAACGATTGCAACCAACGGTTGGCCGCTGTTATCAATCGGGTAACAGGACAATAGTGTCAAGATTGTTAATCCCACGTTCTGCCAACGCATTACCGACCGTAACCGATGCTTTGAAAGCACTATGCCCATTGCATTTTTCTGCCTGGTTAAGTACAGTAGTTGGAGGATATTTGGAAAACTAAAATCGGTCTCGAAATGTCCCTTCCATCAAGATCAAGAAGGCATTTACTGGGTACATTTTGCAGCGTAATCCGGCAACGCCGTTCGGGCAATACTGGAATTATAGATATCATTCCACGTACTATTCACTTTTCCAAGACAGTGAACGAGGTTTCCTTATATACTGATAACAGACGACTTTATTTTTAACAGTTCTTCAATATCAAAATGATCTGTAGTATTACCATTATCCCATTCACTACTGGAAGGAAAAGATTTCCCCCCAGGTTTTAAAAAAATAAACGATTATCGTTCGCTTTTCTAGGCTGAATTACTACCGTTTTATTACTGTTACTTACAAAAATGTTGAACTGTTGACCATATGTAATGTTGTAGGTATTTCCCTTCAAAAAGTGGACGATAATCGTCGATCTTCCTATAGATTGCCCCTCAGATATCTGGGAAGCAGATTCTTGGAGAATCTGAACAGTCTGCAGTATGTATCTTTGTCCGGCCTCTTGGATTTTTTGAGGAAATCTGGATGGTTTAAGGTTGTGGGTTTCATTGAGGATGTGGAAAAGACTAAAGGGAATCGAAATATGTTGGACAATTGGACGAGGAGAGCATTGAATTTGCTTTGTTCCAATCGGGATCTGCCCGTGATACGTGAAAACAGGACAGGTTTCCAGAATAACTATCACGTGATAGGCGAAAAAAAGGGTCAGGTTCTGAAGAACCTACACGTTACCGGTTTAAAGGTCTCTATCACGTGATAGGTCTGGAAGTATCAGTCCTGTGGTAGGTGAAAGCAGGATCGGTTCCTAAAATATATATCACGTTGTCGGTATAAAAGTCTCTATAACGTAATGGGTCTGAAAGTGCCAGACTGTTGTAGGTGAAAATAAGACTTATCACGTTACCGGTTTAAGTGACTTTCACGTGACTGGTCTGAATATTTGCATATATAACGGGTACCTTCCCCCACTGGGTAAGTATGCGGACACAATATCGATCGTCTTTCAACCAATTATTCGGTAGCAACAATTTTTATAGAAATTACCCTGTGATACCAAATAACAGTTTTTAGTTTGGGTTAAACAAAATAGTGGCATAAATTCGGTCGTACTCTATATATTTATAACGTAACTATTAGTTGTTCTAGAATCATAGAATACACATGAATTTCAATACAACAACATCCACCCACAATTACATATAATTTTTTTTTGTTTTTTTAAATATATATTTACTTGTAGTATCTGAATATAAATGCATCCGTATCTTTAAATTTAATAGTTTTAAACATTTTATACGCAGATACATGTTTTTTCAACATGGATACATATAAAGTTTTGAAATGGAAAATAGATTTAAGCTGGCTCTTTATGCTCTTGAAGCTGCTTTAAAAAAAAAATAAGGTGAAACTTCCAGTATTGGAGTATGAAAACTAAATAACTAAAACTATGTATGTATGTGCCAACATTTGTGTATGTGTGAGTGAGTTAGTGTATGCATTAGATGCAAGTGAAACTTTCGGAGTATGCGTTTGTGAAGTCGATTCTTTTTTTTTCGTTAGTTCCTATTCATTTCAATAAATATAACCAAATGCCACACCAACAATGTTACAACCCAAAATATGCATTTCCAACTCACCATCCATCTGAATACAACTCAAATATTACCAGCGAAAATTTACCAACTCACCAAATGACCATCTAACCAACAAGCCACTAAACCAATTGTCGTTACGTCAAACTGTCATTATTGACATCGATAACAAAACGCAAATATTTTTATGTTTGAAAATTTTTGGCCATATTTTTTTTTGTTGTATGGGATGTAAAAAGAGAGCAGCAGAAATCTTTGGCTTTATATGATATGGCAACCACATATTGAAAAGCTCTATTATGTACGAAACTGATAGAAAAATATAAAAACTATTGAATGTGCATTTTCCAATGTACAAACATATTTTATTTACACACATTTAACCCTTATAGTGAACTCCGAATTAATCAATTAACTCTTTAATGACCAATGGCTGATATTGTTACATTTCTTTCGCAACATTTTTCAGCTGATTTGTCACAACGTAACTTGTATCGATAGAAGAAAGTTGTAGCTTTCAGATCATACCAACCCATTTGGACCAATGTTATCTTAAATCGTCAAATCATCACCATCGCATTTAATTTTATTATGGTTGGCAAACAATAGCTTTTCATTTTAACAGTATTTTCCTACTACGCACAGTGGGACAGTAGAACAATTGCACTTGTTTTGTGCAAATTTGCCTACAGCCCACAGTTTTAAATGAATTTGAAAATTTTCTGTTTAGATTCCAGATCGATTCCTCATGGCCAATTTTAAAAAGTCATTTATTTTATATTCTTAATAAATCGTCAACATCGTCCAAATCAGCGAAATTTCTATTTTTTGATATTTCTGCTATAAACACTTTAAAAGTTGTGGAATAAAGGTTGAAATAATCAAAATCGAAACATTTTTTTTTCTAAATAAAAAATTATCCAAGATAGATTTTGAAGTTTTTTTTTTATTTATTTTATTATACAATCTAAAAATGTAAAAAAAAATTATTAGAAGTCGATTTGTAAGGAATTCGTCCCAGGAGTTTTTGCACGAGACTTTCATCAATTTTTCTGGCTGCCAAATTCCATTTCCGTTTGAACTCTTCTACAGTTGACACTGTCATTCCTGTCATCACTAAAGTTCCTTTTATAATTGATCAATATTCTTCTATTGGACGTAGTTATAAACATTTTGGTGGATTGTTTTATTTTTGTACAAATTCGACTTGTAATGTTGTTATACCATTCAATTGTGGCTTTTGCATAATGACAACTGGCTAGGACAGGCCAAAATAACGGGTTTGCAGTGTGAGGTCTTACAAATGGTAACATCCGCTTTTTTAAGCATTCTTCTCTATAAATTTCACCATTTATTGTACCAGTTGTAAAGAGGGCCCTTGATTTTCCCTCACAAGAAAAAATTGCTTGCCAAACCAGGTACTTTTTTGAAAAATTGGACTTAATATTCTGTTTACATTAAGCTGGAGCATCATCACCAATACATGCTGTGTAAAAGTCTTGTCCTGTAATGTTTTTTTTTTTTTATAATTTAACCAATATTCAGGGGATGCCCCTACTCATGCAGTGCAATGTATTGACCAGGAAAGTAGGGTATGGGAAGGAGGAAAGAGAAAGTAGTGTTTGTGGATATTTGATTTTAATTTTTACATACGAATCGTTCGACTAAAAAACGAATTTTCTCTATAATGCGTTGTGCGAAACACAGGACAATCAACTACAAACGGATGTGCTCTACTAGATAAGCGAGTATTACGAATAAAAACTTGGACTCGTGGAATTAGTTCACTTATCTCAGATGAGCACCTCCTATGGTATTATCGATAGAAAAGTGTCACGCAACCACATTCCGACGATGCTCCAATGAATCAATAGACTTGGATACACTACTCTCATTTATAAGCTTCACCGCCCTCCCCTGAACACGGTCCAGAAGCTTCAGAATAGACAGTGGAGCCCCGGCCGGATATAGCTGGTATAAATAGTAAAGAGATCGGATGGAGTGAAGTAAGTCTTGCACCGTTTCAGAAAACCAAGACACTTGAATGCCTCTTTCGACACTTGAAATACGTGCTTATTCCAACGGACATCACACTATATTCTCATGCCCAGAACATCAAGAGTATGCGATTCCTCAATACCTATACCATCCATAGCTACAGATGACAATGTTAATTCCACAGCCCGTCTGTGGGTTAACATACAACATTGGGTCTTGCGTGCATTAAAACCGACCTTATTCGCTCTACCCCACTCGAAGATTGTAGAAAGGTCTTGATTGAGTGTGTCATTCATGTTCTGCCGCATGCCCTCTATCACCAAAGGGCTTGGCCTGTGATCGAATGAAAATGAATGACAAATGTTGCTGTCATCTGCAAAAGAGTGTTTTTGCTGATAAATTTTGTTTTGCATTCCTATCTGGACATACCTGAGCTTTATAACAAAATTTTGCGTTGAAATGATAGGATCCTTTTTAAAAGATTCTATTACCTTTTCCGCTGCTTTTTGACCCCTTTGGCCATGCTCACTATCACTTCAACGCTTTCTTTCAATTGACAAGCGTTCATTAAAGTTTATAATGACTTTTCTTACCGTGGAATATGGTAATTTAACATTTAACATTTAACACTTTTATTTTTATTATATTCGTGCAGAATAAGTTTTCTTCGATTAAGCTCTGATGAAGCAATTTTTTACAAAACTATATTGAATTCCAAAAATCTTTTTTATTGAAATAAAATGAGAAGATAATAGCCTACTTTAATCATAAATTGTATTTTGATTAGTTGAGTATTTTTGATGAAAACAACGATTAAAAATGATTCGATTTTGGTTATTTCTACATTTTAAATCGATTATTTAGGAATATAAAATAAATTACTTTAAAAATGGGCCATTAGGAATCGATCTGGAGTTTAGTTAGATATTTTTCAAATTTGTTTAAAACTGTAGGCAAATTTGCTTAAAAATAGTCAAATTTTCTCCACTGTGCCCAACTCAATACTATTATCAAAATTTTAAAACTACGATTCCAATAGATTCGTGTGTAGGGTGACCATTTTTTCTGACTGAAATCAGTACAAAAGTTTTCAAAACAGAAATTTTTGTGATGAATTCTAAAAAAAACACAGCAAATTTACTTTTCCTATATAAAAATTCAAATTAACAGGAAACTTGCCTGCAAAAGTAACTTAAGATGATGAAAAATACAAAAACTGATATAATTAATTTCAGATGAATTAAAATTCTGATAAATTAAATTACACACTGAGAAAACTATATGCATGATAGTAATGAATTTGTGCATTAAATCAGCGAAGTTCCGCAGTGAGCGTTGTGGTGTAATGGTTAGCGCGTTGGACTGTTACACAGATGGTCCCGGGTTCGATTCCCGGTGACGACAACAATTTAGAAAAATAATATATATGAGTTTTCTTTCCCTCATACGTATCGCAGCGCCCGCCTTCGGTGTTCCCATAGCACTTATTCACCGAAGTAAAATAATGAATCAGGGCTATGAAAGCTTCAATAAGTTAGCCAACTCTCCATCAGGTGGCGAACAACAAATGTTCTAAGACTTACGATATCATCTCGCGCAATTACAGTCCCCACATTTCACCTTTCAACTAACCCCTTTCCAAAGAAAGCAACCCATTAATTAATAGGAAAAATTTCCTGAGTGTTGCTCCTTTAAAAAAAAAAAAACATTTGTCCATTGAAACTTTTCATTTGATAAATGCAGTTATTCACAAAATATAATTTTAAGTATTAAAAAGTTCATGTGCCATAAATTATAAAGCTTTTTCCTAAAATGCAAGAAATTTTTTACTAAAATCACCCAAGCTTTTAAAATATGGAAGATCCCAGAAGCTAAGTACTTCTCATCGAAGTAATCTTGGATATTATACAGGTTAATACTTTTACTTTTGAAGCATTTTTTACAGCCTCCATCAGATTAAAAAAAATGTAAATGTAGAAAAACATCGGATTCAGAATGCTTTTAAATTCTAAGAACTTTATTCTAAATGCATCAAAACTTGTGTTTTTCTATGGAAAAAAATATAATTTTCTGAAAATTTTAATAATCAGTACACGGAGAGAAAGAAAGTGCCAACCGAATTGAAAAGTGTATATTAAAAGTACCAACTTATAAATTAAATTAGTACAACTATATTTATGTTCGATTTATGAATATTTTGGGTGTTGCAACTAACATTCACTTGAATTAACCGAACTTCGTTGTGAAAACTAGTGCTAAGTTGTGCCAACCGTCTGAAATTCGCAATAACCGAATTTGAGTACTAGTAACCGAATTTCAGTTGGCAAATAGCTAATTTTTTCTCTGTGTGTACAAATTTCAAAAAATAAGAACAAATCAGTAAGTGATCAAAAATCAGTACATGTACTGATAAAAACAGAGCGAATGTTCACCCTAGACATGTGTCTTCTATTATCACAGGGCTTTTTTTTTAATTTTACCAATAAAATGTTGTAATATCTATAAAATACCGTTTTAAATCGGCGTTTCGGTAGTTTAGTGCTATTTTAACTTTCGTTCAAGATACTTAAAAATCAAACCGGTTAAATAGCGAAACAAGACTTTTTATACAAGAACACACATGTATTTAGTGGAACAGCTTTTTTAATATTTTCTGTTTGGTCATAATGTAACTGTTGTAGCCAAACACCCTTCAATTTTTCCAAAAAAAATATCCCTGATGCCAACTTATAATTAATTTTGCTTCGGCAATACGGCCCAAGTTTTGTCAAAATCAGATATAAGATATCGCACCATATCATAATTTTTCCAATTTGCTTTGAAACATAAATTGGTCTGTATATCCTTTTTCCATTTTTTTCATTTAGAATACTATGTGGGTAAAACCCACTGCAAAAGTAGTTAAAAACAAATAAAATTTCACTTAAAGAAGGGACGACTTACATTTCAGTAAATTCAACTAACACGGTTACGTGGTTTTCTTCACCACTAAGCTTTTATGGTATACAGGGTATGGTGTATTAATCTCAATAAAAAACTTATCATTTTTAAAATCTCAATAAAAAAATAACTATTGTGGTTCTTAAGTTTTCTTCCACATTTTTTGTTTGTTGTTTTTTTTTTTTGTTCAAAATAAAATAAAAATGTTTGAAATTTCTGTCAAATAAAAATAATAAAAAAAAACAAATTATTTATTCTATTTAAGGAGGGACATGACATTGGCCGTTTTTTGAAATCGACTTTTTTTATAATTTTGTATTTTAGTAAATATTCTTAAGATTCTAAGAAAAAAAATTTCATGGAAAAATTATTACGGGTTCAAAAGTTACAGCCGGATTAGTGAGAGCGCATTTTTAATTTATCACCATAGGAGCTACAGCATTGAAGTTTTGCAAAGGAAATGATGCAAATCGTTTGAAATGCGCCAGAGTGAAGGCATATGAAGCTTCAAAAGAAGTCCGAATTGCTAAACGATTGCAAAAAACTGTAAGAAACAGCACAACACAAGATAACGAAGGCATACAGTACGAAGCAGTCATGGCAGATTGAAGGTAACCTTTTTTTTTCTTTGTTCACAAACTTTGAACGCGTTTATCTCGAAACCATGTTTTTCGTACTGATTGCGACACTAGCATGTTCATTTTTTGACGAGTTTTTTTTTTTTTTTGTATTTTTTTAAACTTGATTCGCTATCTTATGACACGAGCTTTTTTTAAAATTTTTTTTTCGATTTTTTATGAATTTTTAAAGTCAATATTTTTTCGAAAAAACACACTTTTAAATTTGGAACATCACCAAAAATTGAAAAAAAATTGAAAAAAAAGCTCGTGTCATACGATAACCAATTTTGTTAAGATTTAAATAAGTAATTTTTTTCGAGATCGGACAATTTTTGCGACTCCCAGCGCTGCAACCACGAGGTCCCGTTTTTTTCTATGCCGCCAGTTTGGAGCTCTATAAAACCATGTTGGAGTGAAAAATATATTTTTTTGAATTTTTTTTCTTATAATTTGTTCAATAAAAAAACATTTTGGAAAAATGTTTGTTTTTGACTGAGTTATGAATTTTTTAAAAAAGGTCTGTTTTCTCTGCCGCGAATGTAATGTCCCCCCTTAAATAAGAATTGAATTGTTTCTTCTTATATTTATTGAAAATTAAATTGAAACCACAAGTTCCGGAATGTTAAAATCTACGAAAATAATCCACTAAATGCCGGAGTAACAGCAAAAAAAAAAAAATATATAAAAAATAAATATGTATGTATAATATACATACATACATATACATTGTATATGAACTATGGATACGTCACATATGATAATAGATGATCATTTTCACTTGGGAAATAAAAAAATATGAAAAATTAAAATTTCCTTTGATATACATACATATAAAATAAATTTTAATTTAATTACATTTCTCACCATTTTGATCAATGGTAATAATCTTTTACTTCGAGCTTATATATATATTAGTTCTCATGTAGTAAGTAAACTAGTTTATATGAATGTTTGATGTTTGGCATGGGATTGTTACCTCTTTCAAAACGTGTTCTGATGATGGGAACCTAGAAAATTCCCCAAATAGATCTATCAACACATTTCTGAAAGGGTCAAAGAATAAATTTTAAAACAAAAACTCTATAGATTATTTGTTAGGACAATATCGTAATAAAGAAATATGGAGTATGGCCTCGAACTTGAATAATTTTCATTTTCATTGCACAATTAAAGGTCGAAAAAAACATAATTTTTATTTTTAATAAAAATTATATCAAACTTATATAAAATAAATTTTAATTTAAACACAAATTTTCGTCGATTTTACTTAATTTTCTAACAATTCTATATGCCTTTAGAGAGTTTTTTATTTCAGATCCACTAACGTACATATATACTCGCTAATGCGAAAATTGTTGTTTTCAAAATTGTATTTTCTTTTTGTTATTTCAAATGCGATGAGTAGTCCCGAAGAGGTTAAATCATTTTAAATATTAAAATATTTCAAATATTTCGAATTATTTTTAGAATATTATATTCATCTCTATTTTCGTTATTCAAAAAATATAACTTTTAACGCATATATATTTTGAGTTAAAAGTTATATTATTTTTTGTCGATTTAGACATTTATTGAAACATGATCTTTATAACGCTTTAAAAAAAATAAATTTTTCAGTCAGGAGGGTGCTTGCAAAAAAATTGCTAATGTCAGCAAGCTGATTTTCAGCAACAAAATTAGTAGATTCAGCAAAAGATTTGCTAACATTTAGTGGATTATAAATTAAAAAACCCTTGCTAAAAATTAATAAAATTTTAGCTAAATATTAGTTGACTGAAAAAAAAAAAACTGAAAAAATTTGATGAAAACCATAAAACATATTTTTGTGATTCTTTTAAAAACAATTTACAATACGTTACAAAATATATAAAAATGTGCATACTCCCACATTGACGACTTGAATTAATGTAATATTTTTAAAAAAAAAGATATAATTATATATAACATAAACAAAATTATCTTTCAACTACTTACATTAATGGTTGTCTAAATGATGCTATCTTTTAAAGAAACGCAAATGCCGCAGATAATAATCGAAATAAAAAAAAAGAAAATATGACATATACAAAACTTCTTTTTTGACTTAGAGTATTTTTAATTAATTTTTTACATTTTTGTATTTAAAAATATAACAGCGCTTGATTTTATTATATGTCTTACAGGAGTTGTACTTTTTAGTATCATTTCCCTCCTCTCTACTACATCTTGACATGCCGTAACATTTTTTTCATTCTGCGTATATCTTTCAATCTAATTGTCGTACCCACTATTAATGTGCTTATCAGCAAAAGTTTTTTTTATCAAACTAAGTTAGTAAAACATTAGTATAATATTAGTAAAACATTAGTTCAAAACAGTTAAGTGCTGAATAAGTATAACTAAAATGTTAGCTGAAAACATAACTTAAGAAAAAAAATTTGCTAAAAAATACATGATTTACAAGATGTTTTACTAACTTTTCTACTAACTTTTCTACTAACTTATTTTTTTGAGTGTATCAACTTATAAATTTAGTTAATACAACAATATTTACATTAGATTTATGAGTATTTTGGGTGTCGCAACTAGAATTCAGTTGAATTAACCGAACTTTTTTATGAAATTGAATGTAAAGTTGTACCAACCGTCTGAAATTAGTAATAACAGAAAATGAGTCGTAATAACTGAATTTCAGTTTGCAAATAGCTAAATTTTTCTCTGAGTGTAACTGTGATGTTCGAGTGCAGCTGGTCAAAGTACAAAAAATTTTTGCATTAATGCGCAGATATATTATATTAATTTATGACCTAGTGCTATTTTCAAACCGATCCGTAATTTTTGAAATAAAAAATGTCTCTGATTTACTTACGTTCTATATAATTTTTTAAGCATCCTTAAAATATTAAATGCTTACCTGAAACAAAAAGAAAAGTTTAAATTAATAAAATTTTAAAACAAATATTTTAAGCAATAAAAACAACATATTAAATTTTCATTAAGTTGTTAAGCATTAATTTTAATGAATATCCCTAAAAGGGATCCCTGTAACTACCTTGGGACAAAAAGAGTTTAAATTGAATTTCACTTAGTTTATTAATAAATTTATTTAGCGACAAACAATTAAGATTTAATACAATTAAAATACTACAATCAACAAAAATTTAATTAATTATATTATCATCCGCAAATAAAGCACAAATGACCAAAAACTGACATTTAAATATTTTATCTGAAAACATGTAAGATTTTTCTTCAAAAGAAAAAAAAAAAGTTACACAAAATTAATAAAATATACACCACTTTCACACATACAACAAAAAAAAAAAAAACACACATATAAACCCCATAAGGGTAATTTGATATTCACCACAATTTAAAGAGAATTTAAGAAAAAAAAAAAAAAAAAACTCATAAAGGACCAAGAACAAAAATAAACAAATTTAACTTTAACAATAACGAAAACAGAAAATAAGATGCTAAACAAAGTTAAAGTGTTCGTATGTTAAAAAAATAGAGCAAACATAAAGAAACAAGAAAAAAATCTAATAAAAATTGCACACACACCCATACTAAAAAAGTAAGGACCTAGTACAATCCTTCGCAAGAAATATAAAATGAAAAAGGAAAAAAAAAAATAGAAAGTGAGACAATCTGTTCAACAAGAAAGCAAAAAAAAAACAACACGCCAGTGTTGCCACTAGAGAAATTCAAAATTACACATGATGACAGCAAAAATTACACAAAAATTTTCTTAATTACACATGTATATAAGGGGCAATTCATACGATATCCATTCTTATCTACTATTTCTCATTATTGATGAATCGCCTTGCGAATTATTAAGGCCACTCATGATGGTTATTTGCATACGATGCAAATATGGACAGTTTGCATCGTCAATACTGCTCAATGTTGAGAGAATGCAAATGGCCAATTTCGAGTAACGAATTACTCGAACAATTATAGTCGATTAATTAAGTTAATCGAGTAAATCAAAATATGTTCTATTTCAGTTTATATTTTATTTAAAAAAAAGAACTAAACGTGTTTCGTATTTTTGAACTTTTTTTTTATAAAACTACATTCACACTGAAGCCGAAAAAATACATTTTCGTATTTTTTTTTATTTTAGTTTTCGGCTTTCAAATTCCATACAAATTTTAAATCGAAAACGTATGTTGGTGTTCAATATGAAAGTAGTATAGAATATAGAGTAATATATAACAAGTTTGTTATAATTTTTATTAAAAATAAAAATTATGTTTTTTCGACCTTTAATTGTGTAATGAAAATGAAAATTATTCAAGTTCGAGGCCATATACTCTATATTTCTTCATTAGGATATTGTCCTAACAAATAATCTATAGAGTTTTTGTTTTCAAATTTATTATTTGACCCTTTCAGGAATGTGTTGATAGATCTATTTCGGGAATTTTCTAGGTTCCCATCATCAGAACACGTTTTGAAAGCGGTAACAATCCCATGCCAAACATTAAACATACATATGAACTAGTTTACTCACTACATGAGAACTAATATACATATGAGTTTGAAATTAAAGATTATAACCATTGATCAAAAAATAAATTGAAAACTTGTTTGATGTGCAAGATCAACCTCTGGTGGATATTCAATACACGTTTTTTTTTTTTTTTTTTGTTTCTCTCTCCTTTTTTATATTTTGTTAAGTTAGTTAACAAAACAGGGAAAGTAAACTAGGCGGTACTTTGCCTTTTTTCACAAGTTTGTTATAATTTTTATTAAAAATAAAAATTATGTTTTTTCGACCACATTCCTGAAAGGGTCAAATAATAAATTTGAAAACAAAAACTCTATAGATTATTTGTTAGGACAATATCCTAATGAAGAAATATAGAGTATATGGCCTCGAACTTGAATAATTTTCATTTTCGTAATATATAACATATAATATATAACATATATGTACAGACGGTTGTTAGATCTTACAATTTTGTAAGATCTGGCAATGTGTTGGCAATGTACTGACAATGAAACATTTTTAGCAAAAGGTAAATTGTCAGTTCAGTCGATTGTAAGAAAACCTTTCAATTTCATTGTCAGACAATTGTCAAACAATAAATTTATCTGCCAACGAAAATTGTCAGTTCACACGGTTCTCAGATTCTTGTATGGCGAAAATTGCCAGATCTGTTGTTAGACATTGCCAGAACTGTCAACGCATTTAAAAGAAATTATTAATTGTCAATTGTGTGTTTAATTAAATTGAAAAAGTAATAATATTAATTGTCATGGAACAAAAAAAGCAATTGCAACGATTTAAGCTGCATATGTATTAGAAAGTAGCGAGGATGAAGACAACATATTTTTGCAAATTGCAGTTGAGAGAGGTGCGGAGATTTGCCCATTTTCCTTTGCAATCGTTCACACTTATCTGGATGGCATTTGCGACCTCTTGCCATAAAATATCTTTGGGAAGTCTATACTCAGAGCAACCAGCATTCCATAAACTTCGCCGTACCTCAACTTCCTCGATAAGTTTGCTAATACTTTCGTGTGACCACACGGATTCCACCTTTTTGCGGTAGGATCTTTGTGTGGTTGTTGGTTTTTTCCCGGCTTTAGAGCCTGTTGGCAACTGGGAGCCTCTTGGCGACTGGGTACGAAATATCAAGTCAGTTGGCTCATAGCTGCAATCTATGACGCAGGTTTCATTAATGGAAATGTCGCCATTTAATTTGATTTCCTATTTTGTTTCACTTTTGATTTTTAATATTATTAATATGAACTTTTGTTTTTTTCATTATTTATGGACAGTGCCGCCAATAGAAACATTTCTGTGACAATACTGCCATTGTCAGATGCATTAATTTAAACACATCTGCCAATAAAAAATAGTTTACAATGTCTTGCAATTATCTGGTGTTCTGTTCTGGTGTATCTGACAATGTCTGACAATATTATTGTCTTACAATGTACAGACAATGCTTTTTCTGACAATGTTGAGAGACAAAAGTTGTAAGTTCACACTGTTGTTAGACATTTTCTGAACATTTTTCGGACAATATTGTAAGATCTGACAACCGTCTGTACATAGCTTAATGTGTCAGTTACCGTGTTACTTTACTTATTATATATGTGTAGGTAGTAGGGCTATAATTTGTTTACGTGGCCCCACGATATAGGCAATACTGTACTGATAAAAAATATTTTTCTTTGTTAATTTTTGAAAAAAAAAAACGTTCGGCACAGAGATCAATGCCTAAATTAAGATATTTTTAAAATAGCCTTGAACAATTAAAGACATTATATTTAAATAAAGGGTCAAAGCTATAAAAAAAATTTAAGACCAGAAGGTCCAATTTCCATAAATTAAGCGAAAGTTTGAAGTATCTAAATATTCAACAACAAATAAAAATCGCAAAATCTTAAACTCAAGATTCGAATTGTACATAACTTATCATAATTTTTTGGTGTTACAGCTCGGATTGGGCCGTTCACTCTTATTTTCAATTCGGATCCATATTCAACTTAATCAAATAAATTAAAAGTTTATGTAAATTATATGATTTTTACTCTATATTTTGCCGAGGCATAGACTGCATGCCATATTATTTCTGATATTTGCAAAAAATTCTAAAAGTTATATCTCTAATGTTTTCTTAAAGACGAAACTTTATAAAAACGACAGAAAATAATGTAAAATCCCTTAATTGTATTTTATTTCAGAAGACTTTTTTTAATTTCAAATTAATTGCCCAACTTTTTTTTTTTAATTTTGATAAAATACATTTCGGAACTCCAGATTTTTTATTTATTTTGCGTTGAGTTTTTGAGAAAAAATTAATAAAATAAAACTATTGAAATTTTTCGAGTTACTCGAGTAAGTTAGAAACCTTAAAATCGAGTTACTCGTTTACTCGAACAAAACGACACCCGAGTAATTTGAATACCCTAGCGAATACCCTGATTGTAAATTCTGTTTTGCAAATGACAAAATACTGGGAAATAGTAGATATGGGTGAACAGGGGTGGATAGAATGTGAATCAGTGGCAGTTCATACGCTATCAATCCATATCTACTGTTTCCCATTATTGGTGACGCGAATTGTCAAATTATTGTAAATTTTCTTTTGAAAATTACAAAATACTGGGAAAATAGTAGATATGGGTGGACAGGGGTGGATAGCGTGCGAATCAGGCTTCAAGCTTAATTTAAAATGTATTAACATTTTTAATATTTTTAAGTCCTTGGAATCTGAAGTGTTATTTAAAAATAAATTATAAGTGTGGGTGATTTGTTTAAGAAAAAGTCCTAAGAATTTAAGGTTATCAACATCTTTTCTCTTTTCGTTTCTCCTTTGCAAAAAAGTTTTCAGAATTAATGAGCTTTAAAAAACTTCGTGGAAAGTCACATTTTTAATCAAAGCTGGCCCTTGTAAAAAAGTAAAAAAATAAGATTTTTTTAGGAGTATGTTTTCGGAATTTAATGGAAAAGTTGAAGATTTTAAAAATGAAATGGTTTTTCTAAAAATCTAAAATTGAGTAAATTTTTTTTCGCAAAAGTAAGCGAAAGTGGTTGTAGACTTACAAAAAGTTCTAATTGCAATTGCAATTTTTCAAAAATGTTACGTGGTGCAAATATTTTTAAACAAAACCTTTCGAGTTGAACTATTTTATATACGGTAAAGATTTTGTATGTAATAGTGAAATTCTTTAATTTTACCAATTGCTCAATATCTGAATTTTTTTGTAACAAGTAATACTTAAGGTACCCATACACTTTGCAATATTATTGCAAATATTATTACCAGTAAGTATTATTGTCATTTTGCCCTACACAGTCCAATTCGAAGTACAATACTTTTGTACAAAATATGGCACAACTCTTTTGTTCTGTTGTGGAGGGATAAAAAAATTGCACAATGTGGCCAACACACTATAAAATATTTTTCACATTTCTTGGTTGCGCAATCAGAATCAAAACCTTTTTGATTTTTTCCAATATATTGTAGAACCTTCAAATATGACATACACACTTTTAATATTTTGCACAATAGCAAAAATTGCACAAGAATATTGCGTATATTTTCATATTAATGAATGATTAAAAAACCATTATTTCTATAGAAAAAATATGAAAGCTATCAAAAAACGTGGTGTATCTAAATATAAATTTTAAATTACACATGATTATATTTACACATGGACTACACAAACAGGTCAAAACTACACGCAATTTGTGTAATTACGCAAGAAGTGGCAACACTGCAACATACAGAACTGTTAGACATACTGCCATAACGTCTGACAAACGGAAATTTATGTCACTACCAACACTAACATTTCTTAAATATACTCACACAAACGTACTCATACTTACCTACTTCATACCCACCTACATAATAAAGCTCTATAAAAGTCTTTTTGTTTCCTTTAATATTTTTCACCAGGACATGATGATACCACACACACACATACTAAATAATAATGAGTAAGAAACACACACACAAGGCAAAGAGCAACAGAGAAAAAAAAAATAAACCAAAATAAACTTTCTAGTCATATGAAAATTAATGGTGTCTGTAAAAAATTTGTTCTCATATTATTTTTCTGTTCTGCCACCCACTCCCACTCCCTCTATCTTTTTCCTCCTTTCCCATGTTGTTGTTGCTTCTCTGGCCGCCCACGGTTACAGACATTTCACAGTTTTTTAATACTGTAATCATGTAATCCCACCACTTAAGGGAAAACATATGATGTCTCGTTTGTGGAAAGCAATACTTGCATAGTTAGAGAGGAAACTAAGGTTTTTTTTTTGCCCATCTCTAACCCACAAATACTATTAGCAAAGATATATCAGAGATGGAAATTCAAATCATTGGGGATTATTTTATAGGAAATATAAATATTACGAAGTTTTTATAAATATTGGAAGAAGAGGAAATGTGAGACAATACACTTAGAGAATTATATTAATGAGTTTTTGCATAAAAACAATGAAATAGCACTGAAACACGTTTTATGAAACTTTTCATCAGGAAAATGTAGGTTAAGTTAGGTTAAAAAGGGTTATGTGCCCAAGGATACATCTCCACTCGGAGACCAATACGGTCCATTGTGAATCCCTTTAGTGAAAAGGTAATAAAAAATAGGAATAGACAGATAGATAGATTGACAGATAGATAGATAGAAAGATCTAGAAAAAAAAACGGATAGATACTCCCCAGAACAAGCTCCTATCGTCCCCTTACTGGAAACAGCCATCCTATTTCCCTGACAAATCTCAGCAAATCTACTGGATTGCATCCAGCGACACACCCAAGTTCGTCGTGAAATCTATCTCCTAGCCGTTTCTGTCCGAGACCCTGCAACCTCGGACAGTGGCACATTATATGTTCAACTGTCTCCAGTTCCTCAACGTCCTCGCACAACCTGCAAAAGTCCGGTATGTCCCTGTCCCATCTGCTTGTGAAAGTCCTGACAGAACAATGACCGGTCAGGAACCCCGTAAGGCTCCTGAGACCATCCCTGTCCAGTCCCAAAGAACCTGGGTTGCCCCTGCGTTAAATGCGGGATAACGCCATAAACACCCTGCAATCCATTCTGTCCCTCCATGACTGGTTAACGGTTTCGCGGAATCCCTTCCGTATCACCTCAAAGTAGTAACAAAGGGGGGACTTTACCCCGTCCCTTACCCCCAAGTCCAGATTCGAACCCTCCCTCGCAAGTTCGTCCGCCATCTCATTGCCATCCACCTTGCAGTGTCCGGGTACCCAACAGAGCCTCACAGTGAATGCCTCCATGAGCTCCCTCAGAGCACACCTACATCGTGCGACCAGGCGCGAACGCACCGTGTAATTTGTCAGTGCTCTAAGTTAGGAAAATATTTTATGAAAAATTTATGTTTATTTATTTAAAGCTTCATTATTGAAGAAGTTTTATTAAAAGACAAGTTTCATAAAAATTATGAATATTTTCGTTCATTTTTTAAGGAAAAGTTTCATTAGTTTACTGCATACTAGGGTATTCAATCGGTTAACCGTTACTAGATTAAACGATGAGCTTTAATCAAACATTTGTTCGAGTAATTTAAAATGGTCAATTAATAGATTTCATCGAGTAAATCAAAATATGTTTTATTTTAAATAATATTTTATAAAAAAAACTTAAATGGGAATGGTAAATCCCTCCATATGATATTTTTCAATACAAAAATGTAAAAAAAAAGATTAAAAAATTAATTAAAAATACTCTAAGTAATGGAAATGGAACGGAAAGCAAAATTTTAAATATCGATGTAAATTCGTAAAACATCTATTCATAAGCCACCATGTGACAATTTTATAGAAATTAATTCTTTAAAATTGTCACATGGTGACTTATGAATAGATGAACAAAAGTTTAAAAAAATGATTAAAAAATTAATTAAAAATACTCTAAGTTATGGAAATGGAACGAAAAGCAAAATGTTAAATATCGATGTAAATTGGTAAACACATCTATTCATAAGTCACCATGTGACGATTTTAAAGAAATTAATTCTTATTATCACACCCTACATCTCGCTTACGTACTGGCCATTTTAAATATTGGCGACTTTTTTAAATGCTCAGTATTTTCGAAACTAAGATATGACAAAACGAACAAAATGTTTTCTCCATATGAGTACTAAAACACCTTCCCGGAAAGATACCGAGGCATTCATTTGTTATGAATAGCCACATTCATGATATGCGTTCTTAATTCATTTAGAAATTATATCAAATTTTATATAATGTTATACACGTATATCACATTAGATACCAATATATGCAATTATATGTGACATATGTAATCATATATAGATTGATGTGTAATTAGATATATTTACATATGGCACTATATGAAGTGTAATATAGAAAAGATAAATTTATATATATGAGATATAATTTGATATAAATATAAATAATTGTATAAAGTAATATATAACTATTACAAAAATTTTTTACATGGGTATAGAACAATTTAATTTTCAAGAAAAAATTTTTTTCAAAAAGTTTTTTTCAATATTTTTTAACCCCGATTTCGGAAGTTCTTTAAAAAAACTCATGACTTAGCGGTAATATTTTGAAAAATTAAGCAAAATATATGAACAAATGGGGCGAATGATGTAAATATTAAAACCGCGATAAATAAAAAAAAAAATTCTTAAACTTCATGAAAAACCTGCATAGTTTTAATGAAACAATTCTTAATGAAACTTTTCCCCTGTCGTATTAAATTTTTAATTAATGAAAAAAAAAATTTTATGAAAAACTGCACATATTTAATGCAAAGTTTCAATGGATGAGTTCCAGTAGAAATTCATAGATCTAATCCAAAAATTCATTGCTATCATGCAGATAATTTCCTCAGTGCAGTGATATTATATGATTCAAAATGTGGATCTTATTATTATTGATTAAGAATTCAAAAAGTTTTACAGTAGATTAAGTTAAATTGAAAAGATTACCTACCCTGGTAATAATTTTAATATGGAGTCTAATATAATTTGATAAGTTCCCATATATAAACACATACAAATTGATCCGAAAAATGGGTCATCTACATGTATCTAATTATAGCAAATTATATATATTTGATACCATTTTATCCGAGATTAGTTCACATCCGGACGTTATATTATATCTAATTTGATCAAAATATATCTGATTTCATATAATTTTAGATGATACGCTTTTGGTGACTTGAAGTTATGCTTAAAAGTAGTTAAGTTGAAAATTAAAAATTCCAGAAATCAATCATTTTAAAGATGCAAACATTTTTTAAATAAAACATAACGAAATGTTTAAAAATTATCAAGAAAATATTGAGTGTTTCAAAAATATATATTTATGTGGTTTTGTCGTATAAAATGTGAGCATTTTTTTATTTGAAAAAATATGTGTGGATGATATATAAAGCTATATAAAATTATAAGGAAAAAATTTAGGATGGGATCATATATAATCATATCAATCCCTATATGATGAATTTCATATCAAAACCTATAAAAAAAGGCACATTTTGAACCCGACCCCCTCAGAATTTAATGAAACTTTGCATACAGCTACATTTTACCTATGCAAACACAACCTCATATTTAGAAATTGCATTTTTGAAAATATGTGGGCGTGGCAAGGTATCGAAGTTTTTGAAAAATCACGATAACATGTACTTTCAAGCTGAGATTACTACGGAATAGCTGAACCGGTTTTAAAGATTTTGGTACCATTAGAAAGGTATTTAAATTAGCTTTCGAAAACATACACTGTAAAAATTTTATATTACACTGAAAATTTTTTTTTTTGCCAAAAATAAAACTTTAAACTGGGAAAACACTTCAAAGGCCAAGTGTTTTTTTCCAAAAAAAAAAAATTTTAGAAGGGTCTATTTAATATACACAACATATCTAAAAACTAAAATGGCGTTCTTTTTTCTCTTTTTTAAAATTTTTTTAAGTAAATGCATCTCTTGTTAACTTCCTTATATTTTGATATCATTGTGTAACACAAAAGAATAAAGTAGCTATACTTTGAAAGTTATACAGATTTTTTTGTAGTTCTAATATATTAGAACAAGAATCGTATTATCAAATTTTTCAGACTCCCCCGAAAGCTAATTTAAATACCTTTCTAATGGTACCAAAATCTTTGAAATCGGTTCAGCTATTCCGTAGTAATCTCAGCTTGAAAGTACATGTTATCGTGATTTTTCAAAAACTTCGATACCTTGCCACGCCCACATATTTTCAAAAATGCAATTTCTAAATATGAAGTTGTGTTTGTATAGGTAAAATGTAGCTGTATGCAAAATTTCATCAAATTCTGAAGGGGTCGGGTTCAACGAATATCGGTTTTGATATGAAATTCATCATATGTATTTAGATTATTATTATATGGCTTATGTAGTTTTATATGGAGTAAGATTTGAAGACATTTAATAATATCAAGTACCTTGCAAAAAATTCTCTGAAATAATATTATCAGATGTTTTTCTATATAATGATATAAGCCGTAATGTGACTCCATTCAAAGTCAAATATAACCTAATCATATTATATATGACTATATATAATAATTTTTACCCGGGTACATTAGAAATAAAATAATTATCGTCTAAAGTTTAACAATTCTTAATATTCTACTCCCATCTCTGATTAGCACTTCAATACAAAAAAGTAATATTGTGGGTTATTTAAGAACAACACAAAAATTCACCTTACTAATAAATGATATAAAAAAATTAAAAAACATGTTTTACGACGAAAAAGTTTTTGTTTTGAAATCAAATTTTAAAAATTAAGTAAACAATTTACTTAACGAAGTATTTTAGCTAAGTCATACATACAATTTATGATAATTATGCCCTCAGAAATTTTTACCGTAACTACATGTCAGTCATTGGTGTAGACAACGGTAGTAGTCATTTTTGACTGTAATTGTTATCATTTTACTATGGCATATGTAAAATTCCTATTTCGGACAATCATTTAAACAACAACTAAGCAAAAATACCGTATTTTAGTAAAAGTTGTTTTGCGCAGTTATATTGGCAACTTCGCAGAAAACTACAAAAAATTATGAAATGCGTGTTTAAAAACGTTTAAAATATTTTTATTGCTGTATTCTTTTTACTGTCTCTACAAAATAGTAAAAAAAAAAAAATTAAAATACATCAAAAAAACTGGTGAAACATTTTACTAATATGAGACAATTCCAGGCTCAGATCCAGGGGGAGGGAAAATGGGACATTTCCTCCCCCAATACAAAAATGTTAAAGAAATCAGATAATTTTATAAGAACTACTTTAATTTCCCTCCCCAACACCTTTTTCTGGATCCGCGCCTGGATAGTCTAATTTCCAATATATCGAGGGCCTATATTCAAAACCCTCTATCTTTGATTTTCACGAAAATTACTTTTTGATGGTAAAATGTTCAGTAAAACAGCCCTCATGTATGGTGTGAATTTCATAACAAAAATATATTTTTTTGCTGTTTTATTTGCATTTTTGTTATTTCTCTATCTTACGCAATTATTTTTTTTGAATGCAAAACCCTCTATCTTTTCAAATAATAAATTTTCAAATATTTTTTTGGAATAATTGCTTCTTGCAATACATGTTTTCTTACTATTTTTTTTTGCATGATGAACATGAATTTTACATTTTTTAATCGTTTACTAAAATAGCGAAAGCCGATTCTGAATTGAATTAAAATGAAAATATTTTACCTTTTGGTTTTGGAAAATATAATGCAAGTTGCTTAAAAAAAGTGTCTAGTTTAAAAGTGCCATCTACGATATTATTGTCAAAAAAAAAAATTATTTATATGATATTAAAAATCACAATTAAAATTTTATTCTCGCGTGATAAACTTACATAATGGTAAGTTTAAAATTTAGTTTAATAATTAGATTTTAATAATAAACTTTTGATATTTTGTGTGAACAGAAAAATAAAGTGACTTTTAATTCCTTGCAATGTATAGCAGTCCGTTATGCATCATCAAATGGAGAAATGGAGGATGGGCGGATAACAGGTATGTTTTCACATAACTAATTACAACAGCAATAAAACAAAATACATATCTACCCAGATTCCGAAGACGAGAAAATCAACAATAATGTGGTCGTTTGCAAAAGAACTAAACGGAAACATAATCCTATATCAAATACCCGAAAGGAAAACTCAGAAAAACGAATAAGAGGCCAAAAATATTTAGGATTTTCTACTGCTGATGGAGTTTCCATACAAAATTCAAAAAGACCCCCAAGAAGGGAATTTCGTGTTCATCATCATTTTGCGCAAAAAGCAAATTAAGACACTGCCAGAAATTTGTTCATAAAACCAGAAATTATATTTTTAAAATGTTTTGGGATATGACCTGGGAAGCTAAACAAGTGTTGGTAAAAAGCCACGTCATATAGGAAGCCAAAAAGAATTGTATATTCTCTGGTCCACTATCAATTCAACCAAATAAGTGGAAGAATTTGCAAGGTTTGAAGAAGGTAATACCACCGGAATACCATTATTTTTACGATAATTTACTGCAATCAACCTCCAAAAAAACTTAAAAAAAAAACACATAACTTTTTGTTTCATATTGTTTATTATTAATTTTTTTATCTTATGTCGTATTACTAGTCGTTATCTTTAATAAATCACCTTAAAAACTGATAAATGGCATAAATGAAATCAAAATAATTTATTTTTATTAAAATTCGAAACCCTCTATCTGATCATTTTCATACATAAACATTGAATATTTTTGAGAAGCAAAACCCTCTATCTATCATAAAGTCCACAATAATGCAACATTTTAAAAACCAATTATATGTGAGATTCAGTAGTTGCTTTAAAAAATATTGTAGAATACCGAATTTTAATAACTCAAGTAATACGCGAAAAAACAGTTTTTTGGCTCTCCTGAAAAGTTGTGTTTTTTGAATGTATAAAAAATTATTTTTAGGTTTTTGGAATCTACTTAAACCCGTCTGTTACAACAATAATTGAAATATGTAGTAATATTTTGTTTGTTGGTTTCAGTCATGGGCGGCGTTAATTACATTTCCAATCATTCATTTTTGAAATTTTTCAATATTATTATGAATTTCAGACATTTCACACGAAGGGCTTAATCTCTTCCTAAGAAAATTTGTTAAATTTTGAATATGGGTATTAGTTACAACATCTGGATATTTAATTAAGGTGCAATTACTCTCAATTACATGTAATTAGACGTAAAGAAGTAATTGGCCTGTAGTTAAATACCAAATTTTGGTATTATGTCCCATGTCTGGTATTGATAAGCGTTTAAGCTTCCTAGGAAGCGTTTAAGCCAACAAGTGTGAGCGTACGTCGGAAATTATTATTTATATGATAAATTTCACAAGTGAATGATTGTGAAATGTATTGGACGCCGCCCATGTCTGGTTGATTTTTATTGTTTTGACAATTATTTTACCTCATATTGCAGTTATTTTTTTAGTAGTAAATATAAATAATAACTAGAAGTTTTAGTAATTTTTATGACAAATGTAGTCATAGCCTTTTTTTTAATATAAAGTATGCAAGGATTAATTTTCCATAGACTTTTAACTAATAAATAACAAAAAAAAAAAAAAAACCTAGAACACACACCCGGGTACAAATGTATCCACTTGCAACTTTGCAGTGCTGTAACTCAGGAACGGCATAACTTAGGGCATAGAGAATTCGGATCTAGGAAATAAAAGTAATTTCTAATCTTTTAAAGGTTGATCCAATTCGGATCAGTGGTTCAGGAGCTACGAGCTTCCAAAGTCGACACCTAGGTAAACACACACACCATTTAGCTATCCCATACCCGTGACCTTTTTTGCCTATATCTCTTGAACCAGGTAGAATATTTGCATGAAACAAAAACTAAAACATTTGTAAAATATTAATATACGAATTTAAAAAAATAAAAAATAATGAAATTGGACCATTTAAACATTAGAAAAGCTAAAATAAGCTAGTAGGTACAAACGTATATCGGGTGTGTGTTCTCGTAGAAAAAGTTGGGTATGCATTGCGGTTAATTACATTTGTATTTGCTTTAAGTATCATTTCTTGTCGTTTCTATCTACATAATTCCCTGAGTGTGCACTCATAAAAATAAACTTGTAAAAATAGCAGATAAGCTGCTCAAAATTAGTAAAAAATGACGTTGCAGAAAAACAGCTTATATTAGCAGATTTTTTTTTTTTGCTAAATATTAATTAAACAAGAACAGCAAAAAAAATATGTTAACTTTACAAAATTTTAGCTATATATTCGAGGTGAATTTTAGTTGACTGAAAATAGCAACTTAAAAATTATTAAAAACTTTTACTTAAAACAGAAAAAAACTGCACCCAGAAAAAAGATTGATTGGTTTTAATTCGGTCAAAACCATTACAATTTATCTGATAGGACGTAAGTTCATTCGAAATTACCTATAATTGATTAATAAAGCAAAACTACTGAACAGGCAATTTAAAAGAGGAGAAATGAAATAAAAAAAAAAACAATCCGATTATATATTTATTGGTATTTCCAACTAAATTTTCAAATAAAATTTAGTTAATAATTGTGTATAGTAGAAGAAACCATTTATTTAGTGATAATGCAAGAAAAAAAAATTGGTACATCAAATGCATTAAAAAATGTTCGATAATCAAATACGGGTTTTCCAATCAAATATGCAATTAAACTAAAGTTTCAGTAGAACCAACCGAATTGTGGACTGCATTATTTAAGAAGCAAATAATTATTGGTATTGACTCTTTATATAAAAAAGCATCAACAACCTATACCCCGTTCAAATTACCCAAACTTTGTACGAAAGTTAAGTGTCATATAAATATGTCAACACCCAACTTTTAGGTTGCTAGATTTTACGGTTTTGGAAATATCGCGTTTTCAAAAATAAAAAAAAATTCGAAAATTTAACAAAATTTCACAAATAAAAAACTTTGCCGTTGCAAAATGCCCAATATGAAGCTCTTAAGGGATCAAAAGTTATGGACACAAATCTGGAAAAAGATACTAAATATACAAGAAAGAAAGATTTTCATTAATAAATACTTTATAGAAAAAATAAAATTTTTACAAAAGTAGTTGCACATAATTGTCCATATAAATGGTCCGCCAAATAACTTTTTTTTTTGAAAATGCTGTAAAAAAAACTACTGAATATTTTCTCAAATTTCTTTTTTTATTTGAAAGTACAATCCTTCCGGTTAATAATGGAAAATAACTTCATTCAAATGGCTGGCCATGCAGTAGCCTACACGATCGGTCCAATTTTTAAGCACCAATGGCTTCACGAATATTGTCCTTTAAAGCGTCGATTGTCTCTGGCTTGTTGGCGTAACACTTATCTTTGACGGTACACAACAAATAATAGTCCAACGGTGTCAAATCGAAGCTCCGAGCTACGGAGCTGACGGTGCTTCTCTTCTTCCAAAATCCGTACGCAATTTTCGCACACATTCTGCAACATTACCATGATTTTCAAAGTAATGTCGCAATATTTCCCAGCGTTGTTCAAGCGTATACACAACCATATTCGTTCAGCGGAAGGATAAAACTAATTATCTGTCAAATCAGACATGAGCTAAGTGTTACCAATCACGAAATAAACACTAGTTGAAAAAAAAAACGTTAGATGGCGGACCCTTTATCTTTGACGGCTTAAGCTACAATAGTCGTGTCTACCTCTTTTAAAGCTACTTAAATTGTGGTTTTAATGGTATACATAAGTTATTTATTATCTTCTTGATCGCAAAATTCATTTTTTTAAATGTTTTTAACCGCTGTATTTAAAAAACCTGGCTTACTAAAATTTTTAAAAAAATATATAGGAGTACCATGTCACCGAGTTATTGGTTTTTAAGTTACATTTTTTTTTTTTTACATTTTTATTCATAACTCAGGATAAAGAAAGAGCTCTATAGGAATTTCGACACGGTATGGGAAAGTAATTTTTAATTAACTCATATGTTTTTAAACATTTTAAAAACCCCTAGAAGCACCAGAATTTAAGCAGTTTTCAAATGAGGTACCAATGCTTCTAGTAGCTTAAGCCGTTAAAAAAGAGATATGGAGGATTATTATTACGACTACTTTTTTTAAAAAAAAATTTTGAATATTGAAAATGAATATTATTCAAGTTCGAGGCCATACTCTATATTTCCTTATTTTTTTTTCAAATAATCTGTAGAGTTTTTGTTTTCAAATTTATTAATTGACCACTTTCAGGAATGTGCTGATAGATCTATTTCAGAAATTTCTAGGTTCCCATCATCAGAACACATTTTGAAAGAAGTGACAATCCCATGCAAAACATCAAACATTGATATAACTCCCCCTTTACAAAATTTTTATTTTTAATAAAAATTATATCAAAATTTTTGAATTATTTTTCATATTTTGAAACGCGATATTTCAAGATCCGCTGGAATAAGCTGTCATGCATTTGGGCGAGGTTATAGTGATGTACATCTTCTATACCAAGTTTGGTTGAAATCAGAAAGAATGGAGGAAATGGTCGATTTTATATGTTTTCAGCCTATTGGTAAAAAAATTTTAGACTATATTTGTTTTCCTAACTAACTCAACGGTTATAAGTGTTTGTGCTGTAAAGGGTAGAGCGGCAGTCAATTACTCTGAGTTTCCGAGTTCAAATCCCAGAAAACAAACCCGATTTTTTTTTTTGTTTTTTGTTAATTAAAATATTATATTCAAATTCTTAAGCAGTAAATAAATCAAAGAAAATTAAAAGTGATTGTGGCTTAATCGGAAGGACATCAAACTGTAGGCCATGGATCAATACAAGAAAAATCAAAAAAGTTGTTTAATTTATAATAAAATTTTGTGGAACGTAATAATAATTATGTGAAATGGAATAATTTCCAAATAAATTTTAGTTTTCACTACTAAAAATAAAATTTATTATGAAGATAGTTTTTGTAAAAGCCAGAATTCAATTGGCAACAAATTTGGTGTCAGCAACTGAGACTGTTTTCTGGGTGTGTAATATAAACAACATTTTTGCTATATTTACTTAAAATTTAGTAGAATGCAAATAACACTATATTTTGCTATAATCGAACAAATTTTTGGTAAAAAATTCTATATTTATTCGCTTTAAAAAAAATCTAAAATCATCACATTTTTATGTTTTTTTTGTCAATTTTGGTTTTTTCTGATTTTAGCAGATTAATTTGTTAATTTAAATTAACTAAAATTTAGCTCAAATATACCTAAATAAATATTTGTAGATTCAACAGATTTGTTTTTGCTATTCTTATCTTCTTCTATAGATATAAAACTCATGTTCTGTTTGTTTGTTCTATATACAAATTGGAATTTCTCAACGGATTTTCTTCACATTTTGCGTGAATAATCCTCGGACCTCAACTTAGATCGTAGTATAGTTTTCATCGACCAAGCCCACTTCTACGACTACTTTTTTCACCTTTTTTAACATTTTTTGTTGTTTTCGAATACAAACTTCTAGGAAAGTTTTAACGGATTTCTTTAAAATTACTCACATATATTCTACGTTTCTCGAGGAAGGCACCAGTAAAAGTTTCATTACCATAGCCCACTTCAATACCGACTTTTGATCAAAAACTTCAAAATCAAAAAATTTCACTATTTTTCAATATATATAAAACTTATTTTCTGTTTGTTTGTTTGTTCTCTATACAAATTTGCAATTCTCAACGGGTTTTCCTCAAATTTGGCATGCATATCCTCGGACCTTAACTTAGATCGTAGTATAGTTTTCATCGACCACGCCCACTTCTACACCTACTTTTGACAAAAAATGTAAAATTAAAATGATTTTCACCTTTTTCAACTTTTTTTGTTTGTTTTGAATAAAAACTTCTTAGAAAGTTTTAACGGATTTCTTTGAAATTACTCACATATATTCTACGTTTCTCGAGGAAGGCATCAGTAAAAGTTTCATTACCATAGCCCACTTCAATACCGACTTTTGATCAAAAACTTCAAAATCAAAAAATTTCAGTATTTTTCTATTTTTCTATATATATAATATTCATTTTCTGTTTGTTTGTTTGTTCTCTATACAAATTTGAAATTCTCAACGGATTTTCCTAAAATTTGGCATGAATAATCCTCGGACCTCAACTTAGATCGTAGTATAGTTTTCATCGACTACGCCCACTCTACACCTACTTTTGACAAAAAATTTAAAATTAAAATGTTTTTCAACTTTTTTTGTTTTCTCTAAGAAAGTTTTAACGGATTTCTTTGAAATATTCTACGTTTCCCGAGGAAGGCCTTAGTAAAAGTTTCATTACCATAGCCCACTTCAATACCGAAAAAATTCCACTATTTTTAATAAAGCTTATTTTTTTAATTTGAAAGTATTAAATCTAATCGAAACCATTTCGTTTTTAAGAATTTTTTTCCCCTGTACTGTACTGATTTTTTCGCAATGTCTTTATAAATTATTTTTTTTTTTAATTTTATTTTTCCTTACCGTTTTTGGCAATAACAAGTCCATTCAAAATTTTTCTGCATTCAAAAGCCACAGTTGACCCGGGAAACACCGAGCACTTGAGCTAGTTCTAATATATAGCAAAAAAAAAAAAAAAAACTGCTAATTTAAGCAGATTTTCAGCAACGTATTTTTTAACGCATTTTTAGTAGTTTTTGCAAAAATTAGTTAAGTTTTTTCTATCAGTGCACTAAATATTTTGTGCAATGAATTAACTTTTCATAAATATGATGAAAAGTTTCATACAAATTATGCTATAGTAAAAAACACATGACGAAATGTTTTATAAATATGCATAACAAAACTTTTCATTGGATGAAAATTTAAAAAACTTTTCATAAATATGATGTAGATTAGATTCATATTCTTTTGCTAATACGACTCCTTTTTCAAATGTTCAGTTAAAATTTAATTAATTTTAAATTCAATAAAGAGTTAAATTCATATAAGAAACATATACAAATTTCTAAATTAAAGGCCCATTTTGTAGCTAACGGAAATTTGTGTGCTTTAAGTTAGGTTAAGTTTAATATAGTAGAACATCATCTCGTTTAATGGTAGTTAATGTAACTGTAACAATTGCTACTCTTTCCCGCACTGTTTTTATTTTTCTTCTTTCGGTTGTGGCAATATTAGTCTTCCGATTTCATTTTGTAAAAATATATATGTTGGTAAGTCTCTGTTTATACGTGTGTATGTGCGAAAACAGGATGCATACCGGAAAGCAAATACCAACATAAAAAAAAAATATATATATATGATTGTAGTATTCACCTCTGAAAAACGTTATAGTGGTAGGAGTAGGAGGATATAACTTTTCCTATTCATGTTGTTATATATTTCTATATTATCATATTGCTTTCAGTTCTTTGCTTTTTGTGTTTTTCATTATTTCATAAGAGTTTTTGGGTGTTTTTTTTTTTTTTTTGGTGCATATTTAAGTTTTAAAGTACAATATTAAAGACCTAAAAGTATAAAAATACAAACAAATATAAATTTGTGGAAAAACTAAAACATGACAACAACTGAATCATGTCTGAGAGTACAAAATCATGTTGTATTTATATGTTGGGGATGTGAATGGAGGATGAGGTAGAGTAGAATGTTGCTGTTTTGGTTGTTTTACTTTGTATGCGAAATCAGGAGAATTTTTCTCATGGGAAATTTTGTTTGTAAAGTGAAATAGGAGAATTCCGTTGTTGTTGATGCTGGAAAATGTTTATTTAATCTATAATTTTTAAGGTTACAACGGAATTACATTATCTCATAAAGTTTAATATTAGATTTTTAATAACAAAAACTCAAACCAAAATTAAAATTAAAACACACAGAAAAAAGATTTGTTATCGATTGTCACAGTTAGTCGAATTTTTGGTAGACTGACTTTCATAGTTTCTTATTTTTTTAATTTATAGTTTTAAATAAAAATATTTAAATTACTTTGACTGAAACAAAACTTCCGATAAAAAATAATTACACAGTTCGTCTTTTAAGTGAAGTTATATTCTGGTAATGAATTCCCAGAAATCGAATGAATTCCTTTTCCTTCAATCGATTTATTCATTCTGTTCTAATTCCTTATTCAAATTTAAAGAGGTAACTAATCTTTTGGTCAAGGAATTCATTTCCAACTGAATAAAATCTTCTTTTTTTAAGAAAAGTAACTCTCAGGAAATTCTTCATATTTATTAATGTGTTTTTGCTTTCTTTGAAAAGGGGATAGTGGAGAGATGAAAGGTGGGGAAAGATGAAGGGCTTTAAACATGGCAACACTGTACACAGAAAAAATATTTCCCTACTTTTTTCAATTAAATCGGTGTGTAATTGAAAATTTTAAAAGCTATCAATTAAAAATTAATTGAATCAATTAATATTTTGCCATACTCTGCAATAGAGAGAAAAATCTAATTTCTGTGTGAATTTGTTCACATAAGTATAAATAACACTTGCTAACTAAATGAGAAATTCATGTCGGTTTAAATTTAATGTTATGAAATTCAATCTATAAAAAAACATGTGGTATGGTATTGGGAGGGTATTAATCACTCTTTAATCAAATGAGCTATTATTTAATTGAAAAATAATTCAATTAAAGAGCTATGAATTTTTAAATGAATTAGCAATTTTCGTTGTTGGCAGAATTTCAGCAATTAAAATTATCAAATCGGTGGTTTTCGTGATTGAAATGTGTTTTTATTTTTTTGTGTGTGTAATTGCGCGAGATGATAAGTATTAGAACAGTTGTTGTTAGCCAGCTGATGGAGAGTTGACGAACTTATTGAAGCTTTTTGGTTCCACTCATAATAATCCATGCTAAAAATACGAAAAATTTTCGTATTTTTAGCATCGTCGAAAATAATGTCAAAACAACAAAAACTTTCGTAAAATGAACAAATATTGGTTTATTTTACGAAAGTTTTTGTTATTTTGACATTTATTAGTATTTTTATGCATGGATTATTATCAGTGTCATAGCCCTGATTCATTATTTTACTTCAATGCGGTTTAGTGCTATGGGAGCATAGAACGTGGGCGCTGCGATATATATGAGGCGCTGCGATACATATTATTTTTCTAAATTGATGTTGTCGTCCCTTGGAATCGAACCCGAGA
The DNA here is from genome assembly GCA_021234595.1 of Delia radicum. Classification (NCBI taxonomy): domain Eukaryota; kingdom Metazoa; phylum Arthropoda; class Insecta; order Diptera; family Anthomyiidae; genus Delia; species Delia radicum. The sequence goes on from CM037852.1 coordinate 135,301,892, forward strand.
CCATCTGTGTAACAGACCAGGCCGCTAGCTATTATACCACAGTGCCCAACATTTTTCATCCAAATTTTCATTTAATTCTTATAAGTAAATCAATTTTTATATTAATTTCCTAATGCTATCTCGTTTTAGTTCAAAATGACCTCTAAATTGTACTTAAAACTGTTGATTTTAAGTAAGAATCAGTCTCATTATATATGTTTTTTTTTAGTTTTTGAAAGGATAACAGATTTAGCGTATTAAAATTTATTTTTTAACAAAAATCTTATCTCACAGAAGAGGATATTCCACAGAAATATAATCATGGAAAAAAAATTTTTGACAGTGTTAATTACACTGTACAGCACACTTTTTGGCGGTGAATAATTGCTATGCCAGATGAATGTATAAGGTTAGTATAGTATTACAGTCAAAATGTATGGTCGTTTAAAGTTTTTCCCCCAACACTGTATTAAATAAGACTCAAAAAGTAGTGTAATAGTTCCTTTGGTCGAAATTCAGACTTCGGATGTCCACAACAGAATTTTAAAATGCATTTTTTTGTAGAATAGTTTAACCCTATATCTGCAATTTTCATGTGTCATTTTAAGTGCTTTTTTTTCAAGAAATACCCAAAAACTATTCTAAGACATTTATTTTGTTAAAGTGTTCTGTGAATATATGTTCTGCAGCAAATTTTACTAGGAGGTGTCAAAGACGAAAACGTCATCCGGGCATGTTAAATCACTGAAAAGGTGATTTAACCCAGCAAAACCGCACAGTACTCTACAAAATAGAGGATGTGCAGACTAAAAGCTATCGAATAAAATTTTTAGACAAAAACGAACAATACACGGATTCCCGAGTTTAAGATGTTTTAAATTGAATGTATTTTTGCTGATTTTAATGAAGATCTTTAAATAATATTGCAATATTTTTTTTTACAAAATTATCACTTAAAAGTTCAAAAAGTCAAAATGACTTGAGATTCATGAGATTGTAGAGGCAGTCAAACAAAAAACTCGCCACAAGGCTAATATTAATGAAGAGCTGCATAACCTCAATATATTTTTTTAATAAAAAAAATAAAAACTTAAGGATATGTTTTGTTTTTTTTCTTAAATATTACTTACTTTCTAAATCCATTGTGATAAACAATTGTGTTACATCCATTATCCAAATAGAAGTAGCCGGAAATTTTAATTATATATTTGAATCCTTATTCTTTATGTTTAATTTATTTTATTTAAAAATGAAGTTTAACAAAACACTGTCAACACTGGAAAAAGGATATAAATTTGTATTTCAACAAAATATACATACACTCATACATATACACAACAACACACGTTGTTACGGCATACGACACGGGTAAATGTTACAAAAAAATATTACGAAAAAAATCATATACTAGAAAGAAACGCGAAATATTGTACAAGAATCCTGATAAACGAAAAACCACACCCAATACGATACGATACAATAAAAAAAAAATTAAAGAAAAAAAAAATAATAAAAGCAAAAAGTGTTTTTTTCTTATTTTCTTAAAAATAAAAGAAAAGTTTATATTTTCTTTATATAATATATATTTTTTCAGCTACTCTTTAAGTATTATGGGTGAATAAGTGAATGTAATATATTTATTTGTTGTTGCTTTAAAGCAACAAAAAAAAAAAAATAAAAAAAGAAAGGAAAATAATGTCCTTTTTTAAACACGAAACCAACCAAACAACAACAACAACCCTTTTGTTAAGTTTAAGTACAAAATAAAGAAAACACGTTGAGAAGGGGGTGTACAATAGAATGACACTTATGCCGATGTGTAACACTATTTTGCATATATGAGAAACTCGATTAGAGTTTAATGGCAGATAAAAAAAAAAACACTTGAGAACCTCAGATTTTAAATTATATTTAAAATCGTAACCGAGGATTCGTTTTTCGGCATGTTATTTGTAAATATCAGGGATGCACAGTAGGATATATCACAACATTTTTGGAAACAATTCTGCTATTTCTTGTTTAGTATTCCGATTGCACTGAAATTTGGAAATAAGTAACATAATATCGACGTTCAGCTTTAATGTTGAACATCCCATACCATCAAGCCAGGGGATACGACAATATGACCCACCAAAGTAGGGCACGTTTAGCATCAAATTTTGAGCGCCCGCCATCTTTTTGTTTCTAATACAATCTTCAAAAGATTAACATACTTGTTATCTCCTCTTGTTCCCGAGATATTCCTATTTGAAACCATTCCAAATTTGGTCCGACTCAGGTCCAGTGTTTTGCAAATAGCGTTATGAAATTGAGGACAATTTTTTACTTAAAATATTGAAATAAAATATATTCTTGATTATATAAAAAATTTAAAATTAAATGCTCGTTATAAATTGAAAAAACCATAAAAATAATCTCGATGTATATAAAAACAAACAACTAATATAACTATAAAAAAATATTACTTGAGCCAGAGTAAAAACTAAAATTTTTTTATATAAATAGAACATTTTTGGTCCTCAAAGTTTAGTAACGTCATGATGCTTGTTAGGAAAAGACCCTAACCACGTGCGTGTTTACTAAGAAGACAAGAATGAAGCAAAATTGATGATTAATAGGTTTTTTGTTAAAGTTCTGCCTATTATGGAGGCTCTAGCTTTTCTAAAACTTCGGTTTCTGATGAGATCTTTAGCTAGATCGAAATACTAGTATCAAAATAGCTAACATGTTTGATTTACTTTATTTTTGTAAATAAACGGAGGTTAAAATCTCGTTATAAATTTAAAATAACGTAAAAATAATCTCGATGTATATAAAAACAAAAAACGTAAAAAACTGTAATGCCATATCTTGTTCCACTGAAAAACTACATTCGCTTAAAGTATTATTTTGAAAAAAGTCATATTTTTGCTCTTTTATTTTCAAAACGCACCAACAGATTTTTGCCTCCAGATAATTACATTCTTTCAAAACATATAAAGTATGCAAACTATTCTGATAGGTTTTTTCATGAAAAAGCTAGTTGTGTTAAATTAAAAAAATCTTTTAAAGTTGCCAAATTTTGAGGGCAAATATCAACTTTAACCCACAGTTCCAAAATTTGGACGCTTCAAATTAGGTAGCAAAAGCGGTTGTAGATACTCCCACATATATCTAATTTATTGGGTAAATCTCTTCCAATCCCCACTTTAAATGTAGACATAGCAGCAAAAAATGTAAAAAATCCCATTTTTGGAATTTTATTTTTATTTTTGGGAATTATAAATTCTAATATCAATTTTATATTGTTGACTTTAAAGTCTATTTAATTTTAAAAAATCGTTGGAATATAGGCTGTGTTCTGGATTTCACGTGATTTCCAATCGCAGTGAAATTGAAATTAATTAAGTTATTTACACTAAGTTCTAAAATTTGATTCGAATCCATTTTTACGTTTTTCTAATAAATGACCAATGGATTCCCTTAAATTTCGAATAAAACTTAATTAAGTTGAAAAATAAATTTTATGAAATTTTCACTTTCACCTGAAATTGAAATAGAGAACATGATCGTATATCTCTTAATAAATATATCATTGAATAGTGATTATTTAGATTTTAACAAACCCTGTAATTTTTACCTTACTAATAGTATTACCCAAGATTCTGTTCTACCAACGACTCGAAACACTTATACGATTCAACGACACCAAACACTTATATGATATGTTTATAACTTCTGAACAGGAGTTCTTCAAAAGTTACCACTTATACAAATATTTATTATTATGAATCTTTGTTTTCGTATCTTCTTGCATCACAAGAGACATGTTAAAAATTAATACAAACACTTACAATAAGAAATAATAAACGTTTATTCTTCTTCTTAACCTCAACATTTCTAAATTAAATTTGTCAAATGCATATTAATTAAAAATTAATTGCGACTGTCTATATGACGTTAAATAACACTGTACTAAAATACATTATAAAATTTGCCTGTGGCGATGTCTTAACATAAAACGCAAAAGTTGCCAACACTGAACGTAAAAACCATACGTCAATCTGGTAACATTGTGAAATAGAGACGGAGGAGATTAGAAAAATAAACAAAAATCTAAAAATAGAATATTTGTGTTTGTTAGTGTTGTCACTTCTGAGTATAATATACAATAACAGAAAAAGAAAAAAGCTAATAGGCAAGAAAGCTGCAATTTAAGCTGCATTGAATTCGAGGCCATACTTAAGTGTGTGATCGCAAAACGATCATGACTTGGTATTGTTACGTTTGTAATGTAAGAAGAGCGCAGGTTTGATTCTTACAGCAGCAGGTTGCTGAAAAATTTATCATATAGAGACAATCTGACAATTATAAATACACAAATAATAATACAATTTAAAAATGGGAAATCACTGATGACGCCTGTCCATAAAAAGGCAGAAACTAGTCTAGTCTGATTTAAAAATTAATAGTGTTTATAATTTTTAGAGAAAAATGTTTATTCTTCTTCTTAACCTCAACATTTCTAAAGAAATAACGTATGCGGAATAAAATTGCAACAAATGTTGCGTAGCTGATTAAAACAAAAGTAAATATGCTATAAAAATTTTGACTTTAGTTTCGGATAACCACATGTTTTCTCACACACAGAGAAAAACTTAGCTACTTGCCAACTGAAATTCGGTTACTACTACACAAGTTCGGTAATTACGAATTTCAGTCTTTTGGTTTAACTGAACATTAGGTTTCACAACAAAGTTCGGTTTATTCAACTAAATTTTAGCTGCATCCCCCAAAATATTCAGAAATCTAATGCAAATATCGTTGTTCTAACTGAATTTATAAGTTATTGGCATTAAAATACGCATCAATTTTAGTAAAATCAAAATTAAAAATTTGGACCAAACTAATATTCATATATCCAATCAACAATTTCGAAAAGAAGCTCAGAGAAATCCCAACATCGAAATTTTCAATAGCTAAGGACACAGTAACTCCAAACTACCTCAAAATTGGATGAATTGGGTCAATTTTTATTCACAGTAAATTAATGTAGTGCATTGTTTTTTAAAAAAGTTAAATTGACTTTAAATTTGTGTTAGCAAAAAAAAAAAAATACCGTATTTTCCGTTTTGTTGCAATTTCATTCTGCTAACGTTATCTATATCTATATACACTAATATTATAAAGAGGTAATGTTTGTATGTTTGTTTGTTTGTTTGTAGAAAGTAATCTCCGTAACTAATCATACGATTTCTAAATTTTTTTTACCAATATTTAATTTGGTCCTCCAGGAAGGACATAGGCTATATATCGTTCCGAAATTTTTTTTTTAAAGTTATGCGCGCAAACATAAAAATAATCTATATATATAAAATACAATGTTTGTATGTTTGTCCTCTATAGACTCTAAAACTATCCAACCGATTTCGCCCAAACCGGTTTCATTTGAATTATAGTCCAAATTAGGGTTTCGGATATATATATTTCAAGTGGGCGTGGCCCCTCCCACATAAATTGAATAACATCATATATCCTGACTATTGTGATAGCAAGAGTTTTGAAACATTGAAGTATCCCATATGTTACTGATTTGAATAATCAGGAAAAAAATGGGCGTGATCGGACCAGTGGGCGTGTCAGCTCCCATACAAAGTAAATATTTAATATCATATATCTACAGTTCTATAATAGCCAGAGTCTTAGACATTTGTGCACGTTGATTATATTATGAATAGTCATGGGAAAATTGGGCGGGATCATACCAGTGGGCGTGGCAGCTCCCATACAAAGTGATTATTTAGCTCATATACAAAATTAATATTAAATATCTAGGGTTCTATATTAGCTATATAGCCTTCAAATTTTGTACGAGTCCATCAATTACAAATATTAGTAGTTGAACTGAAAATGGGCGGAATGGGATAAATGGGCGTGGTACCGCTATATATATATAAAACAGGATGTGTGTATGTATGTAACGTATGGACTCCAAAACGGCTGGGCCGATTTTGATGAAATTTTTAAGGAATCTTCAAAATATTCAGGCGGGTGACACTGTGAAGTCTGATTTTTGATTTTCTGTCTGTGGGTGGAGGGGCGTGGCTAAATCCAATTTTCATATTGTACCACCAATGACATATACATACATTTATTTTTTTTTATTTTATTTCTTTTTTTTTTGAAAGCCGTTGTCATGTTTTTCAAAACGAGATATCAAACTCTTAAATCGGTTATGTAGTTCCGAAGATATTTACAAAAAACCTATGTTAATCTTCAAGCTATGTTACTTACACGAACACAACAGCCTCATCCGTCTATTCAAAACAGCCCTAGACCAGATGCCGACAGATGAATTTACGGTTGTGATAAGAGCTGACCAGACAGCGGCTGGTGAGCATGAGCGGCGCTTTAATGCACCGGTAATAGGTGACGTCGCAGTTGTTATGGCAGTTGTTTTCAGCTATTCATTTTATATACTTCAGCAAATAAAGGCGATAGAAGGACAAAGAGGCGTCGGGCTTCCCATGAAATTACAAATTTTAAAATGATTTACTAATGTGAATTTATTTTTTTAATTATTTATTTGCGTAAAAGAAATTTCTTGATTTAAAGAATTAATTACAATTAAAATTTGAGGGCAAAACAACGTTTGCCTGGTCAGCTAGTAAGAAATATTTGCATAAGTTGTAACTTTTGAAATTTTCCTAGTAAGGAGTTATAAACATATCATATAAGTGTTTGGTATCGTTGGAAAAGAATTTAAAACAAATAAAAAAAAAAAAAAAATGAGGAGAAACAAAAACTTTAGTAATCCTACTAGGAAGGTAAAATTAACATTTTCACTATTCAATAAAATATAATCCAATAATTTTTTTGAACTTAAATAGATTTTCAAGTCAACAATATGCAATTGATGTCAGAATTTATGATTGGCTGCAAATAATCCCACAATTCCAAACAAGTTTACATTTTTTACTGCCATGTCTACATTTAAAACGGGGATTGGAAGAGACTTAGCCCATCCATTAGGTTTATATTGGAGTATCTACAACCGCTTCCATTACATAATTGGAGGTGTGCACATTTTCGAACAGTGGGTAAAGTTGATATTTGTTTTTAGAAGCGACTGCGGGAAAGGGATATACAAATCAAAGATTTTTTAAACATTACTCGCTTTTACATGAAAAACCCTTTCAGAGTAGTATGCATAATTTGAAAGAAAATATTTATCTGGAGGCAAGATAGCGTTGTTGTTTTTTGGTGAAAAAATCACAAAAATTTAATTTTTTTCTAAATTATTACTTTAAGAGGTTTAATAGCTTTAGAAATCAATATAAAAAGACATAATTTAAGAAATTATAAAAAAATTAATGGTTTATTAAAAAAAATATTTTTGCGATATAAAAACGCAATATTAACTATTATTCTACAAATTATAATTTAGAATTCGGCCTAACATGACAACCCTGGTAACCATTTCATTGTAGACCCGTTTTTAAAAAGGCAAATCGTAGAGCCTTGGGTTTTATCTGACAAAATTTTTTATTTTGTTGCACACACGAATAAGTTCTTTAGTTCGTAGCGTGGCCGGATTTTTAAAATTTCGGCCTAACATGACAACCCTGGTAACCATTTCATTGTAGACCCGTTTTTTAAAAAGGCAAATCGTAGAGCCTTGGGTATTTATCTGACAAAATTTTTTTATTTTGTTGCACACACGAATAAGTTCTTTAGTTCGTAACGTGGCCGGATTTTTAAAATTTTTGAATTACTGCGAAGTGTAGCATAAAAACTTAAGCTCGATATTACGTCAGTTATGCCTGTTCCAATCGGACCATTGCAATCGGACAACTAAGTAAGAAGTGGCCGAATTATTTCCAAAAATTTTGTAATATATCCCACTGTGGGATGGCAACCTTTTCAACTTACAACTAGCGTTGTCCCTAAAATACCGTTTCCGAAATATTTTGAATACCGTTATCCGAAAAAACAGTTACCGATATGTCTGTTCCAATCGGACCATTGCAATCGGAGAACTAAGTGAGAAGTGGCAGAATTATTTCCAAAAATTTTGTGATACATATATCCCACTGTGGAATGGCAACCCTTTCAACTATCGTTGTCCCTAAAATACCGTTTCCGAAATATTTTGAATACTGTTATCCGAAAAATACAGTTACCGATATAACTGAAAACCCGATATGCTTAAAATACCGTTACCGAAATAATCTAAAATAGAGTTACCCTTAAAATAGCAATATCTTTATTTTTTTATTAGTTGAGTCGAGATCAGAAAAAGAATTTCAAAAATTTCCGACACCTGCTGAAACTGACTTTAGATCTCTCTTACATATTTCTATAGATTTTATGAATTGATAGGAACGGTGGACTGGGTTAGGTTGTCAATACTTAAAAGTTTAAAAGTGTGCAAAATTTCACGTTGAAACGTCTTCACCAGAAGACGGTCTTTTAAAATTCGAAAAATTAAAAAAATTATTTGAAGAGATATATTCACAAAAAAAGCAATTCCTATATCGCTGCTTGGTGAGAAGTTGTATGGTGTTGTATAAGTTAAACCAAAATTTTCCGATTTTTAAACTTTCGCAGTTTTTTCAATAGGGTTTTTGCGCCTTTTATAATAGGAATTGAGTTTGGAGAACAGTATTTAAAAAATGGTGTAATATTATAAAGTTTGAGGTATAACAAGTTGATGTCAGTGCACCAATAACGCGATACAAACATCACAAACTTGTAAGAAATTGGCGTAAATTATTTGAAAATGTAAGTTTTTTGCGTATGACATTCACAATTATATTTGAAATTGGCTAGCGAATTGCGTGAACTGAGATTATTTGTAAAAATTTATAAACTACATATTTAAAAATTTTTGCCAAATTTAATTATTTTTTTTTTTTCATTATTATTTTTTGAATGTATTATTTTTTGAAAAGAATGGCTTGAGAACATAGTTACAGTGAAACTTCACGATCGACTAAATTGATAAAGTGCAAACAGTTTAATTTTTTCTATTCATATACATAGAGAAATAAAGTGCGTACCAAATTAAAAATTCGATTAGTACAGCCATATTCAAATTGGATTTCTAAATATTTTGGGTGTTGCAACTAAAATTTAGTTGTATTATTCGAACTTTATTGTGAAAAAAAATATTAAATTTGTATAGTTGTAACTGAGTGTCAGTTGGCTATTTGTTTTATTTTTTAAATAAAATAACCACTGTATAAAATGAATGTAAAATTATAATTTGATGTGTTTGGTTTTTTTAAATGAACTACAATTGTAGTCAAAACTGAAATTTCTTCTAGAAATAACTGTTTTTCCACTTAAAAATATAAATACTGTATTACAACTTCAACAACTACAAATATTTAGAGCAGAAGTTCCCTGAGTGTATACTTGTTCGAACTCTACAGGTCGCAAATGAAAAGAAATGCGGTACGCTAACCAATATTGGTTCAAGAACGAAGCTTATTTTTTTTTTTTTGATAATAATTGGATCAAGTTTAGAACTGGTGCCTCCATATATGTCCCAAAAAGTTCCCTGGGGCCCCATGGGACCCAAATAAATTTTGGTTAAAATCGATCCATGTTTACCCCTAAGCCACCTACAAATATTCCCGGAAATTGTAATAAAAGCGATTTAAGTTCACATATTAATTCGTATCTGCCTCGTTTTTAGTAAACATTTAAACCCCACAGTTTAAGATAAAAATCGGTCAATCCTAATATCAATCCAAGTGTCCATACGGACTATATGTCAGATTTCTTGATAATTACACACAGAACCGGCCAAAAGCAAAATTTTTGTTTTGTTCTTATTCATTTCGACCATTATCCAGATTCATTTCGACCAATTGACAATTTGGACTCAAATAGTGGTTAATTTCAAAACAACCGGTAGAGGGTTTAAATAGTCGGGGTTGATCGTTGTTAATTTTTTATTCGTTTTTAGCATGACAAATTAAAAAACATTGGGGTCCCTGTGTCCTTAAATAGGGTTAACTGTTTTGCTAAGGAATTTTTTTTTTGGATATTTCTATTTTGACTTCAGATTCTTATTAGGGGCCCTAAAATTAGACAGAAAATTTTATCTGGTATAAGTAGTTCAAAAGTTATAGTTTATTTTGTAATGAGTCCCTAGTCAAATCGAGTTGACATCTTTTCACTCCGCTGCAATATTTGAAAGGGATAACTTATTTGTTTAAGAAAAAAAACAAAAGCTTATCCGGATTCAACACGTAAATTTCCAAGAACAAAATTGATAAGGAGCAACGAATTTCTTAAAAAAATTTGCCACTTCAAAGACTTTTTTTAAAAAGTGTAATAATTCAATAAATATATTTTTTAAAATTTTTTTTTTTTGAAAATCAAAGGATGTTTCCATATTAAAAACTCTTTTTAGCCGAGGGTTTTTTTTCGAAGAATTCCCTTAAGAAAACTTTCTTTCAAAGAATTTTCAAATAAAATTCGTTTTTAAACCTAAAAATTAAAAAGAAAAAAAAAAAAATAATCGAAAAAGTTACAATAGCGACAACTAATGAGAAAAAGAAAAAAATTCAACTCATACAAATCGCGCACAAATTTTTTTTTTTGTGTGGACCACTTAAATTTCGTTTCACATGCCCATCTCTAGTTCAGAATATATGTTACCACAAAGTTTTTAAATTGCAAAGACAACAGGTTTGGTTTTTGAGCAATTGGACTTGTTACCAATATGCAAGTGTGGCTAAGAGGGTAAACCATTTTTAAAATTATCTCCTTTAAATTTCATTACCAACAGTTTAAGAGCATCATATTATGGTTGAAACACGTAACAATTATAATATGATCCTCATAATTATATGATGATCCTCACTGATCATAATAGGATTAGTCAGAACCATTTTTATGATCATTAGGATCATAATATGATTATTTCTTGTCCACAATCATGTATAATCATATTTTTTTTTGCCTGAATATCACGCGCCCTTCAAAATTTCTTAAAGTACATATAAATGCCAGCCTAATGATACAGTGGGTTGAGATGTTGTGTTTACAAAAGCCTTAAGGTTGTTAATGTTTGAGTAATGAATCTTTTGCTTGTTTTTGTTGTTATTGTGCTTATACTTCTTCTTGTTCTTCATTTACAGTTAAATTGAAACCTTATAAATGGAAAACACGTTAAAATGTTAGAATATGCGTTTTGTTGTTAAACTTTTTTTAAAGCGCGCGTAATAACTCCCCACGTTCGTTGTGGGTTTGTTCTATCTCTCGGTTAACGGTAACGCGGTGTGTGTTGCGGCAAAGAGTTTGCAGTAGCAAACCAAAGAAAAAAAAGGATACAACACAACACAACGAGTCAAATGTTGCGAGTAGACTGACTACAACTACACTACACTTTTATCGAGTGTTGAATATTATTATTATTTTTCGTGTTGCTTCTGTTGTTGTTGGGTTTTGTTGTTGTTGGGTTTTGTTGCTGATGCCTCTGCTGCTGTTTTATTTGGTTAAGTTAAGTTCGTCGTATGTATGAAATTGAATGAATGTCCTTCGAATATGCTTGTATGTGCAAATAGTACAGAATAAAGAAAGAATAACAGCAACAACTACCAAAGTAAAATAGACACATTAGACTGACTGACTGTCTGCCTGCCACATCCAAACAAGACAAAACTTACGCCAAAGCCACCCATATTTAGTGTGGCAGCCAAAGCTTAACCAGCCATTACATTAAACATCAACGTGTGTTAACTAAACCCTTTCACACTGCTGCCAAGGTTTTAGTTTAAAGGATTCTGTTACAAATTATACACCCAGAAAACAGACTCGGGGGTTAGAAACCGTATTCGTAGCCAATCGATTGGTTCGGTTGTAACTATCGAATTTTTTTGGTGGGTACAACTGAATTTCTGTTGTTTTAATCGAATGATTGTTGTCACAAACGAAAAATTAGGTCGCAACAACCGAATCATTCGATTGGCAACAAATACTGTTGCTACCCAGTCTGTTTTCTGGGTGTAGAAAACGTATTTTGAAGAGAATTTTATTTGTACACGAAATGTATTTCAGGCTAAATTTCACTGCTAAATTTTTGTTGCAATTCGTAAATAAAGAAATCCATAATTTTGATTTTTTAAGATATGGATTGAACATGTTAATTCTTAAAATATCGAAGCTATGAATGACTTTTGCTTAAAAGGATAAGAACTCCATTCCGACTCCTTTAAGTTTTTCTTTAAATTATTTTAAAAAAAATTCCAGAGCAGCGATTATTTCGTTGCATAAAGAAAGTTGTGTGCCCGAAAATTTAAATTTATTGACTAAAATTTTTAAAAATATAACATTTTTATGATTGATCGTTAATCCTTGTAAATATCTGCAATCAGGGTTAAAGAACCGTTGCTTATGTATAGAAATGGTAATAGTGGATGATGTCATGACCGAAGCTGTAGATATAATCAGCAATTAGAACTGTTATATATCAATATAACAGCCTAACGATGATACCTATACGAGGAACTTTCCACCATTAGAAATTCATTACCGAGCGTTGGAAGACGTTTGGACCGGAGTAGTCAATATCCAGCTGTCCACAATGCACCATTTGGAACCTATTGATGCAATAATGTCTTGTCTTTTGTAAGCTGTCACTACTATTATTATTTCTATTATAGGGACAAGTTTAACTTCTTAACACAGAAGAAAGCAATTTATTTATTTTAAAAACGATTTCGTCTAGTTTAAGTAATTTCTGAGAATTTCATGAGGAAAAAGTTCAAAGGATATAAAGGGTTTTCCAATAGGTACTTGACAACTTTGAATTTAATATGGGAACGTACTATTTCACTGATCATCTAACTGTTACTTTCCTTTGAATTTAATATGTGAACACACTATTTCACTGATCATCTAACTGTTACTTTGCTTTTTTCAGTAAACTCAACATTTTCATCATGGTAAAGTACACTAACGAACAACGTATGCAAATTATAAAAATGTACTAACGAAATCCGGAGTCGGTGACCGCAACTTTAAGAGCGTTAACTCAAATTTTCGGTCGTTATTCTCGATGAAGCTCATTTTTGGCTCAATGGGTTCGTCAATAAGCAAAATATGCGTTATTGGTTTGGTGAAAATCCACATGTGCTTCATGAATCACCACTTCATCCACAAAAAATAACTGTTTGGTGCGGTTTGCATGCCGGCGGCGTCATTGGGCCATATTTTTTCGTCGACAATAACGATCGCCACGTTACTGTGAATGACGATCGCTATTGCGCCATGATTACCGACTATTTTTGGCCCGAATTGGAAAACATGGACTTGGGCGACATGTTGTTTCAACAGGACGGTACCACAAGCCATACAGCACACGTTACAATCGATTTATTGAAGAGTACGTTTGGTGAGCGTGTTATCTCAAGAAATGAACCAGTCAATTGGCCGCCTCGTTCGTGTGATTTAACGCCTCTAGACTTTTTTCTTTGGGGCTACGTCAAATCATTGGTCTATGCCAACAAGCCGACGACGTTGGAAGAACTTAGAGCCAACATTGAACGCGAAATAGCGGCCCTTACGGCCGAAATGTGTGACCCAGTCATCGATTGGGTCCAACGAATCCACCGCTGCCAACGTGCCCACGGTGGCCATATGAACGAAGTCGAGTTCCATTCCATTTCAAGTCGATAATAAAGTTTTGGAAATATCTCAAATGGTTTGCGTTTTTTTTTTTTTAAAAAAAGTTGTCAAGTCCTTATTGAAAAACCCGTTACAACCAAATTTAAAAATTAATTACAAATTAAGTTAAGTTTTCAAAATTATTATTATTGTTGCAGTGTGAACATGTACTATGTTTCTGTTTTAGCAATGGGAGTTTAAAAATGGGGCAGTATGGGCAAGTTTTGAAGAATATATAACGGATTTTATATTTGTTTCAACATATACTCAAAATATACTTACACCATCATATATACATACTCCTACGCAGATACTGTCAGAAATGGCAGAATAACAACAACAACAACATTAACAATTGTGGAAAACTATAATACAACAACAAAAAATACCAACAAGGAAATGACATGTATAAAGAACAGGAGCAAGCAAGCCAGCATCAGATTCTGAGCACAAGCAACATCATCATCGTCATATGAACAACAAAACGCAACGTGATTTAAAAGTATTTTATTTTCAACTTTAAAATGCACCAAATATGCAGCAAAGTATACAACTTTAAGAATCAAACTTTAATACAACAAATCATCCCCTTTTTTGTAAGAGGAAACAAAATGTATTTTACAGGTTAAGACATGCACAAATATGAAGAAGAGGAAGAACAAAAAAAAAAATAAAATACTATTTTGCGTTACGCGAAGTTTCTATTTAAACGTTCAAGACTAAACTGGAAGCAACAAAAAAACCAAGTCAACGTATGTATCAACATATATATATTTTTGTTTAAAAAGACGTTACAAATAACGGTACATAGGCGAAATAAAAAGGCATAAACAAACATACACACTTGTTATTACAAAAAGATTTAAAAAAAAAAAAAAAAAATATGACAAAAAAAATAGAGTAAAAGTATGCAACACGATGCGATGGAAATGGTGGAAATGGATGCGATTCAAAAGGAAAGCAAAAAGAAATAGAGCAGAGTTGATGTGTTTTTTTATTTAAAGCTGATGCTGAGTAGCATCCCCGAAAATTAACGAACATTTTTGTTTAATAATAAAAAAAAATACACACTCACTCCTAAAAACACAACGTTATGAACCCACAAACTTACAAAGGAAACCAGGAGGTGGGAGAGATGGTCCTTGCATATTACCCCTAACCCTCACACACACACAGTCTCAGGACATATTTAACCATACACAAGTGTCGAAAAGTGGGATATATATTTTTTTAATGTTTAAAATTGTTAAAACAAAGATACAAGCAAAGGAACAACATAGAATACAACAACAACAGCATCAAAATTTAGGCTGACTGTGGCTATGGGATAAAATTTTAAAACATTTACTGAAAAACTTGTCAATACTCTAAACCTGTTTCAATATAAAGCTTTACCCAACAATTTTTACTTTAACCCTTTGACGACTAATGGGACATAAAGTTCTATATTCAGGGTTCTGGCAGGGAATGTTCCCTAATGTGGCCATAAAAGTGGTATTTATGGAGTGAAAAATTACCCAATTTGAAATTTTTTAGTATATTTCTTATATAGGTTATTAAACTATTATATCAAATTAGGCATCAAATGAATGGTATTTTAAAGACTCAGGTATATATATAGGTGTGGTTCCCATCCCCAAGACGCGTGTTGTACATGGACCTGATGATCTTCGGCCTATTTCTATCCTTCCTGCTTTATCAAAAGTTGTTGAGCATATTTTAAGAGATCAAATGATGAATTCGGCATCGGTTAGGATTTGTAAGTCACAATACGGTTTTCGTAAAGGTTATATTCCTACATTTCTGCTTCTTAGGCTTACTGATTCTGTAAGGTCGAACATTAATGATGATAAGCTAAGCTTTTTGATTTCTCTGGATCTCTCTAAAGCTTTCAATTCTGTTGATTTTGCAGGAATAATAATGAAACTAAGGAATAAATTTTAATTTTCAGCTTGTAAGCTAATTTTGTCCTACTTAAGTGGTAGGTCTCAGTTTGTGGTAGTTAATGGTGTGGAATCTGACGTACTTCCTCTATTTTCTGGAGTTCCTCAGGGATCTGTCTTGGGTCCTTTACTTTTTCTTTTATACGTTAATGATCTTCCAGAAGTGACAAATACAGCAACATCTGAATCATTTTTATTTGCTGATGAAGTTTTCCTATTGTTTAAAGGCAATCGTAGATTTCCTGAAGTTTTTGAAGACAATATAAATATGTGTCTTGAAAGTGTTTTGCAGTGGACTACTGATAACTCCTTAGCTATTAATTCTTCCAAGACTAAAGCTATGATGTTTGGGCCAACAAATCGTTTTTTTTCTAAATTTAGATGTATTTTTGGGAGATGATGAAATTCAACTCGTGAGTCAGCATAATGTTTGGGAGTTACACTTGACAGTGAACTCTCGTTTAGATCACATATTGATGCGTTAGCAGGTAAAATCTGGGGCTCGCTGCGTAGGCTTTACCGAACTAATATTTTCTTGCCCTTACGTATCAAGCAGATACTGGCACATGCGATTTTAATGTCACAAGTCCTTTATGGCCTTGAAGTAGTTTCTGGTACTATTAATGTGAATCTTATGAAATTAAAACCTATAGTTAATGCAATTGTCCGGTTTGTATATAATGTCAAACGTAGAGATCATATTTTAGATTATGTTAGGCATTTTCTTGGATGTTCTTTTGACAACTTCATTAAATATCGAAATTTGATTATGTTTCACAAGGTAATGAAGAATGGTAGACCATCCGCTATTTGTGGATCTTTTCTATTCTCTCCTTTTAATAGAAATCCTCATTTTGTTCCTTCTAGAATAGTCAGGTCTACTTTTGAAAGGTCCTTTATGGCTAGAATTCCTCGTTATTGGAATATATTGCCTTAATCGTTGCGCATTTTCTCGCAATCTAATAATGTTTTTCGCCTAAAACTCTTGGAATATTTTTCCGGTCTAAATTATTGATTTAATTGATACAAAGTGTTTTATACTGTGTTACCTCTAATTGGACTTAACTTCTTTTGCTTGTGAATTATTTTACTATTTGCTTTTTTTAATTATTATGGTGGGGAGCCAATGAGGTTTGTATATTGGATGAACGTTATTATTATTTGTATAACTTAGGTATTTTTATTACTGTGTAATATAGTATTTTGGCCTTATTGGCTTTATATTACAAAATTGAATAAATAAAAATAAAATAAAATAAAAAAATATGACCGTACATGTCCTAAGATTTTTGTTATTCAAATAACTATTTTCGATTACCACCTTTGTATGGAAAGTTGTTTTAGGTTTAAGTTCAAATTCACATATAATAATTAATTTTATCGAGGGTTCCGCCATTTTAAGTTTTTGATTTTAAATTCAGAATAAGCCACACCAAATACTTTAAAAAAATTGTGTTAAAATTCAACATATTAAAATTTTAAAATTTGAGTCCGCCATATTAGATTCGCCATTTAGAATTTTAAAAATTTTAATTTCAGATTCGTAATCAGCTACCTCTGAACACCCCCTAATGAAAATCAGACAACATTAGAAAATTTTTTTAGAACGCCATATTGGATCCGCCAATTTGAATTTTAATTTTTCGATTTCAAGTTCGGACTCAGCAACCAAAATTCCTTAAAACACAATTGATTATAATTCAGTATAGTAAACTTTTTAAATGTATGTCCACCATATTGGATCCGCCATTCTTAATTTTAAAATTCTGATTCCAGATTCAATATCAGCAAATGCCTAAACCTAATTTAGGGTACTTTTTAGACTTTGATCACGGACATAGGTGGTATAAATAGTGAGGAAATCAGAAGGAGCTAGGTACAAATTTTAATATGGAGTCTAATATAATTATATCTCATTTTATAAGTTCCCACATATAAACACAGAGATTTGCCCACATCAGGGACATTAAATGATATCTAATTAAAAAAAATATGTATGTCTGATCTTATAAAATTTTAGCCGATAGTAGGTATGCTTTTTGTTATTTGAATTTAAGCTTAAAAACATTTAAGTTGAAAATAAAAATTTCTAGAAATCAGCAATTTTCAAGACCCAAATTTTCTTAAGTGAAACATAACGAAATATTTAAAAATCATCAAGAACAAATTTAGTGTTTCAAAAATATATAATTAAGTCGGTTTGTCTTACAAAATGTATCATTTCGTTATAAAATTAATTATCATTTCATTATAAAATTAATATGGTTAAATGTGAAAAGTCTTAACTTGCATATAATTTAATTTGATATTCAACTCTACAAAAATATGTGTGGGATTATATATAATGCTATATAAAGTTATAAGGAAAATATTTTCAGTATGACGTCACATATTAACTTAATAAAACTAAGTATGGGACCATATATAATCGTATCGATCACTACATATATTTGGATTATTTTTATATGGCTTATAGGTATATATGCAGTAACATTTGGAGACATATAATAATATCAGGTACCATATAAAACATTGTCTCAATAAAAAAATGCCAGATGTTTCTGTATATTATTATATTAGCCGTAAACTGACTCCATTTAAAGTCAGATATGACTTAATCATATTATATACATATGACTAGATATAACTATTTTTTCCGGGGGAGTAAAGTTACTCTTGCACCGTTTAAGAAAGCCTAGACACTTGAATGCTTCCAGCGGACACCACAATAGAGACTCATGCCCAGTTACTAAAGAGCTTCAGAATCCTTAATATTGATACCACCCATGTATACAGATGACATTGAAGACCCCACTGCTCTATGAGTCAACAAACAATTTTGCCCAGCAAAATCTCAGTAATGGGATCTCATTACCAGTATCTAAATAATAATCAGTAGTATTACGGCCGACTGCATATAATTCGGCATCAAACCTCATTATGTTTGTTCTACGAGATCGTTTTTGTAAGTAGTTTTACATATTTGCTTCATGAAAAAACGCACAAAATGTGTACACTCGCTTACCCGCTGCATTCCAAAAAAACTAAAAATAAGTGTTTACCAAAATCATTAATTATTAGTATTCTTATAAGCAACTAGAAAAATATGTGATTACAAATTTTTAAAAAATATGGCTTATTCTTATACTTATCAGTAATTAAAAAAATAAGTATTTGACAGAAAGACATTATATATGTAATAAAATAATTAGTTGCGCGTAATATTGACTGTTTATAAAATCGGCTTCGTCAAACAAAAATAACTAGTGCTGATGCCGAATTATAATGTGTTGAGATATTTATTTTCATTATATATCCACTTACGTGGTAATAACTGATTTTGTTTCGTGAGTCTTGCGTGAGTTGAAATCTACCCTATTCGCACGAATCCATTTGAAGATATTAATAAGGTCGAGATTACGTGAGTCATTCAGAATTTGACTTTTGTCCCAACCTCCACAAGGAACCTTGCCGAACCCCTGCATTTCCATAGAAAAACTCATGTTTTAATCCATTTATTATTTTTAAAATTTACAATTTTCCGAAACAAAAAACATTCAGAAACAGATATATTTGCTCTATTCAACATTTTTTAAACAGATGGAAACTGTAACAACAAAATTTAAAACTGAAAGTATAAGGTGCTCGTGAAAATGATAAGGTCACCTACATTTTGTTCTATTTCAACAAAAATTCAAAGAGTATTGAATATTACCGTTACCTAAAAAATTTGTTGCTCAAAACTTGTTTATATATAAAAAAAAAATTGCTTATATTTGTTTACCGTTAGTTCAAATTGTAAAATAAAATATCAATAACTTATTTTTGAATGCTTCAAAATAATAAGGTCAGCGCTAATTAATCTGCAATCGTTAACGCATTGTCCTTTCTGTGTTTTGTTTTTGTGTGCATTATTAAATTTGAGACAAAATGGGACGTGGAAAACCTTTGACCGCCTTGAAAAAGGTCAGATTGACGCATTTTTCGACCAGAAATTGGGGTTGCGAGAAATTGTCGTTCACTATGTGTAGTGCAAAAATAAAAGCTCCGGTCGACCAAAAGTGCTTTCAGTGCGTGAAATTCGTCAAGCTTCCAGAATATCTTCAAACACTGTACAAAGCGCTAATATGATAAAAATAGAATTGGGCTTGAATGCGTCAACAAGTACGGGTTTAAGAGCCATTAAAGCACAGCCCCACATTATCCGAGCTAAATTAAAGAAAGCTCCACGTTTGAATGTGAACCATAAAATGAAACGCTTGGAATTTGCGAAAAAACATATCGCACACCTAGTTCAAAAGTGACTCAACTCAAAATTTTAATTTTTCGGTTTTATATGCTTAAACTATGCACAATTCACTTGTTTATCTATAAAAAAATATCAGTGTATTTTGTTGTTGTTAACTGTTGCTAAAAAACAGTTATGTCTTTCTTTATGTTTCAATTGGTATAGAGTTGCAAATATTTTTTTTCGATTTCTGAAAAATTAAAAATTTTGAGTTGAGTCACTTTTGAACTAGGTGTGCGATATATCAACTAACTGGCATCAGATTGTTTTTCTGATAAAAAAAAAAATAATCTTGATGTTCCAGATATTTTAAGAGAATATTGGCGGGATTTGAGAAAGGAACCCATGTATTTCTCAAAGACAAATTTCGGTGGCGGTTCCCCAATAGTTTGGGATGCGTTTATCTCAAGTGGAACACTTCCTTTCGCATTTCCTTCAACAAGAACAGATAGTTTGGAGTACCAGCGAATGCTTTCAAATAATTTGTTGATCTATCTGACCGCACATCCCCAAAACAAAGAACAAAATGTAGGTGACCTTATCATTTTGACGATCACCTTATATTCAGGAAACTCGTTTTAAATCTAACATTTTTTTTGAAAAGAAGTGCTTAGAATCAGAGAGATTCTTGGGTGGTTTTAAGAAAACAAATATTCGGGACGAAAAATTAAAAGTGTTCAAGAAACGAACCACAATTGTAGTAAAAATGAACCACATATGCAGAAAAAAATACACACACTTTTTATTTTTTAAATAAAAAAAAACTACAAGTTTGATATAATTTTTATTAAAAATAAAAGTTATGTGCAATGAAATTGAAAATTATGTAAGTTCGCGTCATACTCTATATTTCTTTATTATTATATTGTAATAACAAGATGTAAAGGGGAAGGAAACTAGTGGGTATAGAAGTTAATAATGACGATTTGGACAACATATGGCATAACTATCATATATGGTTTGTGTCAATAATAACAAATATCGTATTTTGTAGGGTAAAAATCTGTCATTATAAATCAGTATTCGATAGACGCCAAAGTGTAAACACACATTTTTTCCAATCGCTATAATAATGTCGAATTTTGTGCCTAAAAAAGATGTTTTGAGTGGAAGCCTGATAACCTTCTTTCATTTAAAGAAAACGACTGCTGAAAGTTATCGATTGTTGGTAGAAGCTTACGGTCAACATGCACCAACTCAAAAACTTGTGAACGATGGTTTGTGCGATTCAAAAGTGGTGATTTCGGCACAGAAGACAAGGAGAGGCCTGGTAAGCTGAAACATTTTAAAGATGAGGAATTGGAAGCATAACTGCAAGAGAATTGTTGTCAAACCCAAGAAGAACTTGCATTATCATTGCACAGTGGGATAAATCACAACATTTGTGGAAATTAACTTGTGGTCCGATTGCAATGAAATTTGGAACATGCATAAAAGACATAAAATGGAGTTTAAGTTTTAATTTTGAACCTTCCAGACCCTTTGGGGGCGGCAAAATGGCTGCCCAAAGTTGGGTACTTTTTTCATAAAAAATTTTGAGTGTTTGCCATTTTTTGTTTCTCATCTTTTTTTTCATTAATGAAGAACATCATAAAACCTTTTTACCTGACCCAATTATGTAAGATGTGAATACGAGGACACATTAGAAGAAATATATGAATAAGGGCTAACTCTTGAAGATTTTCTGTTTAGGAGTTATGAACATAACATACCAGTGTTTGGTATCGTTGAAAAGAAAATTACCTGTAGATTGCGATTTTTTAAAAAAGGTTGAATTTAGCCATCTTGGTAAAACAAAAACTTGGGTAATCCAAATATGAAGGTAAAAATTTCAGTTTTTACTTAAATGAAAATTTTCACTATTCAATAAAATATTTATTAATAGACATAATCCAATGATTTTTTGGATTTAACTAGACTTTAAGGTCAACAAATCGAAACAAATGTCAGAATTTATGATTTTCTGAAAACAATCCCACAATTCCTAAACATGAAAAAAAAATTTCCAAAAATGGGATTTTTTTCGTTTTTTGCTGCCATGTCGTCATTTAAAGCGGGGATTGTAAATGACTTACACACTACATTAGGTATCTGTTGGAGTATATAAAACCGGTTTCCACTACCCAATTGGAGGCGTGCACAAATTGTAACTGTGAGTTAAAGTTGATATTTACCTCAAAAATATGGCAACTTTGGAAGCGGATGGGGGGAAAAGTATTTACAAATCAAATTTTTTTTACCACAACTCTCATTTATATAAAAAGACCTTCCAGAAAAGTATACATACATTATATGTTCAGAAGAAAAATATTTGTCTGGAGCGATAAGAAGTTTGGTGCTTTTTGGGGAAAATATCGCCAAAATTTACTTTTTTTTTAATTTCTACTTTAAACTAATGTAATTTTTGACTGAAACAAGATATTGAACTAATTTTGTTTTTATTCAATCAAGAATTTTATTGGCTAAATAACCGTTATTTTAAAACGAAAATTGGTCCCAATTTTCTCCCGATATTCGAAAAACTTTGGACCTGAGTCGGACACAATTTGGAATTTCACATTTTCAAATCGGAATATCTCGGAAACTATTGGAGGTAACCCACACATGTAGGCATGTTTTTTGTTCATCTTTACAAGAAGATTACTAATATGTTAATTTTTTGAAAATCGGATGAGAAACAAAAAAATGGCAAACACTCACAATTTTTTATGAAAAAAGTACCCAACTTTGGGCAGCCATTTTGCCGCCCCCAAAGGGTCTGGAAGGTTCAAAATCAAAACTTAAACTCCATTTTATGTCTTTTATGCATGTTCCAAATTTCATTGCAATCGGACCACAAGTTAACAAATGGCCGAATTATTTCCACATATTTTGTGATTTATCCAACTGTGCATTGGGGGTCACACAACAAGCCATTTTCCTACGTTTAAAAGCATTGGGATTCATTCAAAAGCAAAGAAATTGGGTCCCATATGAATTCAAGCCGAGAGACGTTGAAAGGCGATTTTGCATGTCGGAAATGCTGCTTGAAAGCTACAAAAAAGTCAGTTTTGCATCGTAGTGTTACTGGTGATGTAAAATGAATACATTACATAACCCCAAGCGCAAAAAGTCATATGTAAAGCCCGACCAACCAGCCAAATCAATAGAGTCCGACCGAGTATTCGGCTTCGGAGTTCGGCCAAAAAGTGAAGTTCGGCCAAGTTCGGCCAAATTTTGGCCGAATTTGGCCGAACTACCGAACTACCGAACTTTTTATGATTATTTAATGAAAAGCACAAATAAATAACAACTGTGGTTATATTTACTTTTCAGAATTTACAAAAAAAATTACATAAAAAATACAACGTTGAATACAATAGAATACCAAAAAAAACAACGATATTTAAATATCAATGTATGTGTGTGAAAAAATTTTAAAAAGCCAAGAGTTTAAAAAAAATGTCCAGAAATATACCTACAAGACTTATAAATAAATATTCAAATTTAATGCGATATAATTTAAATAAACGTATACTTTTATAATTTGCAATTAATTTCGATTGGTAAGTAATCCTAAAAAGAGAATAACAGGTTCATCAATTTGGGATAGACATGATGCAGAACCAGATTTAGAAGTAGCAGAACCAAATGAAAATTTATTATTGAAAAAGAAATTAAAATGTTTATTACAAAGCATTAAAGTCCCGAAATATAAATATATTTGAGTATTGGAATTCAAGTCCATTTACAACTAGTGTAGCTAGCGAACAGCTTTTTAGCGCTGTCAGACAGCTGTATTCTGATAGACTAAGCAATTTACATGGTGTGAATGCGGAAAAATTGCTTTTCTGTCATTACAATATCAAACTTTTTAATTTTAAATATTAAAGTTAAAGTTTTTTTTTCTATATCAACTTAAAAATCAATCAACTATTTTTTTAGTAAAACGTCTTGAAAATCAGGTATACTATTTTTTAGCAAATTTTTTTGCTAAAATCGTGTTTTCAGCTAAAATTTTTGTTATACTTATTCAGCACTTAACTGTTTTATACTAACACTTTACTAATATACTAATGTTTTACTAATTAATTTTGCTAAAAAAAAATGTGGTGATAAGCACATTAATAGTGTGGACGACAACCAGATTGAAAGATATACGCAGAATGAAGCAGATGTAGCTGTTTTTCATACATAGAACAAATTTGAGGATTAAAACAACTTAAATTTTGCGTTGTCACCGGCTTGTGAAAATAATTGTCTATTAATAAAATAAAAGACAAAAGAAAATATTTAAATTTAATATGTATTTCTATAATAAATGTTAATAGATTAATAATCTAGTGTGGTCAAATTGCAAACAAACATATACAGACATGTAGACAGAGTAAAGCGAAAGACAAAGACACACATCTTAGGTAGATTTGTATGGTTCCTTTTTCTTATTGCAAAAACAAGTGTTGTTTTTTTCGTTTCGTTTGTTTTTGTTTATTTTTTCGTTTCTTTAATTATCTTCGGCAGTTGCGTCCTTTAAAAGAAAGCATCATTTAGACTACCATTGATGTAGGTAGTTGAAAGAAAATTTTTGTTATGTTATATATATTTATTTCTATACATTTTCAGATATTAAATTAATTCATGTCGTCAATGTGGGAAAATGAAAATTTTTATATTTCGTAATTATTGTAAATTATTTTTAAAAGAATCACAAAAATATGTTTTATGATTTTCAGCAAATATATTAACTAAATTACATTTTTTTTCAATTTTTTTGCGTTTTTTTCAGTCTACTAAAATTCAGCAAAAAATTTATTAATTTTTACCAAGGCTTTTTTATTTCTAATCTACTAAGTGTTAGCAAAACTTTTGCTGAATCTAGTAATTTTGTTGCTAAAATCAGCTCGCTGAGTTCGGTCGGCACTACAAATCAACGCCGAAGCCGAATAGCCATGGCGCCAAAGTAATGCTCTGTATTTGGTGGTATCAGATGGGTGCTGTTATGAGCTGTTGAAATCGGGTCAGACGATTACAGGGGACCTGTACCGAACACAATTGATACGTTTGAAGAGAGCCATCAACGAAAAACGACCGGAATATTCGACTAGACACGAGGAAATAATCTTCAATCATGACAACGCTCGGCCACATGTTGCAAGACCGGCCGAAAACTATTTGGAAAACAGTGGATGAGAAGTTTTGGCTCACCCGCCTTATATCCCAGACCTTGTCCCTTCTGACTACCATTTGTGTCGATCGATGCAGAACGCCCTTACTGGAATACGCTTCACTTCAGAACAGGGTATCAGAAATTGTCTTGATTCATTCTTTACCTCAAAACCAGAGAAGTTCTTTTGGCGCGGAATCCATATGCTGCCAGAAAAATGGGAAAAAGTAGTGGCTAAAGATGGACAATATTTTGAATAATGTAACTTTGTTATTATACGGGTAATAAATGCATTTTCAAGCAAAAAAATCGACATTATTAACTTGTATACCCAATACAAAAGTTTTAAAGCAAACGCAAGAGAAGTTCTGGACTATAGTAAATGACAAAAATATTTTAAAAGATGGAGTATATTTGTAATATAGCAAAAAGCCAGGAACTGTTCAAATGGGTGGTTTAGTATCAACCATTCAATTCATATGCTCTACTCCTGTAGAATTGGAAAAAAATGGTCTATTATTTTTTGCTTTGTTTGTATAATGCAAAAATATGTTGTTGGAGATTTTACTTTCTCCCCAAAGGAAAACAAAAAAAAAAATTATAAAAAGTATAGTAGTAAAGTATTAAAGTATTTATACACACATATACATATGCACTCTTAAAATAATGCACTCTGTTAACATGCATTACACACACACATGCAAATATACAAACGTAAGTATGTTTCTTTTACTCGTACTTTATTTGGGATCCTATTTGCTTCTGTTAACTCAAAGGGGAAATATGTACGTATGTGTAAGGTATAGGCAGGCATGTGTAAATGTGTAGTTTTTTTTCCTATTTTGTTTTTCTTCTTTCAGATTCAAAACTGCATCATATTCAGTATAATTGTATGAGTGTTTGTGTATATAAATGTATTTTGTTGTATGACTTGATGGTGAACTCAAATATAATAAAACTCAACTACACAGCACTTATACATTAACACATATTCAAGCAACAACAACCAACAGCATCTGAAATGCTTTAACCAGGATTCCCAGGGTAAAAGTGCACCAAATACGTAGGGGGTTAATAAAAGTTTTAAACTTACGTTTTTGTTTTTTTTTTTGAAAAAAAATCCTAGGCTATCAAAAAATGTCGCTCTTAGTTAGCCAAGATGCCGTAGATGCTACTCTAATTCCTTATTATCTACACTCAAAGAAATAAGTTAATACAAAAGTTAGTAAAACGTCTTGTAAATCAGGTATACTATTTTTTTAGCAAATTTTTTTGCTAAAATCGTGTTTTCAGCTAAAATTTTTGTTATAATTATTCAGCACTTAACTGTTTTATACTAATGCTTTACTAATATACTAATGCTTTACTAATTATTTTTGCTAAAAAAAATTGTGCTGATAAGCACATTAACAGTGTGGGCGACAACCAGATTGAAAGATAAGATGTCGCGGAATGTCAAGATGTAGTAGAGAAGAGGAAAATGATACTAAAAAGTAAAACTCTAATAAGATATATAAAAAAATCAACCATGGAAGACTTTTGTATCTGTTTTTCATACATAAAACAAAATTGAGGATTAAAACAACTTAAATTTTGCGTTGTCACCGGCTTGTGAAAATAATTGTCTTTTAATTAAATAAAAGACAAAATAAAATATTTAAATTTAATATGTATTTCTAAACTAAATGTTTATAGATTTATAATCTAGTGTGGTCAAATTGCAAACAAACAAACATATACAGACATGTAGACAGAGTAAAGCGAAAGACAAAGACACACATCTTAGGTAGATTTTTATGGTTCCTTTTTCTTATTACAAAAAAAAGGGTTGTTTTTTCGTTTCGTTTGTTTTTGTTTATTTTTTCGTTTCGTTTCGTTTCTATAATTATCTTCGGCAGTTGCGTCCTTTAAAAGAAAGCATCATTGAGACAACCATTGATGTAAGTAGTTGAAAGAAAATTTCTGTTATATATATTTATTTCTATATATTTTCAGATATTAAATTAATTCATGTCGTCAATGTGGGAAAATGAAAATTTTTATATTTCGTAATTATTGTAAATTATTTTTAAAAGAATCACAAAAATATGTTTTATGATTTTCAGCAAATATATTAACTAAATTACAATTTTTTGCGTTTTTTTCAGTCTACTAAAATTTAGCAAAAAATAAATTTTTAGCAAGGCTTTTATATTTCTAATCTACTAAGTGTTAGCAAAACTTTTGCTGAATCTACTAATTTTGCTGATTTTCAGCAAAAGATTTTGCTGACATTAGCAATTTTTTTGCTAGCACCCTCCTGACTAAAATTTTGCTGACTCAGCAAAAATTTTTGCTGACTTTACAAACTTTTTTTTTTGAGTGTACTGGATTAAAAATTATTAGATTAATCGAACGAACAAAAAGAAATTTCGAACGAACCATTCAAAAAACATGACTTTCGAATAACAACCAATTCGAATAAATTTTCACGATTAATAGAATAAAACTAATTAATGAAAAAATACTTCTTTTAATAAAACTTTTTAAAAAATTTAGCAATTTTGGGAAATTTGACCAATTTCGGAAAAACTTGTATAACAAATTAAAATGTTAAGTTTTCTTTGATCTTCTTTTATTTGATTCTTCTTATTTTAAAGGAGCTTAAGATCATTTCTTTATTAATTATAATTATTTCTCTCCAATATTTCGTCTCCACATTGGGTGACTTCTTCAGGGAACAATTATTACAATTTGATTTAAAAACTTGTTTTAATAATTAAAAACTTTTAAATCAAAACATTTCGTTACCCCAAGGATAAAGGCGTACGATGCACAGAATAATGACACCGCATTATTAACATTACGTATGTACATTACTGTTTATTCACTCAAAGTACGGCGTCATTCTTCTGTACATTGTACGCCTTTATCATCGGGGTAACAATATGGTTTGTTTAATGTTGTGTTTTGAACGGATTGTCCCGCCTATAATATGATCTCCTTGGTATGTCGTCCCGCATCTAATACCTCGCTATAATCCTTGCTGGACAGCAGCGCATTAAGTGTTTCAGGGTCTCTTCGCCCTCGCCGCAAGTCCCATAAACGCTACATTCACCCCTTCCCTTTTTCGAAATGTGCGACTTAAGTGTTGAGTGGCCCGTTATTACTCCCATTAGTGGCACTTTTTCCAGCCCGGAGAACTTGGTAGATTTGCCCTCAACCTTATTTAACGCAATAACATCCTCCCTGCCCCAGATCTATCTGTGCGTAGATGGCCCACTGTTTAAGCTCCGCAGGCCTTGGACTGTGGCTAAAAACGACCAGCCTGGAGCCGTTTCTAGCCAGCTCGTCAGCTCTATAATTCTCCTCCACTAATAAATGTCTGGCTTCCCATAACAAACGCCCCACAGCTCGTTTTACAGATTCCCCCGAAAGCGCTCTAACCGCAGCCTAACTATCAGTGGAGATGACAACATCTTGAGAATAGTCAGTCCGTTTCAAATATTGATTGCGTGTAGAAATGGATTTCATTAGTCCCAGCCAATATTCCACCATCTCTCCACAAGAAACTTGTAGTACTGGCAAACCACTGCTATGTTGGTAAAACCCACTGTGTTAGAAATTGCAAAAGATAGAGCTAATATTGTACTAGACAAACACCATTTTCTTTGCAAAGATGTATTTTGTCTGTACCACCAGCAAATTTTTTTGGCAGTATTGTTTTTACCAATATTACAACCACTTAGTAGCATTCCAATAGGACAATACTGTCAATATTGCTAATCCCACGCTCTGCCAACGCATAAGCGGGCGTCACCGCGTCAAAGGGAAAGGAAAGCGGTATGTCTTATACCGAAGTTTAGATGTGATGTATATTATATCAGATAATTGGTTATCAGCCAAAAGTTAGCCTAACGAGTTCTATTTAAAAATTATATCAAGATAATTTTGAAATCAAAAAACATTTCCCCGAAAGAATCATGGAATCGCTATTACTAAAACAATGACAGATGGTTGTCACTAGTGGCTGTCTCATGACACTTATGAGCGCGAATTGCTAAATTAAAAATATTTTTGAGTAGCCGCAAGTGTTAAGTGATGAATTTAAAAAATGCATAGTCTGATGTTCCCATGTTCCCTGCCCAGTGGGACAAAAAATCAAGTACTGGTATACTACTGGCTAATCGAGCAAATGAAAATAAATCTCTGACCGAACACTTGTTTAAGACGCTTTACCAGCGCTTACAAAAACGTCTTGCCAGTATTTGTTTTACAATAATTTCAGTAGTCTCCAGAAAAAATCATTGGCTGAGGCTACTATGCCAACGTTGGGAAATTTACTTATTTCATATAAAATTTATTTTTTTGTTTCTGGAAAAGCTCTGTTAAGACCAACTTTTTTTTGTTTGCTCAATGTTGGCAAGTTGTTTCCATCAAACCTTATGCCAGTGCTGATATAGTTGAGCAGCCAACTGTTACCCAGCGGTTATCATTTACTTACGTTTTAAGCTATCAAATATTATATATCTCGTTAGCTCAGTAGTTGGAGCTGACGTCTGTCAATCTGGCTGCCAGGGTTCGAATTCCGGCAGGAACAAAACCATTTTACCCAAACTTTTTTTAAATTTTATTTTGGAAAACAAATTTTTAAACCACCTTTTTAATGGTTTTGCCAAGGCGTTGTTTCCCCAATGCTTCGCCGACACTTTTTGAACAGACTGACCTTTTGTCTAATGATGTTATCATTTTGGGGTTGGTAAAGCACTTTTTGCCAGCACTTGCACCACTTGCTAAAGTGTATTGTCAGCGGTGGTTTGTTTATCTTTTTTTGACTGGGTAGGTCAAAAACTGTTGGTTTTCCTTTAACCCTCTAACTGGCAAACGATGTTTTGCAACGAAATTCATATATTATCACCACTCGTAAAACAAATAATAAGTTCTTCAACAAAATTGTTTATCGTTACCTAATTTTGGCTATAATATGCCAAAATATTTTAGGGTGCATTTTGAAAACTAAAGCATACAAAAGAGAAGTTTTAAATAAAAATTATTTCTCTTACTAACTCTCCAAAAACTATTTTTTTCTGCTCCTATTTAAGAAGATATCACGATTTTCGGTTTTTGGAAAAAGCGAAATTAGGCGAAAAGTATCGAAACTTCAATTTATATTGTTCAAACTTCAACGCTTTCCTATTAATACTTAATGTCTTCCTTCTGGCAAATTTTATAAAAATCCGTCTATTAGTTTATAAGTTAAGATGATGTCCTTTAGAGGAATCCTGATAAAATCCTGTGAGTCCTTGGAAAAAAGTAAGAACTTATTATTAAATATAAAGCTTTAATCTTACTTATATTTTATTACAAAGAGTTTTTAGTCAACTTAAATTGGTTTTTTAGATTTTAGAAAACTATGTTTTTTTCAAAAATAATTATGTTTTGAAATTTTACGAAATTTTGATTTTGAAGCTTTCTCGCTTCCAAACCGTGGACGGCACACGAAAAATTTCTTTGCAAAATATTTAGCAAATTTAGTTTTATAAAATTTTTGATTTCTAAGTATAAAACGCTTATTTGACGCATTTGTGGTAAATTTTATGAAGACTGCCCTGAGGCAGCCTTACCCGTTAGAGGGTTAAGTATAACATCAGCTTCATATTTAGATACTATTTTCTAATTTTCTTATATTTCCGCTAATAAATTATTCCAAAAGTAAATCATTCTAACTAACGTGTCAGCTTTAACCTTTTATAACATCCTACGACCTTAAATGTAAAAGAAAACTAGTTATACAAACATTAGCAGGCAAGGATTCAACTAAAATCAACAACGACAACATCGAGAACGACTGTTGAAGCGACAAGTTTAGCGACAAAGCGGCATATTTTATGTTCAAGTATGAATATGCCAAAAACTGAAAACAAAGGATTTTCTAAACTTGAACAAAAAAAAAAAAAAAAAGAAAGCATTCAACAAAACCAACTAAGTAACCAAACCAACAAACTGACACACCAACCAACCAATCCTACCAAACCCCATCCATCCAAACCAATCCACCCACCTAGCAAGCAACCAATATCTGCACTATACATACGATACAATACATTGCCAGATACTACGACTATTCACCACAATCACCGAACAATATAATCACCAAAAACTACAACTAGAAAATGTGAAACCAATTAAACCACGAAATATATACGATTACAACAAGAACATGAAACGAGTAGAGAATTATAAACAGAATTACTTATGTACAGGTAGGTTACACATATTTACATATAAAAATAATTATCAAGTATAAAATAATAATACAAGAATGGAATCAAAAGCAAAAAAAGCTAAAAGCATTCACAGGCATTTGTTCGGTCAGTACGTTGATGGATGACTGACTGACTGACGGACTGACTGACTGTGAGTCAGAAATGGCGCAGCGACAGGTGCTGGAGAAACGCTAAATGAGAAGAGCATATAAGTAGTTGGTCTTAAAATAATATGGTCTATATAACCAGGTGAAAAACTCAAACTTTCATGCAAAATATAATTAATTGCAATAGTTGGTCAAAATCAACCTGCTAATGTAAAGACGAATGATGACTAAACACGAATTGACTAACTAACGCATGAATACATGCATGTATGCATGCATGTATGCATGAGTGCATGCATGTGTGCTTGTTGCCAAGTTTTGTTGTTTTTGGTTTAAATATATTTTCCAAAAATAAGCATATACATATGTATGTATAGTAAAACCCAGTTAAGACAAATTTCGAAGGATCAGAAAAATTAGTTCATTATAAATGTGGTTCGTATTAATTACGTGGGTAAAATTGTTCATATACAATCTTATTTAATATAATATTATATAAAAACGTATCGTTTTATATAGCTTAATATGGATATATGTGATGTCGCATATCTATGATCATAGTATATAACTTTATCTTGAATTTAGATTTCCGGAAATTTTTGATATGGTCCCATACATATTAATATCTAAATATGTATCGATTGGCATTACTGTAGATGTGGCATATATTATTGCATTGATACATGTAAATTAGCATGATTTCACATATAATTTTATATTGCTTAATACAATGTTATATATAATAACACTGTGCTATACAGAAAAATCACTCGTAAGTCTATCTGAGTGTATTAGAAATCCGGTTTGAGAAGTTGCAAAAAATTTTGGAGATAACGGTGAAATAGTATTTTTTGTTACGCAGTCATTTTTCATCCGATTTAAAATTTTTTAAAGGGTGTTTTAAAGAAATTACCAGGTCCTTCTAAAACTATAAACTTCCTTTATATTAAACTGTGCTCGAATTTGATATTTCTTTTAACAAGCTGGTCAACCTACTGGTAAAGCTAATTTGAGTACGCTGAATTGAATGGTGCTAGTCTTTTTTCGAATTTTGTGCTCGTACTCGCGATATTCGCGATTTAAAATTTCAATACTAAAGTACCATACAACGATATTCTTTATACTTCTGGGATAATTTTTGAATTTAAATCAATCCAACTCTGTTAAATAAAATTTTTGGCTGTTTTTTTTTTCGTGAATTTTTTTTCAAATGAAATTTTTTTCCTTAACTCTATTGGATATTTTTCTAAACCCTAATGAATATACACAAAATAACATAACATTGTAGTTTTCATTTGCAGAAAAAAATGTTTGTGCGAAATTTTTTTTATTGATATTTTTTTTATTTACATAAATTTTATCAAAATGTGTGGAAAAGAAAAAAGTTTTTTGCTGTAGTATCATTTTCTTTAATAACTTCTATATTTATTTATATTTCGCGAAAAAAAATCGCAGAAAAATTTTTCGCAATATAAAATTTGAGCAAAAAGATTACAGCTTCTTTAATGTTGTACATAATAAATCAAATTTGATTAAAAAATTATCCCAGAAGTATAAAAATATAATTTTTTTTTGGTACCTTAGCGTCAAAATTTTTAATGGCGAATATCGAGCGCTAACTTTGAAAAACGGCTATCACCATCACCAGCATACTTGAATTAATATAAATTAATTACCTATTTATATTAATGTTATTAATATAAATAGGTAGAGATTTTTTTAAAATAACAATTAATATTTAATTTTTTTTTAAATTTTTTCAACTTTTACGAGGATTTAATCGGGCCATTTTTCGGATGAAATTATGCTTTGAGCAAATCATATATTTTGGTAAAAAAAAAAATTATGTATTATTATGTACACGCTTAGTGGAAACATAGCCTTAAGTGAATTCGTATTAGCAGAAGTTTTTTTTTTTTTGTATTATTGCCAAAACGTCGGGACTTTCAAATTAGTTCGTATTTACCGAGAATTAGTCTTAAACGAGTTTTGCTGTACGAATTTTATATGCAACGAATAAAAATGCTTTCACAGCAATATAGGGTTTAATTGCTGCTGTTTTAGGACAATCTTACGGCTTTCCGGTTCCGTAGAAGAGGTTCTACAACCGTTTGGATAAACAACGGTACTAAAAACTTGTCCTGGGTTATGTTAGATTGTAATGGGACTTCCACGATCAATGAGATATTGAGTGTTGTCTAGGATTGGTCTTCAAGTTATGGATTTCGATTGACGCTATTATGAAAAACATTGGCATTAAAATAACAGTTCTTTTTTAAATTCTCGAAGGGACAGTTGTAAACTTCGATTACTTCAAAGTCTCTAAATATCTTTCGGAGACAACAGTAGCCTCGTATTTAGACATTAACTTTTTAGCATGAAGCTTCCAAAATGTTTAATTCCAGTGGGAAGTGAAACTAGAGTGACAGGTTATAACCCCTCAGGCATTATTCCCATCTAATTTTTTGACATAGAAACTTCTGGATTATCGCCAATGCTTTGACAATACTAATCCGATTGTATTTTTCTGCCTGGACGGTCCGGGGACCTGCTACACAGAATAGCTTTGCGTAGTGAAGCCTTCTTCGGATATACTACAGATTATGGATACTTGGATTATGACTATCCCCACAACGATGTTCTTTTTAAAAACAGTGATTTTGGTAACAGCCACGTATTAAAAATTGACATATTTTCCATGCCTATGGATATGGTCATTTTTAAATGGGGATTATGGATTTTGTTTAGTTGAGGACCCAAAGCAGAAAATAGGGACTATAACCAAAAAAGACAAGTAAAAGTAAAAAAAAAAATTAAAATCAACAAATGGTGGAATAAATAATTAATTAGAAGAACAAATAGCTGTTTAAATGTATTTTTTGTGTGTGTCGACAACAGTCTGAACAATCAAACCATTTTTCTTATATACTTTTTTGACAGACAGAGAATTTTATCACACATAACATATGTGTGATAATGTAAACGGGGCTTAACTATAAAATGTATTTTAATTATTATGTCTTCCGGTTATAAAAATTTTGCAATTTCAAGGTTAAAAAGTTGGAAAAAAATTGCGGCCTGAGTACAAAATTGTTTAAAATCTGATTTAGTGAATTTTTAAAGTTCATATACTTTAAAATTGCAATTACCTAAATTGCTTTTGTTTTGCACCATATTCCCACATATTTATTTTGATCAGTTTTTTTACACACTTCCTATAATATAAAAGTATAATTAAAATCTTTTTTCTAACTAACTTGAAATATGAAATATTTGAAATCAAAGATTTACGTATGTTTTGTTGCCTTTGTTTTGCTCTACACTGTATATTCATATTAAACATGGGCTAATTGACAACGCACTTGAGGCCAACGTACATGAAAGCGAAAATTCTATTTTGAAAAAGATTAACAATTTAAATTCTAAAGAAATACTTGGGCTGAAGAATAGAAGTCGGCTTAAATTTGTCTAAGGATAAGGCAGCGGCCTAATAAAATAAAATACATTTTTTTTCTATTTGCTTAATCTAATCGGCCAGTTGTTGTCACATTTCGAATATGCTATTTTCAAAATATGTAATATAATTTGTTGCTTGATCTTCCGAATTAACTTTTGAATAGACCTACTTAATAACATGATTTTGGGTGAAACAAAAGCTGAAGGATTTTGTATTAGCCAAAAACCAAGTAAATTATTTAACATGCAACAACATGTATTAAGTAGGTAGTACCTACATTAGGCTGCTTCTTAAAAAAAACAAAATTACGAATTTTGGACAGGACGACACTGCCTACGTTAGATTAAAATTTATAAAACAAAAAAAATCCTCTAATTTTTTTAAAATTTTCAACAAAAAAAATTATGGGACATATTTTTAGAAAAACAGTTTTTTTTTGAGAATTTTGCATGTATTGTTGATCTTTTCATTTCATTCTAATCAACCGCCCGATTGAAAAAAATTATATAAGCCATATCAAATTATATATAATTATATACGGAAATTGGTGGACATAATTATATATAATTCTATAAAATCTGATATGATCAGATATAATTATATATATTTATATCCGAAAAATGGGTATATATAATTTTATATAATTATATAAAATTATATAAAATTATAAATTATGAAAAGTTTTTCGACCTTTGAAATGAATGACTTTATTAAATAATTATTTTATATATCTCCAATATTTCGTCATTCTTTGAATGACATCTTCAGGGAGTATGAAGAACAAACAATATTAAAAAAAAAATTTTTGGAAATAATTCGGCCATTTCGTACTTACTGGTCCGATTGCAGTATAAGTGATGTAATATCGAGCTTAAGTTTTGATTTTGAACATACCAAACAACCCGGGCGCTGCAATATGACCACTCAAACTATGGAACTTTTTGCATATAAAATTTTGAATGATCGACCTTTTTTCGTTTCTAATCCGATATTAAAAAACACATAACACATTTGTAATATGCTAGTAGAGACTAACAAAAAAACATCCCAGCAAAAACACACCTTGCCAAATAATGAGTCTAGGAATTTAAACTCGAAGTTTTGGACTTTTTTATATGAAATGTCCCAAAAGTAATGAGTTATACATTACTGGCAGCCTTAAGTGAATATGAATTATTATTGCGTTACCTATATGCCAGAGCTGTGAATGAATCATTCATTTTTGATTTCAATTCATTACGAATTTGAATTGAATTTTGAATAATTCTTTTCACATAAAAAAAGAATTGAATGAAATTTGAATTAATTCAAATAAATTTGGTAAAAATAAATTGGAATTCATTTCCAATTCAAATGAATTCGGCAAAATGAATTGCAATTCATTTTCAATTCAAATGAGTTTGGCGAAATGAATTGCAATTCATTTCCAATTCATTTGACTTGAATTGATTTTGAATTAATTCAAATGAATTAGAAAAATGAATTGCAATTCATTTTCAATTCATTTGTATTGAATTGATTTTGAATTAATTCAAATGAATTAGAAAAACCGTGTTATTAATCATATTTATAAAATTTTGTTATATGTGATGAAGAGTTTCATAAAATTCATTTAAATTAATTCAAAATCAATTCAAGTCAAATGAATTGAAAATGAATTGCAATTCATTTTGCCGAATTTATTTGATTTAAAATGAATTGCAATTCATTCCAGCCAAATGCATATGAATCGATTCAAATTTCATTCAATTCGTTTTTTGGCGAAAAGAATTAATTCAAAATTTTACTAATTCAGTGCATAAATGATTTGCGAATTAATTCAAAAATGAATGAGTCAGTCACAGCTCTGCTATATGCATACAAGGGTATGAATAATATACCATTTTTTAAAACACGGTCTAGCCTGGAATCGATCCCGGGTCGTCAGATTAATAGGCAACTGCTCTATGCCCTAAGTCAACAAGGAATATAACATTTGATAGTTTAAAACATAAATTAAGTTTTCTTCTATGTTAATTCGAAAATGTTGTACCATAATTTTTTTCCTAGAAGTAATAAGATGAATGCCATATTATTGTTCACCAATTATTTTTTGTATAAAAGTAATCCATTATAAGTTTCTTATTTGTAAGCCATTATTTTATTATTTAAAGTAATGCAGATGTTAATAACTCATTACACAGCAATGTATAAAATAATTAGTCATTACCATGTTTTTGCTGGGATGCTTACATGTGTGGGTTATCTCTTATAAATCCCGAGATATTTCCATTTGAAAATGTAAAATTCTAAATTTGGTCCGACTCAGGCCCAGTTGTTTGCGAATGGCAGGACGAAATCCGGGCCAATTTCTTTTTTAAATTATTGGTTATTTAACTAAATAAATTCTTGATTAAATAAAAACAAATGAATGCAATATCTTGTTCCACTCAAAAACTAAAGTAGAAATTAAAAAAAAAATCCAATTTTTGCGATTTTTTTTCACAAAAAGCTAAATCTTTTTCAGCCAGCCGCTTCTAAAGTTGACACTTTTTTAAGGTAAATATTAACTTTAACCGACTGTCAAAAATTGTACACGGTTGTAGATACTACAACATATACCTAATATATTGGGTAAGTCTTTTCCAATCCAAGCTTTAAATGAGGATTTTTTTTTGGAATTGTGGATTTGCTTACAGTAAATTCGGATATAAATTTCACATTTTGGACTTAAAAGTCTATTTAAGTCCAAAAAATCATGGGAATATATGTATTAACCCAGATAGCGCCGGAATTTGTTTTTTTTTTTGAAAACTTCAATTTTTATTTCAAAACTTAAGTCTTTATGGGGCTCTTAACATTTTTTATATAATAACTTTTTTTTTTAACCTATATATTTCCCGGAATCGGGATTTTTTCGGATGTGAAAAAATCACTATTCGCAAAGCACTCAATAAGCAATTAAAATACCCGGAACTGCTTTCACCAACTCACGCTTTCGAGCTGCGAAGCTAAATAACAAAGCATAAACAATATTAATAAAAAAAAAATGCACAGAAATGCACGTGCATAACGGCGCTTTTCTCTCATTTGTCAGTTGCGCCAAGTGGGTTAATAAATATTTTATTGAAGTGAAAATTTTCCATTTAACAAAAACTGAAATTTGTACCTTCCTATTAGGATTACCCAAGTTTTTGTTGTACCAAGAGTGCTGAATGGGACTCTTTTTAAAAATGTCGTAATGTCTCCAGGTAATTTCCTTTCCAACGATACCAAACATTTATATGATATGTTTATAACTCCTTAACAGAAAATCTTCAAAAGCTATTTCTTATGCAAATATTAAATATAATAAATTTTTTTTTTGAATTTTTTAAAATAAACAATATGTCCTTCTTGCAAATCGGCAAAAGTTTCAAAGTCTACTAGCGACAAATAAAAATGTTTTCGAAAATTTTGAAAAAAATTAGAGATTTGTTTTTTATTCATGAATATTAATATAAGCCAGGGTTCGAAATTTTTAAAAATAAGAAGCAGCCTAACCAAAATGCATAACTAAATAAGTATGAGAATTAGTCGTTTATTTTATATATTGTATTATTATAATTTCAATAATGAAAACTAATATTATAATGAATCTCTTTAGGACAAAACACAACAAGCCACGTATAAAATGTTGCAGAGCGACCAAATGAAGGAAGAAATGTACGTAACGTATGAACGCACTACACACACACACACACATACAAACATATAAGCCATAATTTTAAAGACGTCAGCAGTTTTTGGCTAAAGTAGCATTAAATTATGTGTAAGTTTTGTTGCTGCTGAAGATGTTGTTGTTGTTGTTGTTGTTTTTAGATAGGACAAGAAGTGGTATTACCACCCAAGAGGAAAATTTAGATTTTCTATATACCACAATAATATTATATTATATATTCGTTATGTATATACTTAAATATATGTATATACACACAGAAATAAAAAAAAAATCAATAGAAAATCAAGTAGAAACGACATTAAATTAAATAGAAACAACTTTGAAATAAAACAAAAAAGTATATTTTAGCTAAAATCATATTTACTTTAATAAGATTCAAACTTAAATTAAATAATTTCTTAAAAAAATAAGATATTAATTAAAATATGAAACAATAATTGATTTAACTATGATTTTTTTTCTACGTGTATTTACTTGTACTATTGTATGTATGTATATTATTATACCATATTTTGTTTAAACAACATTATGAAGGATATTTCCATTTGTAGGTGTTTTATAAGTTCTTTGTGAAGTGGGTTGTGGAGGAAGGGGTTGGTTGGATGATGCTTATTTTACATTTCAAAGTTGATGTTTTGTATAAGATTTGACAATGGTGCAATGTGGGTATACATTTATATGTTAGATGTAAGAATATTGTAACTTTTTTCAGACTTTTGTAAATTCTTTTTACTGCGATGTTACGTGATATTGATTTTTTTCCACGGATTATTTAGTGAAAAGTTTGATTATGCATGTACATATATTCTCAATAATACAGAATTATACAGAATTATACAGAATATTCAGAATATACAGAATTACATTTATTCTCAATATATTCTTATATATGTAGGTTAAATAAATAAGCAACACATATAAACAAAAAAATATATATATAAAAACTTTTTCCCAAAAATATAAAATTATTATTTTAATTCGGTGGGTAATTTTTAAGTCCCAGGTATGACAGATGTCTGTGTGAAGTTTCGTCAAATACTGTCAAAGGGAATCAGCCGTTTAATCGTTAAATTAGAATAAAAAATGATTTAGAAAAAAGAAGTAAATGGTTTCCCGAGTAAAAAAAAAAAAATTATAACTATATATTCTTTAATATAAATCATATAAAATAGCATATGTATCAATATGTATTTATATATATGTATTTATATATATGTTTTTCCAAAAAAAAATCATGCACAATCATGTATAAAAAAAATTCTATTCTGAAGTTTATAAAGGGTGTCCCAAGAAGAACGCAATTTTTAAATCTGGCAACATTTGAAGTGTCATTGTTTGACATTTGAACAATTGTTATTGTTTGCTAGTAGAAGGTACGAGGTTAGTAAAAATGGAGCGCTACACGAATGGAGTATGGATGGAATGGAGTAATTGGGTATTGGAGAGACAACATGAAAATGCTGATTTTGCCGATAAAATCATCTTCAGTGACGAGGCCCATTTTCATCTTGATGGCTTCGTCAATAGGCAGAATTGTCGCATTTGGGGTGAGGAAAATCCTCGAGTGATTCACGAGAAGCAAATGCATCCTCAACGTGTCACTGTGTGGTGTGGTTTTTGGGCTGGAGAAATCATTGGACCTTTTTTTATGAAAATGAGGCAGGTCAAGCGCAAACAGTCAATGGTGTTCGGTATCGTGAAATGATAACCAGTTTTTTCTTGCCTAGAATTGAAGAAATGAATGTGGAGGGCATGTGGTTCCAACAAGACGGCGTCACATGTCATACAGCCAGAGAAACAATTCAATTGCTGCATCAGTCATTTCCCGGTCGTGTTATTTCGCGTTTTGGAGATCAGAATTGGCCGCCTAGATCGTGCGATTTAACACCATTAGATTTTTTTCTTTGGGGTTTTTTGAAGTCGATGGTTTACGCGAATAAGCCGACGACGACTCAAGCCTTAAAAGAGGAAATTGGACGCTGCATTAATGAAATACCGCAGCATTCATGCAAAACGGTCATTGAAAATTTCATTAAAAGATCGCGTGCATGCCAGCAAAGCCGCGGCGGCCATCTGCACGATATATTGTTCCATACATAACCTCATTCTGTCTACTTTACGATATAATAAAGTTTCACGATTTTTCTTTAAATATCTGTGTTTTATTTAAAATTTAAAAATTGCGCTCTTCTTGGGACAGCCTTTATATTACAATACATGGTTGATAAATTTGATTAAATTTTTATAAAATTAGATATAACCCAAAACATAATTATATATAATACAAACATCAAAAATGTCTTCTGGCATTTTAGACATACATACTTATATATAAACCATAACTGAAATAATTTCTTAAGTCAGTTTTTATGTAACTATATATAATTAAAAAATCGCAAAATATTTTACGAAAATTGTTTAAAATTTTTTAGAACAGATTACCTAAACTCAAAAAAATAAGTTAGTAGAAAAGTTAGTAAAACGTGTTGTAAATGAGGTATACTATTTTTCAGCAAATTTTTTGCTAAAATTATGTTTTAAACTAAAATTTTAGTTATACTTAGTCAGCACTTAACTGTTTTGAACTAATGTTTTACTAATACTTTACTAATGTTTTACTAATTTATTTTGCTAAAAAAAATTGTGCTGAACGACAACCATATTAAAAGTTATACGCAGAATGAATTAGATGTCAAGATGTAGTAGTGACGAGGAAAATTATACTAAAAAGTGTAACTCTAGTAAGACACATAACAATTAATCAAAAATGGAAGATTTTGTATATTTTTTTCATACATAAAACAAAATTGTGGATTGAAACAACTTAAATTTTGCGTTTACACCGGCTTGTGAAAGTAATTGTCTATTAATTAAATAAAAGACAAAATAAAATATTTAAATTCAAAAAAGATTAAATGTGTATTGAAGTCAAATTGAGTGGTCAAGTTGATAACAAATATACAACAGGTAGACAGACTAAAGCGAAAGACAAAGACATACATCTTAGGTAAATTTGTATGTTTCCTTTTTCTCATTGAAAAAAAAAGTGCTGTATATGTTACATTTTGTTATTTTTTCGTTTCGTTTCTATAATTCTCTGCGGCATTAGCGTTCCTTTAAAAGATAGCATCATTGAGACAACCATTGATGTAAGTAGTTGAAAGATAATTTTGTTTATGTTATATATATTTGTAGATATTAAATTAATTCATGTCGCCAATGTGGGAGTAAGAACATTTTTATATTTTGTAACGTATTGTAAATTATTTTAAAAACAATCACAAAAATATGTTTTATGATTTTCAGCAAAATAAATTAACTAAAGTAAAAATTTTCTACAAATTTTTGGAGTTTTTTTCAGTCTACTAATATTCAGCAAAAATTTTATTAATGTTTAGCAAGGATTTTTTAATTTCTAATCCACTAAGTTTTAGCAAAACTTTTGCTGAATCTACTAATTTTGTTGCTGAAAATCACCAAGCTGATTTTTAGCTTGCTGATTTTCAGCAAAAGATTTTGCTGACATTAGCAATTTTTTTGCAAGCATCCTCCTGACTAAAATTTTGCTGGCGCAGCAAAATTTTTTGCTGACTTTACTAACTTTTTTATTTGAGTGTATGAACCTGTTATAGAATAGAATATATATATATATATATAAAATGAAAAAAGCAAGTGACTGGTTTTGACATTTACGTTCGCACTGTTGACAACTCGTTCGAAATAGAGAAACCAAATTTTGTATGAAAACTTTAACGTTTTCATTCGACTTGTACTTGAAGTCATCGTTCGCATAGAAATTTAGTTAGAGAAATCCAAATCAATTTTCTTTCGCTTAGAAAGCGAAAGAAAACATTCTTTCGAAATCGAGAAACAGGCCATTAATATTTTTTTAGAGTTACCAAAACTATTAAAATTGGTATCGAAAACTAATATTCGATTGTATTCAAGGGATAAAATCTCCAAAAAGTGGTTGGTTGTTGGTATTAAAGGTAATGTAGAAGATTAACATTCTTTCAATTTTGCTTAGGAAAACAAATATTTTGAATGATGTGACTGTGTTTTGGTTAATTTTATATACGATATAGTTTGCGATATAGTTCAATTATTCTGATTATGAATTTTAAGTACTAACAATCAAAATTATTGAATAATGATTAAATTTTGTTGGTTACAATGGAATTCCAACCAATTTATTATCTGTGCGTAGGAATCATTATATTTCTTGTTGCCCCGTGTTATCAATAGTTCATAACAAGGTATTTAAATGAATAATACGTTAATTAGTGTAAAATTTCTCAGTTTTTATTGCAGTAATAAAGCTCTTATTTGTACGCCTGTTCATATATTTAACAAGTCATTAATACAATATACTTTCTCATTTAATGTAGCAAAAAGTTTTTGCCTACAATTTATAAATCTTTAAATTTAGTTTTGTTATCTCATTTAATAAATATTTTTGCAACTATTTTAATTTCTGTTCACCATAATAGTTCTCTTTCGCACTAATAATGGAATTTATGAAAATAAAGCTTTAAATAGAAGAAATTAAAAAAAAAAATAAATTTTTATCTTTATCCACCTAATGGCCTTCTCTCGTCACATGATATATATGAGGTATTTCACGCAGACAAAATTTACTTTAGATCCATGATAAAATTACATGATGTATTATCAGCAGGAGCTTAACTAAATATAACACAACTTTTTAATTATATTACAAAATTTTGAACGGCACCCCTTTTCTGTATGTAATGCGAGAAGTTTTTGCATCGGAAAATGCAACTTTATCTATCTTGTATATATATAAAAATAAGTTACATTGTGTAATGCGTGAACCGATTTTGATTCCCGTGAAAGATGACGTCAAAATTAAGATTCTTATGTATATACGGTTTTTGTATGTGTATTGGTTCATGAGTTATAGGTTAGTGAACATACCTCTATTTGTGTGAGTATGTTGTATATGGGGAAATATTTTGTAGTTTATAGGAGGTTACACCTCGGGACCGATATGCTTGAAATTTTTAGAGTAGTAAATTACCTATCCGGAAGCCATAATAGGCAATATTTTTTTGGATATTTGAAGTGGGCGTGGCACTTCCAATACAACGAAAAATTTTAAATCTTAATATTGAGTAATATATATAAAAATGGAGAGTCTTTTTTGTGCGTAAGCTTAAAACTTGAAAACGGCTGGACCAACTTGGATACTTCTTTCTTCGAGTTTGTTCGTCATTGCTCCGTGAAGGTTTAGGAAAAAAGAAAAACCGAAAATTTTAAATGGGCGGGGCACCTCCTATATAACGTACACTTTTAACTCTTAATATCTGGAGAACTATGATAGCAAGAATCCGATGTTTCACTACGAGGGGGTTCGCTAGTATCATATAAAGACCAAGGTGAGTCACGCTATATCAAATTTACCAATAGAAAAATATTTTTTCCTAATGTGAAGATAAATTTGACATATGTGTCTTCTCCTGTTCTAAATGCGATAGAGTTGCATTTTCCCATTCGAAAACTTCTCGCATAAGTAGTTAAAAAAATGGAATGCTGGTTTCTTTCGAAATTAACTTAAATAAATTGCTAGAGAATGCAATCATAAAGGTTTAACTTAAATACGCGAAAGTATTTCATTTGAGTAGATATAAATATGAAAATTCAAATGATGTGTAATAACTCATATGCAGTGTGCGAAATAAGCAAAGCATACATACTGAAAATCTATTTTTTCTTTGTCAGCAGTAGTTATATATCTACAAATATTTTATATGTACATACATTGTAATGACATATTATCGAAATGCCATATAAAGACATTTTGCATGATGAGCGGAATAATTGTTATTCGAGAATATATTTTTTCGTAGAACGAAATTACCAAAGCATACAAATCAAAAATTTGTTGAAATTATGACAATTAATTGAAATATCGTTTAAAAACGGGTAAATTATGTTTTGATATACCTCCTTTCTCCATAACTGAAGATTTTATTTACAGCCATCGTGGAAAAAGACCGAGGATATAGCTTTTTTCTTATAAATGAAATACATTATACTTTTTGAGAATTTCTCGTGTTCAAACCGCATATGACTTTCATAAAGCTTTTAATTACGAATGCGTACTATATTTTCCAACGTAACAAGTTTCAAGATATTCGCAAATATGACGAAAAAACATGTTTTTTGCGCTTGTATGGTAGAATGTTTCAAAAACTTGATTGACTTGGAGAATTTCTGAATACAGACTCGGATTCAGAGCACCAAAGACAATTTAAAAATTATACGCTGGACTATGTGTCGCGAGTTTTGTGAAATTTAAAATTCCTGT
Organism: Delia radicum; assembly: GCA_021234595.1. NCBI lineage: Eukaryota > Metazoa > Arthropoda > Insecta > Diptera > Anthomyiidae > Delia > Delia radicum. Next base: position 135,346,747 of record CM037852.1, read on the forward strand.
GAATTGAACAAAATTGAAAATTTTACTTTTTTAAGAAACTAATATGAGAATTTCTTACTAAAACGTAAATATTTTTTGAACTCATGGAGAACCGACTCTGAATTTTGGATATGCTGTACAAGACAATAATATCTATTACTACAATTTTTTTAAGAAAACTCAAAGACGTCGTTTTTGAAATATTCGCGAAAAAAATCCGTTTTTGCAAAATTTCTGCAAAGGTACTGTATGATTATCTAATAAATATCTTAAAGTAGAAGATACAGGCCTTCTAATGACGTACGATATGTAAACATCGAATAAAAACTAAAAAAGTTAGAGCAGTTTAAACATGAGGTATTTCTCTCAGTTTTGATAAAAAATACCGAACTTTGAACCGCTATTCAACGCGAACTGTACCGAATTTTTAAAAACTTAATACAGCACATATATCATAGGAACGTTGAATATCGATGTGTTTATTTTTAACGATATCCGTAGTCACATATGCGAAAACCGTATTGAAAATTTCAGTAATGACTCTTTGAATATCAGACTGTATTCACTGCATGCTAAAATATTTATTTTTGCAAAATATTACCAGTGTGTATGTCATATTGAAAGGTTGTACAATATATTGGAAAAAATCAAAATGCGCTTGATTCTTATTGCGGCAAACAAGAAATGTGAAAAATATTGGCCACATTGTACAAAAGAACAAAAAGAGTGGTGCCATATTTTGTGTAAAAATTTTGTACATCTTATTACACTGTGTGGGGCAATATGACAATAATACTGACATTAATATTTGCAATAACATTGAAAAGTGTATGGGTACCTTCAAGACTCAAAAAGTATGCAGAGTGCATTTTTGCATTTATAACACAGTGCAACAGTGAAAAAAATGCACGTACTCGACAGTATAGGTTCGATTGTGCTACCAAATTTTAGTAAAACCCTGTACTCGGTTTGGCCAGTTTGATTACCAATTTTTTTTATGGACCTCAAAAGATTTTGAAAATCAGTGCACCACTCAAAAAAAAGTGTCCTCAGTTTTTGGCCTACAGCTAATTCAGACTTGATGATATTGCTTAACTATATTTGGCAATAATGTAGTGAAGAGTCTACTGAACAAATTTTATAAACATTTTATGTGCAAAAAATTATTTTTCCTGCACTTTTTTGAAAATATATGGGAGAATATTATTTTTTTCAGCATAACTTACAGGGACTCATAATTTTTCACTAACAATATATGATAAAATTGTAGCCACTGTAAATCTGAACAACTTTTGTGAACATAACAATACAATCTGAATGTGTCTAGGCATCCGAAATAGCTTACAAAGCCCAATTTGTACCTTATAAATAGTCGTTTTTGACTAGACTACATTTTTATTGCATTTTTGTTTACTTGTTTTGTTATAGAAGAAAGTAAACACTGATTTTCAAAATCTTTTAAGGTCCATAAAAAAAAAAATTGGTAGTCAAACTGGCCAAACCGAGTATAGGGTTTTACTAACCTTTGGTAGTACAATCGAACCTATACTGTCGAGTCCGTGCATTTTTCCAAAAGTCTTCATTTGTTGCACAGTGTAATCAACTTTGCGCTAACGATTTTCAAAAATGTATAAGAAACAGTTTTTATTAAGCAGTATGCTTCCAAATGACTCTATTATGGTTTATTTTTCTGTTTGGTTGGCAAAGTTCTTTGACATGTATGCTTTGGTTTTTTTCGTTTTACGGAGACAGTTTTTTAAAAAATTCATCCACGGATAACAATAATACCCCAATAATAACGGATAATAATACCCAGCAAAAAATAGTGCTTACCCAGGAGCGCTTCCGAAAGGCATTATTTAACTACGAAGCGCTTCCAAAGCAAATCCAGAAAGCATGTTTTTGATCGCGATGTCCCACTTGATATGTTTCTTTTAAGCAGGTAAAAAGCATTTCTTTCATGTGCTCTTAGAAGCAACATTGCCTTCTTAGGCAATAAGATGCGCTTTTTTTTGTATGCTGACAACATTAGTGCTTCATGGTATGCATAATTTATTTCTTCATTGTAAGCATTATTCACTGCTTTAAAGAATGCATTTTGGGAAGCATACCAGAATGTCTTCCCTAATTGCTTTATTGTACAAATGTAGTTAATGCTTACCAAATCCAGGTTATTTTTTGCTGGGTATTGAGAAAGGAGAAAAATTAATTTTAATTTTGTATGCTTTGGTTCTTTCGCAAACTGTACATATCGGTATATAACTTATCATTCATTATACTTAGTTACATTATTAATATTATTGTAGGTAATTATATTATATACATCATTGTTGATTCCATTTACATATGTATCACAATACTTATCCAAATTCCCTTAAAAAGCTCATTATATATCATTCGTAACGTTATGTTAATAATGCCATTAGTACAACTAATAACGATAATAATAATATTCATCTAGAATTTCTCGAAAAATTACCTGCGTCAATAATATTATTAAAACTCAGTAACTACCCCACTCATACATACTCACGTTCTTATATACACATACATAAATATTTCATGAAAACATTGACAAATTTACAATAACTGTATCGTACTATCTGACATATAGTATGCAGATTTATAAAACATTTTGCCCAGTAATTATTGATTTTTCCGTACTTTAAATGTACAAGTACGTGTACATTTTATAATCTTGTTCTACTGATTTCATTATTTGGCGAACATTGACATTTTTGAGAATTATGGTGGACTATTTGTACATAGAAAACTTGTTTTGCATACAAATGGAAGACAAGTATTTAGATTAAGGAGTGATATCGAAAAAAAACCGATACACATTTTCACTTTGTACAACACTGAACTTTTTTTCTTGTCAAGTTACCTTTAAGTTGTCAGATTATGTGCGCAAACAGTGGGTTTTTATCCAACTCAGTCGTTTTCAACCTGCCCTCTTTTTATTTGTTCGAGCAAATGAAAAAATGTTGCAGAATTTTAAAATTAGTTTAATTTTTATCATGTTTTTGAATAATAATTTAATACATTTTTTATTTATTTGAAATATTAACGATAAAATAAGCAAGACAAAATAAAAATATATTAAATGTTACAAGTAAGACATAATTTTTATTAATAATAGAAATTATGTTTTTTCGACCTTTAATTGTGCAATGAAAATGAAAATTATTCAACTTCGAGGAGGCCATACTCTCAATTAATAAATGTTTTCAAATTTATTAATTTACCACTTTCAGGAATGTGTTGATAGATCTATTTCGGGAAGCTCAGCTGCGGTCATTTTTTTGGACTTCCTTTCTTTTTTATCCCGGTTTAAGCCATTCCATTTTCAAACCGTTTGAATATGGAATATATTGTGCTACGTGGTACTTGTTCCTTAAGGAAATGATGTAACACTTCGTTTTTAGGATACCGTCAAAGCATGTTATAGACATTTTTTCTTAACCCTCCAACAGGTAAGGCAGCCTCAGGGCAGTCTTCATAAAAGTTACGTCAAATGAGCGTTTTATACTTAGAAATTAATATAGTCTGTTAGAAAACTAAATTTGCTAAATATTTTGCGAGGAAATTTTTCGTGTGCCGTCCACGGTTTGGAAGCGAGAAAGCTTCAAAATCAAAATTTCGTAAAATTTCAAAACATAATTATTTTTGAAAAAACATAGTTTTCTAAAATCTAAACACCCAATTTATGTTGACTAAAAACTCTTTATAATAAAATATAAGTAAGATTGAAGCTTTATCTTTAATAATAAGTCCATACTTTGGTCTAAGGACCCGCAGGATTTTTATGAAATATGGCAGAAGGAAGACATTGAGTATTAATAGCAAAGCGTTGAAGTTTGCACAATATAAATTGAAGTTTCGATACTTTTTCACCTAATTTCGCTTTTTCCAAAAAGCAAAAATCGTGATATCTTCTTAAATAGGAGCAGAAGTTATATCTTGGTAAGAGAAATCATTTTTATTCAAAACTTCCCTTTTATATGCGTTAGTTGTCAGAATGCACCCTTAAATATTTTGGCTCATCATATCGCCTAAATTAGGCCACGATAAACAATTTTGTTGAAGAACTTATTATTTGTTTTGCGAGTGAAGCAAATAGTATGAATTTCGTTGCAAAACATCGCTTGCCAGTTAGAGGGTTAAACTGTTTTGTTCAATCACTTTCATTTTACATTTTTTCACTTTTGAATATTTATAATGATTATAATATAGGATTTTATTGACATGCATTTTGAAAAAAAAACATGCCAACTTAGCAGTAATTTAAATTTGAATTTTATCCATTTACTTAGTATACATAGGTTACTGCCCTAATTCATAGGAACAGACCATTTCCAAAAAAAGTGACAGTATTGGGAACTTTTTTTGTAGCCTTCATCAATATTGTCATTTGATTGTTGTGATTCTTGGACAATTAAGTAAATTTTTTTGTAAGAAATTCAAGGTTTTTTTTGAAAAAAACTGCTTTTTTGCACTCACTTTTTGTTCAAAATCCATTTGTAAACAAACTAATAATCCTATTTCGCCAATATTTTGTACAAATAATCTGACGACTTTTTAAAAGATTACTTGTTTCAAATAAAAGTTCACTTTTAAACATACAAAACGTTATAAGCGATAATCTGTGTCGGGAATTATTCGATCTCACTCCTTATAACCTCAATAAATGTCATGTTATATAATAATAACTTTAGTTTCTTTATGCGGGTGTAATTAACAATATTGTTTAAGAAATGACATAATGTTAAGAATTTTACCGGTTTAAAATATTTGATTTTTCTCTACCTGATTTTATGATTCGACATTTTTGAAGTTTTGAATCACTCTACTAGACATTGCCATTCAAAACCGCCTCCCGAAAAGTCAAGTGTTCAAGTTGCACTATGAAATATTGGTGAAATATATTTCCTTGATATCGAACCAGGGATGGCAAACATTGTACAATTATACTTTTTTTTTGTACATTTGGTACAATTTCAAAATTTTCCAAATTCAAAAATTTTATATTGATTTAAACTTGATGTACTTTAAAGCTCCGAACAATTATTCGAATTGCAGAAATGGACCAAATCATTCAAACAAAAACTTATAATTATTTTCTTAAATTAGCTTTAAAGAACAAATTTTTACCATAATGTTTCATAGATTTTGGTTCTATGTAACGTTTTATCGTATTTATGAAACATTTCATAAAAATCAAAATCAAATGCTTCATTATGTATATGAAGGATATTTTGTGTTAATAAGGATTTCATTATTTTTGTGTAGAAAGAAAAAGTTGTTTATGCAATGTTTCATAAATATTGATGAAATTGTTACATTGGGCGAAAATTGATGCAACTTTTTCCTGTTTTTCTCTGGGTTTGAGCACTAATACTATATGAAATTCGAGAATTTAAAATCATTTCTGGAAATTTGACATTGGTCGGACAAGTTCCCTATTGGTACGGTGGGGGTCGAGAAAAAGTACAATGTTTAGATTTTGTACTGGTTGGTACAAAATCTAAAAACCCATTTTCCATCCCTGTACCCAAGTTATTTTTAAATAAATAAGAAAAAAAAAATCTTAATTAAATATTTCTGTTCTCTTTTTCTTAAGCCTTTTTACTCTAAAAAAATGTGCTATGGTAAAATAATACCTCATTTGGCATAGTTATCTCATGATGTATAATATTTCAGTTTTGCTATTAGATTATAAAAATCGTTAAAATAAAAAGTTAAAAATGTATCGGTGATAATTTTAGCATATCATAAATTTCATAAAGGCAATTCACAGTAGAGGTGCTAACGTGCTATCGTCGTCAAACAACAAGATTTTTGATAACTTGGAATAGTTTAAACCAGGGATGGAAAAATGGATTTATTTTGTACTAACTGAACAACAAAATTGTACTTTTTTGACCCTCAAATTTTTGTACATGGAACATTTTTCCGATCAATGTCAAAGTTGCAGAAAATATTGCTTTATAAAGAATTGCACTTTTCCGAAACTTTTCAATGTGTTCTTAATATAAAAAGTTTTTGAGCTCAAAGTTAAACTTGCAGAGAAAAGGTTTGAGGTTAGTGATTTACCATATGATTTAGATGAAAGTATTTGTGTTTACGTTTAATTCTGGTTATATTTAAGATAAGTTACCAATCCTAAAATCGAAAAAAGGGGGTTTAAATTGGACTTATTATGAGATGATACTCTTTATGTACATGTAAATACTATAATTTCATGTACCAAATGAGGTGTGGTTGTACCACGATACCAACGAAGGTCAAAATGTACCAAAAAATAAAATTAAATGTTACCATGGTTGTCATCTCTGGTTTAAACTTCAAAAATCATTATAACGATAGCACTTGACACAGAACAAATTATTGTCAATAACATTTCAATTGAACTTTTGTTTGATTTCAAATTCACTTTCAATTAAAATTTGTATAATATCTATTTAAAATTATGATATTGGTGCACAACAAAATTTTCAGTTTCAGCCCGCACTGACAAAAAATTGAAAAAAAAATCCGAAAATTTTAAAAAATAGCAAAAATTTAAAAAAACTGCGAAAATTTAAAAAATTGTTAATATATGAAAAAATTACCAAGATTTCAAAAAACTACTGCCAAAATAAAAAAAAAATTGTCAAAAAATAAAAATCGCCAAAAATTTAAAAAAAAAACGTCAAAAAAGCGCCGAATTTTTTTTAAGTTTTGTCGATATTTTTCAATTTTGGTGATTTCTTCAAATTTTAGTGTTTTTCAAATATTAGTGATTTTTAAAATTTTGCAGATTTTTTTTGGAATTTCAGCATTTTTATCCAATTTGGGAGTTTATTTTTAGTTTTGGTGCTTTTTTAATTTAGAAAATTTTTTAGATTTTAGCTATTTTTTTTTTTTTTTGTAATTTACGCGTTTTTTTAAATTTTAACGAGTTTTTTCCCCAATTTTAGGCGATTTTTGCAATGATAATTAAAGTTTTAATAGTTTGTACTAATTTTTTTTAATTATAGCGATTTTTTTGATATTTTCCCCAATTTTTGGAGATGGTTTCCAATGTTTATTAAAGTTTTAATAATTTCTACTTAAAATTTGTTTGAAATTAAAAAAATATTAAAATCCTAATTGAAACTAAATCAATTACAAATTATTTTAATTGACACTACAGTTTCATTAATAGGACTGATTTCAATTTAACTTTTAACTGAATTAACAAATATTTTAATTGAAATTCGATTTTAGTTTTTTTCTGTGAAACTATGAATTCTATCATATTTTTTGCTTGAAAGTTTAATAATTTGTCGAAAATATGCAGAAAAAATTCCAAAATATGCATTTAAAATATGCACTTTAATTGAAATATTTACTAAAAACCAGAAAATATGCACTAAAAATACAAAAATTTTAACTTAAAATAAAAAAAAAAAAAAAAAAAAATTGGAATCAAAATTTGTCGATTTTTAAAAATTTTATTTAAAACTAAAAAAAATATTAAAGTAGATGGCAACAAAATGTTTTAACTTAGTGCTGAGTTAAAGATTTTAAATTCTTCCGGTTATTTATTTTAAATAAAATCTTAATTTTAATTCTAAATAATATGGAAAATTTCAGTTAAAAGAAAAATAAAAAAATATGCAATAAAAATTAAAAAAAAGCACAAATGTGTACTTAAATTACAAATATGCATTTATAACAAAATATGCAAGAATATACAACAACAAAACATGCCATTGGGTTACTGACTACACAAAGGGAAAATTTTTTCCCAATTTCCACCTAAAATTCACTTACTACAACGAAAATCGGCTGATTCTACAGAATATTAGTTTTTACGACTTAAATTGGTTAATAGAACTGAATTTTAGTTGCAGCAACCAAAATATTTATAAATAACATTTGAATATGGTTGCAGCAATTAAAATAAATTTTTCAATTCGACTCGCACATTATTTTCCTGTTTGTACAAACATGAATTCGCATGAAAATATCTGCCATGACAAGGACCTTTATTAAGAGTCCATATATCAATTGTTTGTTAATAGAATTTTCAGTTTATTTTGTAGATTAAAATTTTTGCTAATTATTGGTTTTTTTTGATAAATCATCAAAATTTATTCCAATTATTCATTTTTCGAAAATAATGTATTTATATTGGTCGTTCGAATTGAACTTAAGGTTCACGACATTGGGGTTATGGGTATTAACCAGGGATGTCAAGAAAATTCGGTCACTATTTGACATGTTTTTGCTATTCGGCAGAATTATTGGGTTAAAGCAGCGGTTCCCAAATGGGGGTCCGCGGACACCCAGGGGTTAGAAGGAGTATTCCGTTGGAGTATTTGCGAGGAGTTCCGACAAAATGATAGTTTAAAAGAAATTAAAAAAAGTTCACAATATTTTTTTGCAATTTCATTAATAATTCGAATTATTAAAAAAATTAAAAAAAAAATTATTCCTTTAAATACGAACGTCGATTATAACGAATTAATTTTTCTGGTCAATCGGAGTTCATCTTAACCGGGTTTAGTTTAGTTTGATTTGGTTTTTTTTTATTTTTAAAATAAAAGTACAATGTTTGTTTGTTTCGTTACTTTTGCCTTTATTTTTATCTATGAAAACAAAATTTTGAGGGCCGTGAACCAATGGAGATGTCGCAAGGCGTCCGTGAAGCAAGAATAATTGTGCGAAAATATGAAGTTTTATCTAAATTATTTTATTTTTTGGGACATAGTTTTCTTGAAAAGTTTTTTTCTAGTTCTCTTCATAAAAGAGTCTGGTTTCTTATTGTTTTCCTGTAAATATCATAATTTTAATTTAGGATGGGAGATAACCCTAACGTATAGCTTCCTTGTACGCTAACCAAAAATATCTAAATTACATCCACCAAAATTATTTGTTGAAATTGACTATTGCACATTTGGCAACATTTTTTAATATTGTCTTGCTGATAAATCAGCTACGATTATCACATGAAAACAATAAAATGTTTAGCTTCAAGGCATAACTTTTTGAACTACTGGATCTAGCATTATGGTGAAAAACCTTTTTATAACATTCGAAACGGATAATCGGTTTAAATCTGACGCATCAACATTTTTTTTAGTAAATGAACTTGCCACAAAAATACATTTGGAGGAGTTAAGGAATCAAATCAAAAAGGCTTATTGAGAAACAGTCATAAAAATGGTTTAGACAAAATCCAAACAAAAAAATGTATGCTTTGGATATATATTTTTTTAATGTTTGAAAATAAATGGTAAATCAATAAAAAATATTTTGCAAATTCAGCCAAAAATACAACAAATAAAAGACAGTAAAGTAATAATGTAAAATAGCACATGACACGTCTAAGGGAATGTATGCTAATGTGGCCCAACACTAATTGTGACGTGAAATATTTCAAATCCAAATACATCAGCTTATGGTCAACTGTTTGTGCACTTTTTTTGCCATATTTTCCAGTGGCAAGGCAACTATATTTTTCAGTAGCAACAAAGCAATAAAGAAAATACAAGAAAGCAACAAAGAAAATAATAAATTGAATTCGGTGCAATCAAGGAAAGTGTAATATCAATCAAAATAATTTGTAACTACCCTGCAGGAAGCTTGGGGTCAAGTGTCTCCAAGTCTCCACTGTTGTCTACTATTTTGTTGACATTGTCAACTAAGCGTCTACACTTTTTACTTTATTAACTCACTAGTAAATTTTTGGTTCCAATATCTACATATGGTCCCATAAGAACTAATTAGTCACTAGTGAATCTATGGTTCTTATGTCTACATGTGGTCCCATAAGAACTAACGAGTCACTAGTGAATCTTTGGTCCAATGTCTGCATATGGTCCCATAAGAACTACCTAGTCACTAGTGAATCTATGTTTCTAATGTCTACATATGGTGCCATAAGAACTACCTAGTCACTAGTGAATCTTTGGTTCCAATGTCTACATATGGTCCCATAAGAACTACCTATTCACTACCTAGTCAATAGTTCTAATGTCACTAGTGATTTTCAATGACACGTACATGTTAAATGTCTATAGCAAATTACATTGCCTGGGGAATATTTGGTTAGTAGTACTGGTGACACAGTCAATAGTGAATCAATACTTTTTCACTATTGACATTTCCTGCAGGGTATTTAATTGATTTTATTTTCAACTAATATTTTAATCATATCTACATCATACCATCATATCATATGGTAGATAATATTAAAAATTTTATTAAAACTTGAAAAAATCGCCAAAAGTTGGGAAAAAAGCGCTAAAACTAAACAAATCGCTAACATTGGACAAAGTCGCCAAAATTACAATTTTATAAAAAAAATCAACAAAATTAAAAAAAAACCGTCAAAATTAAAAAACAACTAAATAAAAAAAATCGTTGAAATTGCAAAAAAAAAAATTGCTACAAATACTAAAAAAAAATTCAAACCCAGTGTAGAAACGGTAATAAGGTGTCATTACTTGTCTCACCACCAGTAATGACACCAGCTTACAGTCTGCATAACTTTAATACAAATAATAAGCACTTTCTAATAAGAAGTTAATTTTCCTATTATTTCAATACAAAAACTAATGCATTACCAATAAGTACTTATTTTTACCATTATATTTCAAATAATGGTAAAAATAAGTAAAAAAAAATAAGGAGTCAATTTTTAGACTCCTTATTTTTTAACTTCTAGTAAGTACATATATAACCACTAGGGCGGGTCGATTTAAAAATCGCTCAACGTTCAAGGAAAATCGTATTCTAGGGATCAAAATAAGAAACTTTGCCGAAGGAACCATACCTCTAAAACGAATTCTGATGTCCCGACTTTTGACCCGTAGGGTGAAATTTTGAAAAATCCCACTTTGACCCATTTAGAGTGCCAAAATCGAATCCAACCCAATCGAATATATTTATACTCTATTTCTTCCGGAGAAGAAATAGAGACCCTAATCTTGGAAAGACTCCTCCTACTTTCTGAAATATCTCTATCCCGAGATTTGTACATTTTGCTAAAAAAAACACGGCTAAAAAGGCCCTCTTTTAACTTAAATTTTAACCCCTAGAATGATGATTTATGCATTAATCTGCTAGCGCGTCTCCCGGAGAAGAAGTATCTCCCATAATCTTGGAGAGATTCCTGCTACTTTCTGAAATATCAAAGTGGGCTATTTAAAAATTTGATCCTACGGGTCAAAAGTCGGGACATCAGAATTCGTTTTAGAGGTATGGTTCTTTCGGCAAAGTTTCTTATTTTGATCCCTAGAATACGATTTTCCTTGAACGTTGAGCGATTTTTTTTGCCTCCATACAAATCGACCCGGCCTAATATCCACATATTTTTGATTTTTGAAAACTGGAAAGTAATGCCATTTTGTGCAAGCAAGTCATTTATGTTCTTATCTATCAAGAATAACATGTCGAGATAGCTCAGATGGTAGAGCGGTTGACCGACAACCTGGAGACCAGGGTTCGAATTCCATTTTAAAGAATGTTTCTATAAAAAAATATTGTTGTTATTATATTTAGTTTTTTTTTTAATTATTTTTAGACTCACATTTTTTTCTATTTTTTGTAATATGTTTAGTAATGATATGTCATTATTATGCGAGATATCCCTATATAAAAGTACTGAGATTTGTACACACAGAGAAAAATTAGGCTATTTGCCAACTGAAATTCGGTTACTACGACTGAAATTAGGTTGTTACGAATTTCAGACGGTTGGCACAACTTATCATTAGTTTTCGCAACAAAATTCGGTTAAATCAACAGAATTTCAGGTGCAACACCGAAAATATTGAGAAATCACATATAATTATCGTTGTACTAACTAAATGTATAAGTTGTTACTATTAATATACACTTTTTAATTCGGTTGGCACTTTATTTCTCTGTGTGTATTGACAATTGTAAGTACATGCTATTACCAAATATGTACTTATATAACCACTTATTCAATTCAATTCAATTAAATTTTATTTATTCATAATCTATAAGCCCATTTGGCCAAAACGATTACATCAGGGGTGCCCAAGGCCTATGCGCTTGGTGCTCATTTGTTTTTGTAAAAACACTTAGCTATAGGCTGTGTGTTTTAATACACATATAGAGCGCTCAGCACTAGCAATACGAAATACACAAACAACTTTGTCTTATTAGATTTTTTGTCGTTCTTCACTGTATACACGCAAGCGCAAAGCAACAACACTTTCGTATGCTTTGCTGGTAAACATTGAAATATTTTTTTCTTTTTTCTTTGTATGTATTGGTTTTTACAACAAAAAATATTGAATAAAAATTAGTTTTTCTTTAAATGTATTGGTGTTTGCTCTTCCATAAGGAACTTTTGGGCACTCCTGGATTACATAGTTGTTCAAATGTCACATACAATTTGTAATTACCTTAAATTATAAGTATTTATAAATAAAGAACTTATGTTAACTTAACCCTAACTATGGATATGGAAATGTTTCACTGATAATGAATTAAATTTTAATTTGTCTTTTGTCACACATCTTTTATAATATCCACTACCAACATAATCATTCAACGAATTCATAAATGTGAAGTTAATTTGCCCTTAAATTCCTTCACCGAGCAAATGAGCAAAATGCCTTTCACAATACGGTATAACAGAGTTCCAGATACTACAAACTCTAACTATACATGACCTTTTCATGACTAACGAATGAAACCTTGGAGAAAATAATGACCTGCATCATGACGAATTTCCAAAACAAAACCTGGACACAATGTAGTTTGCTGACCTGCACTTAAGCGCATTATAAAAAAGCGTCATTAGTCTTACTTTTACAAAAGCCTTAAACGAGCATCCCAAAAAATCTATCACATGAGCAGTTACATGGTCTCGCACTTTTGGCATTAGAGTAGCATGAGCTACCAACTTGATGGTTTGCAAAGGTAAATAACAATTAATACTGTAAAGCTTGCGCAGCCCAAACGACAAACGCGAGAAAAGAAAATTTATGTGACAATCAAATCCAAGTTTGTTATCACTATAAAAACCAAGCGCCTTAAAATAACTAACATAGCTAACTTCCAGATTGCTTAAGCAGATTCTTGGCACAATAATACCGCCGTCATGAAATATCATTGCCTTAGATTTTGATACGTTAAGCACTATAAAATTATCCCTACACCAACTTTCAATCTGTTGTAAACTATTCTGAATGCTAGTCGATAAAATACCAAAATTATCTTTTTTTGCTGAGAACAATAACTGAAGATCATAAGCATACAAGTGACTACAAATGCCAGGTATACTGTCAAAGATATCGTTAACGTAAGCACTAAAAAATAACGGTCCTAATATAGACCCTTGTGTGACGCCTCTAAAGATAACTCTGGGCGATAAACACCTTTCCCCGCATTTTACAAACTGTTTCTGGCGTAATAAAAATGAAGCAATCAACAAACAGGCAGTTTTAGAAAAGGAAAATAGCGAAAATAGTTTATTCAATAATACTTCGTGACATACTGACTCAAAAGCCCTACTCAAATCCAAGCTGAGTAATACAACAACATTTTTGCTATCCACTTATATGGTGATACTTTTCTACACTGGAAAGTTTAAAATTTCGCCAAAAATTAAAAATCTCTAATATTTGATAAAACTGAAAAAATTCGAAAAAATTAAAAAAAAACATCAAAATTGCTAAAATTTTAAAAATTGAGAAAGGAACAAAAAAAAAATTGGAAATCAATTGTAAAAATCAAAAACAATCGCTAAAATTTAAAAAAACGTTCAAATTGAAAAATATCGCCACAAAATCGCAAATATTTGAATATTAAAAAATATCGCTAAAATTAAAAAAAAAAAAAAAAAAAAAAAAAAAACAACAAAATTAGAAACAAAAAATGACGAAAATTAAAAAAAAAAATCACCTCAATAAAATTTAAAACGTCAATTAGTTTCGTCGATTTTTTTGGATTTTTTAATTTGTGATGATTTAGTTTTTCAATTTTAGCGATTTATTTCAATTCGGAGATTTTTTTTTAAATTTGGCGATTTTTTTCATTTAGAGATTTTTTTTAAATTCTAGCAATATTTGCAATTCAGTCACTTTTTTTTATAATTTGGTTATCTTTCTATATTATGATATTTTGTTTTCTAATAAAATTGTTAGAAAATGAAGTAAAATCGACACAAATTTGTATTTTAATTTTGTTAATTAAAACGTTGTATGTATCGTTTTAAGCTGCTTAAGGGGTTAATATATGTAATGCTAACTTTTTTAATTGCGGTAGACAAACGATATTTTTTTCAATTTGAGAAACCATTTAAAAAATAAGACTTAATTTGGAAAAAAATTAAAAAAAAAATATTGAAAAAACACCTTACCAAACATTTATTATTTATTATTTTATTTATTATAACTTTTATGAAATCAATCAGTTTTATTAAAATTGGGAATAAAATTCTTACCGTTTGCAACAAATCCGACTTGGAAATTTCTTTAAAACTAGCTTGTTGTTCAGTTTTTATGTAAATGGAAAATTATACTTTATATTGCGTTCTTTTCTGCAACGACACAATAAATTCAGAAAAAAACGTCAAAACTGTTTTAAAATATAGATTGCGGAAACTAAAGTTGATGACAGTTGTAAGTTTTGACATATTCATGGAACAACACGAAAAATACGGAAGGTCAACTTTAGCGAACAGGAATCATTAGAGAACATTCCCTTACGTTTTACTTGGCTTCAATATGTGTAAGTAGAAGAAATGCTTAAATAGATAATATTCATACAGATAGAGAACTTGTACAACAAAGCTAATGGAAAAATCCACTTAAATCTTAAACCGAATGTCGTCAAAACGTTACAACATTATTGAAACTAGCAAGAAGAAGATAAAGAAGGCAAATCGTACAAAAAATCATACAAAAAGGCGAAAATAACGAGCAAATCAGCCACAAATACGAAAAAAAGCAGCAAACATTAATAAAACAAAAATGAATAAAAAAAAAGTATAAGAACAAGATGAAATACATGTTAAAAATCGAAATAAAAATAAGAGACGAGACGAGAAAAAAGTTTTAACACCCAATATGTACACTTGAAAAATAAACTGGGGAATCTAATAAAAAGTAGACTAAAAAAAAGCAACTTAAATTTAAAATTCTATGGAAATCCACGGTTTAAATTTGTTTCACATTCTAAATAATAAAAAAAATTAAATGTAAAACAATGAATTGGAAAATTAGACATGATTTCATATTGACTTATACACTTAGTTTCATAGCTATAATGTCATTTCGTTTTTCAATTATTTCCTAAAAAACTGAACCGATCGCTTAAGTGTCTTCTGAAGACGAACTCAGCTCTGTCTTAGCTTTCGATTAATGCAACATAGAAAGTTGTTATTGTACGTTGCAGTTTTTGATTTGATTATTAAGTCATTAAGTTTTTATAATTTTTTAAGAAAATTTTATATATACTTTTAGAGATAGAGGATTATATATTTTATTTTTTCTTTTAAGTGGGTGCAAAGAGTATATACTTCATAGAGAAACTGTGCTACTCATGGGTCTCTCGATAATTAGCGAATTCGCACACAACTCTCTCTAAGAGAAAAATACATTAAAACCCCGTATTTATAAAAAACGTGACCAAATAAATAGATAAATGGTCGAGCGAGGCAGATATGGATTGAAAACTTTAAACTTGTTTTCTGCAAAATCGTGTTTTTTAAGTTATGTCACTCTTGAAGTAAATGAGCGATATGATCTGATATATATCTATATCAAATACATATGATGAGAAAAAAAGATCAACTTATATATAACATAAGATATAATGATATACAGTAAGGGACAAAATTGTTCACATGATTATCGTTATTGAGAATATATGACACATATTTATCTTTTCTTCACTTTTATTCAAACTTGTTTAATTAAATTAAATACTCTAATAATACTGAATACAAAAATATGAAAACTTAAAATAAATCCAGGTACATAATGTTTTAATTAATATTAATTCAAAGGTTCAAGTGTGAACAATATTGGCACCAGGTGAAAAACTCGTCCTATTTTTGGTCTTAATATTTTGTGTGTCCACCGTGAGCTTTTTTAACTGATTGAATTCTTTTCGGCATACTTTTTACTAGATTATTTAGCATTTCTGGATCAATATTTTCCCAAGCTTCAATAGAACGCTCCCATAGTTCATCTATGGTCTTAGGAGGATTTTTTTGAGCAAAAATCTTAATTTTTAATATAGACCAAAGGTGTTCGATCGGGTTTAAATCCGGGGACTGGGCGGCCAATCCAAAAGCTTGATGCCATTTTCTTCGAACCACTTTTTAGTTTTTTTCGCAGTATGCTTAGGATCGTTATCCTGCATAAAGATGTCGTTTTGTCCCGGATCCAAGCCGAATATATCAAGACTTGGTAGATATGAGTCTTCAAGAATAGTGATATAGTCCGCAGCACACATTTTACCTCTAATCCGGCGAAGTACACCAAGCTGATTTCCCCTGAAACAACCCCAAGCCATCAATGAGCCAGATGGACGGCAGTGGACATGGGTAGATAAAAGTGTTGGAGTTAAAGAACGAAATATTTGCAGTACGTTAAAATTCGGAGGTGGCTCATTGATGGCTTGGGGTTGTTTCAGGGGAAATCAGCTTGGTGTACTTCGCCGGATTAGAGGTAAAATGTGTGCTGCGGACTATATCACTATTCTTGAAGACTCATATCTACCAAGTCTTGATATATTCGGCTTGGACCGAAAGTGGTTCGAAGAAAATGGCATCAAGCTTTTGGATTGGCCGCCCCAGTCCCCGGATTTAAACCCGATCGAACACCTTTGGTCTATATTAAAAAGGAAGATTTTTGCTCAAAAAAATCCTCCTAAGACCATAGATGAACTATGGGAGCGTTCTATTGAAGCTTGGGAAAATATTGATCCAGAAATGCTAAATAATCTAGTAAAAAGTATGCCGAAAATAATTCAATCAGTTAAAAAAGCTCACGGTGGACACACAAAATATTAAGACCAAAAATAGGACGAGTTTTTCACCTGGTGCCAATATTGTTCACACTTGAACCTTTGAATTAATATTAATTAAAACATTATGTACCTGGATTTATTTTAAGTTTTCATATTTTTGTATTCAGTAGGATTAGAGTATTTAATTTAATTAAACAAGTTTGAATAAAAGTGAAGAAAAGATAAATATGTGTCATATATTCTCAATAACGATAATCATGTGAACAATTTTGTCCCTTACTGTATGATTATATATAGCGCAATATTAGAAATGCTCGTAAAAATAAGTATGAGATGTAAGTATATATGTTTACATATGACCACATATATAATAAGATACCACTATATCAAGCTATATACGACTATACATGAACTTTTTTCGTCGGAATTTTCTAAATATCAATTGATGTATTCTGAATTTCAATTGATGTGTTTCTGAATTTCAATTAGTATTTTCTAAATTTTAAATGAATTTGATATTTTCTGAATTTCGAATGATGTTTTCTGAATTTCTTTTGATATTTTCTGAATTTAAAATGGAAAATATGAATTTCAATTGATGTTCTAACGGAAATTCATAAATTCAATTCATGTGTTCTGAACTTCAAATGAAATTTCTGAATTTTAATTGATATTTTCTGAATTTCTAATGATGTTTTCTGAATTTCACTTGATATTTTCTAAATTTCAAAGTGAAAATCGGAATTTCAATTGATGTTCCAACGGAAATTCATAGATTCTATTGATGTTTTCTGAATTTTAAATGGAATTACTGAATTTCAATTGATATTTTCTGAATTACTGTTACAAAAGGTATAGTTTGAGAGATACACCAAACGCCCATTTTTTTTTTTTGGAGATAAAGGCTGATTAAATAAAATTGGACTTCGTTAAAAAATATCACGGCTTTATATCCCTAAGGAACAGATTATGCATATAATTTTTTTTTCCAAAGACCAATATCTTAATGAACATATTTAAACATTCCATTATCAATTTTTTTATATGTTTTGAAAATCTGTTTACTGTAGTGTTCACAAGGGTAGTGAAAGGGTTAACTAGCTAAGTGGTGATGGATGCTACGAGAAATAGCCTGACGTATGGCACTGGGTTTGATACTCATCACGACACAAAGTAAAAAGTTTTTCAGAATTTAACAATATAAAATACTTTTATCAATTGACACATAAAATAATCACTGACGAGTCCTTGGATGGGACCAATCTGCGGCAGTCTGGTATATTGCTTGTGACCGTTAAATTTTCCAATAAGAAGTTTTATTCTTTTTCTTTCTCAAAAATAAACTCTAAAAATATATTTCTTTAGAGGTTCTAATGTCCTAAAAGCTAAAAAACAAATTTTAAAGAAATTTTATGAATTTTTCAATTCACTTTTTTTTATGTGTACCTGCAAGTATCTCAAAACATTTATCTTGAAAAGTTTAAAATAATGTAGATGGTTGGAGGTTTCTTTTGAAGGATTTATTTATAAGGTTGAGATATAAAACTTATAAAGGTTTAATTGGTTTGTTGTTTTTATATTTATTTTATTTTATTTTTTTTGTGGGAGAACAGCAGATACTTAATGGGAAGTGGGAATTTGTGTGTGTATCACATTATTTGCCACTGTTTAGTCTGGTTAAATGGTGGCCAGAATATTAAGGAAGTTTTTCTTGCTGTTGTTGTTATTATTGTTGTCTTTAAAGATATTGAGAAAAGGACCACAATAACTGGCAATAGTAGTCAGAGATTCAAAGAATGTATTCATTTTAAATTAACCGATTAACTGGTAACGTTATTTTAGTTATTCAGGTAATGTCAATGCACACCGATATTGTTGGCCCCATTATGCCCGAATTCTAATGACTGGCTAGTTTAGGAAGAAACGTTGGGAGAAATATATATTTACAGCGATTCTGATTTTGTCTAATAACGATATTTCAATAACGATATTTTAACACTTTCACTGCCGCTTTTTTGTTGCGGCCATATTTTTTTTTTTTTTGACTTCAGATTCTTGTTAGGGGTCCTAAAATGTAAAAGAAAAAGGTTCACATTTTTTTGTAAATCCCCCTTCTAGAGTGCGGGGATTTACAAAAAAAAATTGGATATAAGTCCATACTTAAAGGATTTATACTTTTCTGAAAGATAAGATAACATAGATAAATTAAAGTTAAACAATTTCCTCTTCTTACAGCATTCTTCCCCCAGGCCCTCACCGAATTTAGCCTATATTTTTTTTAACAAATATCAATTTTATTCAATTATTTCTCTGAGAGCATACCTGCGATTAGAAAATAAATAACAAGTGTAAGTCCTGGTTCACACACGGCAATTATAATTGCGCATTTTTTCTTCAATTCTCCTTTGAAATTGCTTTTGTGTTCACACAGGAAAAGTTTGTTCCAGCAATTTTCGTATATCAACCTGCAGGTTGAAAATTGCGGATGACAAAACAAAACGGAATTGGAGTACAGGCGAGTCTGTACCCCCAATCATTCTCTTTCCCTCCCTCTTCTATAAACTCAAGAATTGCGTAAGTAAAATAGCCGCGTGTGAACCAGGTCTAAATGCAATAATGTCTTCACCATTATTTGTAGGAATTCGGTGTTATCCTCTCGCTAAATCTGATTAAAAAAGACCAAATTTTAAAAAATACTATTATTGGAAATTTTGTTTACTTTTTTTGGGAATTGCGGGATTGTGTCTATTAAATTTGAAAATTTAAATTTTTTTTAGTTTTCTCTTTGGTACACAGAAAAAACTAAAAACGGGTTTCAATAAAAAAAATTATTGAATCAATTAATATTTTAATTGAATTTGACCTATCACGGCAATGATAATAATAATTGAAACTAATAGCAGATTATTTTAAGACTTTTATGAAGATATATATGGCTTTAATTTTTCAATCCGAGACGTGCACTCAGAGAAATTATTGTATAAATATAATATTTTGAAAAAAATTGCCCGAATTCGGAAATGGCTGGAGGGAGAACTATTGAAAAATCGTCGACATTTTTTACATTAATCCCATCTATGTTGCGTTATATTTCCGAAAAGTATAAATATTTTGTATGTTTTTATATAAACTAAATTCTTATACACGAGGTGCCTCACTTTGGGGTCCCATTTAGCCTGTGGGTTCATCTCGAAAACTTAGGCTCATTAACAAATTGTTTATCACTATTCTTAATGTTATTGCAATCGAACTACCAATTAAGAAATGTCCGAATAATTTACATTTTTTAATGAAAAAAAATTATCTCTGCAAATGATATATTATTACTAGGGCTAGGAAGTTCATGTAAATACATGTTCTTGTCGTTAGCTGGATGACAAAGTTAAATAAATGTATTTTCGAATCAACAAGTTTGCAACAAAATTGCATCGATCTGTTAATACATATTTTTGTATATTTTTTGCAATATCTACATATTTATTTATACATATTTTTTTATAAATGCATATTTTGGCATTTTTTTATTGCATATTTTGCTATAAATAGATATATTTGGATATTTTGCATTGAAATGCGTGTTTATAACAACATTTTTTGATATTTTACAAAAATTTGAGTTTTTATAAAATTTGTATATTCGATAAATTTTTATCTTTATAAATTTATAAATATTTTTTGGTGCATATTTTTTTTTTATCACGAAGACAAAAATAACAGCATAATACAATTACTGACTTTCTTCTGATGACTACCGCTAATTTTCATATTTGTAACAGCTTTTTATGATAAAAATTACTTAAATTGTGCTAATAATGTTGCAAACATTGTACAAATTAATAATAAATGTATATTTTTAAATTCATATTTCACGATTTTTAATGCATACGAGTATTTTATATACATAAAACACGATTATAAATGAATTAAATTTCTAGCCCTAATTTAAAGTCGCAAAACCTTTGCGACTTTGAAGATCAACCCGCTGGAAAAATGTTGTGACCGCCAACAAAAAAAAAAAAAAAAATTGTAACATTATACTCAGCGTCGAAGAACAATTTTGGAGTCATTTCGGTTTATTTCATATGTCATGCAAACAAATCACTACTTTCTATATTGACAAGTTGCGTTTTTTGACAGCTATAATATTACAATGCAAATTTTAAACTATGACATCTTACTTGTATTTTTCATCACGAATAGTTTTTGAAAAATTTTTAATTTTTGCAAACTCAAAATAAATTTTTGCAAAAAGTACGCAAATTTTGACCCAACCCAAATATAATATTTTGATTTTTATCGCATAATTTTTTTGTGGCAACCCAAAAAACCCCTTTTTTGGGCTCGGAGTCCATCACTGAATTCTTTTACAGCTCTGACTTCAGCTTTATTAAATGAACTAGGGATTTTTATGAAATATTTTCAAGATTTAACTTCAAGAAAAGCAATATGTATAAAACTGTGTAAAATATGTAGTGCTTTTTTATGTGGAAAATGAAAAGAAAATAGATACATACAAGGAAATTTAAGTATGTACTATATGTAAAAGATGACACTTATAGAAAGAAAGGTAAAGTTGAAAAGAAAATAATGATTAAAATATAAAAGAAAAAAGATGCTCATGGTTAAAAAGAAGAAGAAACAGTTTTTTGATGTTAGATGCTAGAGATAGGAACGTGAGTGAATTTTGACTTACACTCACTCACGCTCAGGAAAGAAAAATTCCAATCACGCACAATCATTCAATATAATTTATTATCGATTCACACTCAACAACGCTCACGTGAATAAATTTTGATTTTGCTCACACTCACGCATGATTCACGTGAATCATGCAAAATTCTCGAAATAATTTCTGACCGCAGAAACATTAAATGTACAAATTATGGTAAATTATGAATGTTTAACTTAAGTTTGCTCTGAATATGGAATTTTGACATTTATTTTATGTTTTAAAACCTCAAAAATATTTTATCGGCGAAAAAGTTAAAGAAAACATTTACTAAAGCAAAAAACAAAAATTTTGGTAAAACTCTATTCACGCAAACTAACTCATGCAAAAATTTGGCTCACGCACAATCACTTACGAAAAAACTTCTCCTACTCACTCTCACTAACTTACGTTCACGTGAGTAAAATTATCTTTTAATCACATTAACTCGTAATCACGCGTTATTAACGTCAATCACTCAAAATTTTGCTTACGTGCCCATCTCTATTAGTTGCAAAGCCAATATTTTATTATGTACAAAATGCAAATGTTTCCACATTATGACTAAAGGAGATACTCCATCTTTTAAAAAGAATATTCTCGAAATGAGCAGAAACAAAAAAAGTTTTGCAAAGTTTTACAAAAAGGAGGATTGCCTCAAGAACAAGATATACAAAGTATTTCAACAAAATAAAGTTTCTTAGATTTAAAAAAATGTGAATTTTATGCAAACAAAATTTCTCTAAAATTCTGAATATTTGGCACTTTTTAGTAATATAGTGGAGTTTGGTTATAACGAACACCGGATATAACGAACTTTTTTTATAACGAACGATTTTTTTGGTTCCAGCGCATTTACTAAAATATTTCATACAAAATAATACGGTTATAACGAGCATCGTTCATAACGAAATTTTTATATAACAAACTAACTTTTTGGACTAACTTTTCATAAAAATTTTTAAAAATTTTATTTAAAATTGTTACGTTTATAACGAACACATGAAAAAATCGAGATTCTGAAATAAAAATTCTGCTCGAAATCTTAAAAAGTTTAGCTTTTACAATTTTACTATAAAGAATTAAAAGCTGGGGGGTTATTACGTAATTCGATTCGAAAAGTAAAACCTTTCGAAACGAATTTCCGTTTCGAAAGTAAAATTGTATTATCTAATTCGTTCGAATGTTTCACAGAGTTGTATTTGTGTAAAAAAGGGTAAATACAAGTGATGCCAAATTTTTATCGGCTAATACATAACTTGGCAGCATGTCTTATGTCAAAGTTGTCAGCATTGTGCTTAAATGTCAAAATTTGAAAACAAATATTTAAAGAAAACTTTATTAAAGAAAATATTTATTTAAAAAGTCGAAGCTTAAATGAATTGTGTTTTATTGTGGACAGAAGATAGTTATGAAAAAAATGATTTTATTCCGGAAAGAGTTCAAAGGAAACTTATAAGAGATTCGTTAGATATAATGAATCTTAATGAGACAAAGTAAGAAAAATTTAAAATTTTACCTTTAAGATTAAATATATTCCTAACAATATCTTTTTAGTTTCATAAAAAACTTTAGGCTTAGTAAAAATGCTTTTACCTATGTCTTGAGTTGTGAAAAAGATGAATTTAAACCAGCAGAAAGATCAACTGCCATCTCACCTATATTAAAATTAGCTGCCACACTTAAATTTTTGGCGCAAGGTGGATATCAGCATCAAATTGGCCAAGACCGCCTATTAAGATTTTCTTAAGCATCAATTTCTGCGTGTTTGTCTGAGGTTTGCGATGTTATTGAAAGACTTCTTTGTCCCAAACATATTGTATTTGAAATGACAGAGGATAGGAAGAGAGAAGCTAAGAGATACTTTTTTGAAAAATGTGGAATACCTAGAGTAATTGGAGCAGTAGATGGCATATTCAATTAATCAGACCTATAAGGGATGAGCAATTATATTTCAAAGGGAACAAAATTTACTCGGCCCACCTCCAGTCCCTGAAATACTATTTCGGTTTTCCCGGCATTTTACCTTTATGTGGTGTTTATAATCTGGCCACACCTATAAACATATGTAAATTTGAATAATACCAATCTATAAACCGAAAATTGATAAATTGAAACCGTACTTTTTAAATTTCGTAATATCATGAGTCGGAGGGCCAGCTGCATCCAAATCCAAAGACATTCAGCCTGATTACGGTTGTCGAATTTGTAGTCGAATTTTTCGACTCCATACAAAATGGTTTTGCTTAAATTAAAAATTATAAAGAAATTAAACCCAGATTAAATATTTTCTGCAATGGGAGTGGTATTTATGATAAAATCAGTTGTAAGATTGTTCAAAAGTTTTGTTTTTAATGAATTATCAGCCAATTCGACTAACTCTCGAATTCGACTACGACAACCGTAATAAGGCCAAATATTGTAAACAAATCCTTGGACTTGCTTCTAGCATTCGCTACATTTAGCAAAATCCACTCCTTTAGCAAAATCCACTCCTTCAAAGATTCAACATCGTGAAAAAAAAAATAACGTTTAGTGTAAAAACATTTGATGTTTTTTATTTTTACTTATTTATTTAACACTTTTTCTTATATTTTGTATAACAATACTTACATTTTAATTTTTTTTTCTTTTTTCGACAACAAATTAGCTTTCGAATAAAATACGAATGTTTTAACGTTTGTGAAGTTCGCTTTCGTGTTACATAATTGCATTTACGAAAGAGTAATTTTTGTTTTCGAAAGGGGGATAAAAAACGGCCGGTTCGAAAAAAAGTTTCCGTGCGTTCGTAAATACATTTTCGAAAATCGTACTACAAAATACAATTCATACGAATTTACACATTTTTTCTTTCGAATCGAATTACATAATAACCCCCCTGTATGAAACATTATTTAATAGAAGAAACAAATATTTTAAAATTAAGAGAATTTAAATAATTTTTTGGAAAATTTTTTCGCCCGGTCCCCGCAACTTCGTTATAAGCGTACTCCACTGTATATAAATTTAAATATGATAAGTAGTGTCCGACCGAGTATTCGGCTTCAGAGTTCGGCCAAGTTCGGTGTTCGGCCAAATGTTGGTCGAATTTGGCAGAACAGGTTCATCAATTTGGTATAGACATGATGCAGAACCAGACTTAGAAGTAGCAGAACCAAATGAAAATTTTATTAAAAAAGAAATTAAAATGTTTATTACGGAGCCTTTAAGTCCCAGAAATATAAATATATTTGGGTATTGGAATTCAAGTCCATTTACAAATTTAAAAGCTGTAGCAATAAAATATTTATCAGCCCCACCAACTAGTCGCACACCCAGTTCAAAAGTGACTCAACTCAAAATTTTAATTTTTCGATTTTATATGCTTAAACTATGCACAATACACTTGTTTATCTATTAAAAAAATATCAGTGTATTTTGTTGTTGTTAACTGTTGCTAAAAAACAGTTATGTATTTCTTTATGCTTCAATTGGCATAAAGTTGCAAATGTTTTTTTTTGATTTCTGAAAAATGAAAAATTTTGAGTTGAGTCACTTTTGTACTAAGTGTGCGTAGTGTAGCTAGAACAGCTTTTTAGCGCTGCCAGACAGCTGTATTCTGATAGACGAAGCAATTTACATGGTGTGAATGCAGAAAAATTACTTTTCTGTCATTACAATATCAAACTTTTTAATTTTAAATATTAAATATTAAAGTTTAAGTTTTTTTTTCTATATCAACTTAAAAATCGATCAACTATTTTTCTTTGACTATAAAATATAGTACAAACTATTTTCCAAATATGATTTTTTAAAAAAATATACCTATAAATTTTTATTTTTGTTTATTTTTAATAACTTTTTGGTTTAAATTTATTGATCTAAAAAAACAATTTATAATTTTTTTTTTATTAAAACAAAAAGTTCGGCTTCGGCTGAACATTGATATTATGGCCGAAGTTCGGCTTCAGCCGAAAAAAATGAGTTCGGTCGGACACTAATGATAAGATTAAGTTTTCAAAATATGTACAACTATTTTATCAACTACTAACTGAACAGTATAGTATCTTCTATCAAAAAATCATTAAAATCGTTTATATGGCGTAACCCAATAAGCGGTTAATTGTTGGGATATTAGTTTTATTAGGCGCCATATTTAAAAAAAAAATAAAAAATAGCTTACAGATTACAATATTGTTGACGTCTGTATAATTGGAATGTTTTGGCAAAAAAAAAAATGAAAAATTAATTTAATAAAATAAAAAGATTATATTTTTGCAAGGTCAATACTAAAACAAAAAGAGTACATAATCATAATGAAATCATTGATTTTTTTATTGTTCTTATGGATGAGAATCAAATAAAAACTGATGATTTTTTTTTTTGAAGAAACAGAAAAACAAAAGGTGAACAAAATATACAAAAATATAAAAAAATAACTAATACATAATGTAAAGAAAACATATGTATTTAGGTACTAAATACATATGATGATTTCATTTCAATTGACCGAACTTTTGAAATCGATGTCTTGGGATCCGGATGAAACTTGCACAAAGTTGAGTCCTATTGGGTAGTAGTTACGACACAAAATTTCAGCGGAATCGGTTAAGGACTCTCCGAGTTGGAGAGTGTTGAATTTCGGCATTTTCGTCAAACAACCCTGTTTCCGCACTCACTAGAACTTTTCCATAAAAGTTCAACAGTTATTTAAAAATGTAATCGGTAAAGTTGTTTCAATGGAATATACAGTTAAATTACCAAAGAAATATATTTTTTTAACTTTC
Source organism: Delia radicum (assembly GCA_021234595.1). NCBI lineage: Eukaryota > Metazoa > Arthropoda > Insecta > Diptera > Anthomyiidae > Delia > Delia radicum. The sequence goes on from CM037852.1 coordinate 135,373,189, forward strand.
TGTCTGTTATTCAATAAACAAACAAAAAACGTACTTTCTTTAATAGTTAAAATATTCAGTTAAAATTTTCTATTTAAAACAAAAAGTTGTTATATTATATTGAGTATTGAAATAAAGGAAAACAATCTATTGTTTTAATCGATTTTGCCAGTTAATTGAAAATAAACTAAAAAATACAATTGTAAGTAAGTCCTGTTAGTCCTGGGATAGTCCTGTTTTTCAGTCCTGGGATAGTCCTGTTTTTCAGTGAATTTAATGTGTATATTCAGTAGTATTTACGGAAAAAAATATTGGGAGTGCTGATATATATTACTAATTACCTATTGTAGCTAAAAATGTTGTCCAAAATGTTTTTAATAGCTTTTTCTTCAATCTTAGAAAAGAACTAAAAAAAAATTTCGGATAAACACAAAAAAATATTTCGAGCACTCAAAATTTTTGGTGCAAAAAGTACCCCATTTTGAAAGAAAAATAGAAAGATAAGCAAGTCGCATCCCCCTAAGTGACCACAAAGCTCTTTAGGGAAAAGGCTTAAAAATTTGATTTTTCAACAAAAAATCTTTTATTTTTTTTAAGATTGAAGAACTCACTATCGAAAACATTTTGCACAAAAATTTTCTAACCACAATAGGTAATTAGTTTTATGTATCCGAAAAAAAGGCCGTTTGACGAAAATTTTTTAATTCAACACCCTCCAACTCGAAGAGTCATTGACCGATTGCGCTGAAATTTTGTGTAGGATTCATCTTGGTGCTAGTTTCATCCTGATTCTAAGACATTGATTTCAAAAGTTCGGTCACTTGAAATAAAATCCCCCATATACATTAAATACAAGTTAAAAACAGCTATGAACTCATAAACAAAAAGAGTATGTTTTATATTAACAGGCGCCGGTGCAAGTGAGGGAAAGAAATATTATGAAAATATTTCAAAGATGGCGAATACAATTTACAAAATACCGTCGACAGTATTAGGTGTTTAACTTAAAAATGCGGGATGTTTGGCAAATTTGTGAATTTGTCGTACATTCCGGTATATTTACAGATCAATTGTGTTCGGTACAGGTCCCCTGTGATCGTCTGACCCGATTTCAGCAGCTCGTATTAGGTGGGACCTTTTTTGGCTGACCCGAGGATCTGAAAAGGGTATTTGTCTTCAGTGTCAAAACCACCACTTCTGAACCCCACAAACCACCTCTCGCACGTTGAAATCGATGGAATATATTCAGGATAAGCTGCGGTAAGCAATCGATGTGATTCGCCTGCACTTTTGTTCAAATTGCAAAACTTCCCGGAAATAATGATTGGTTGGTACAAAGTTCGACATTTGCAAAGCAAAAAAAAAACTTTGTTGTTTACACTATTTCGTTCAATGACTAAGTGATAATAAATGATGTAAATGACAGATTTGTACCCTCCAAAATGCCATATAAGTTATTAAAGACGCAAACCATGTGTAAAAGACGTTCTTAATTCCGTGTTTTTAACTTATACACCCAATAGAACAAATAGTTCAAAAGGGGGATAGGGACCAACATTTCTTTTTCAGAAATGTGCACCAGAATTTTGTTTTTGCTTTAGGAAAATTTGGCATTGATTGTTTAGTCAAAAATAATATATAAATTTTTAAAGTTTTAAAAAATTTTTAGCTAAGGCCTACAAAAAATCAACCTAATTCAAGACTCCAGAGTGGTGCTGCTAGAACGATATTTTAGTTATTTCGGTAATGGTTCTTTCAGCGTTAACGGTACTTAAGTTATTGCGGTAACTGTATTTTAGGGATAACGGTTTTTCAGTTATTTCGGTAGCGGTATTTTAAGGGTAACGTTATATTAGCTATTCAGGTTGTGTCAATACACACCTATATTTTTAGCCTCATTATGCCCGAGTTCCAATGACTGGCTAGTTTATGATAACATTTTGTGAAAATATTTGTGAGATTATTTCTGTAACGTTGTTTTTAGGGTATTGCTATTTAAATTATTTCGGTAACGGTATTTTAGCGATAACGGCATTTTAGTTATTTCTGTAACGGTATTTTAAGGATATTAATATTTTAGTAACGGATAACGGTATTTTAATTATTACGGTATTGGTATTTTAGGGATAACGATAGTCAGTTAAAAGGATTTTGAATCGATTCATTACTGCAGTGAAGATAATTCCCTCAGTGTAGACTCGTCCATATAGATTAGTAGAAAAAGAGAAATTGTAAATCTCTCAGCAGCTGAGATAAATGTTAAATTAGATAGATGATAACAGGCGAAATATGCCAAGTAGGCTGAGATTAGTATTTTATACCCAAGTCGATGCTTAATAATAGCGATTTCAAAAACTATATTCGAAAAATTTCTACAGAAGGTTATCGAATTACATAATATCTGTACGATTGGTACTCATAAGAACCTTTAAAACTGATTTAAGTCATTGGTTATGAAAAGACTCTGAATTTGAGATTGCATTTATATTGCTATCAAAGAGTTTTTAATGATTTTAGAACACTTCATTAAAACTCTTCCAAGAAAATTCCCTGTGTGCAATTTTGAATTTATACTCTTTAAAAAAGTATGTTTATTAAAAACATTACGAAAAAGGAATCCCGGGAAATACTTCGGGAGTTCTCAGGATTTTTTTTCGGGATTGAAAAGATGTTGGGAATTTTCGGGAAATCCCGTCCCGGGAATTCCCGTGAAAAACTCTACACATGACCTAACACGGCACAAGGTATTTAAAATTTGTCAACTGACCGCCTATGACAACGCCAAGTTCAAATGGCCGGTCACTTTAATATACAAAGTCGGACCAAAGATCGACCACTTGCACCTTCGGACAGAGTGGAAAGTTAGACTTATTTCAGGTATGTCCGCTTTTCGCAAGTCATGGAAACATTTATTTTTATATAATTTTTCTTTAATCAGTCACGCGAAATGTACTATGTTGGCAATTGACTCCTCATTCTCTGTAGGGTTGTTAAAAACTTTAAATACTTCTGAAAAAATCACAATGTTAAAATTTAACCTGTAATTATTTCATATATTATAAGTATTTCAAAAAAAGTCGCAAAAACAGACAGCTGTTTATTAATGTTTCAACAAAAAATTCATGATAAAGTAGGTCCGTTTCATATTTATAACTCATGTATGAAATTATACTTGCAGCTCTATAAAATTTAAACTAATAAAGTTAACATAAATTTTTTAATTGGGTATGAATTGGCAGAATGTCAGCTATCAACAGGGACCGAAAGTTCATGCAAATGCATGTTTCTTTTCCCTTAATTCTGAGAACAGGATAAACAAAATATATTTGCGAATCAAAGAATTTGAGTTAAAATGGCATCGATTTGTTAGCGCATATTATTGCATATTTTGCTTTAATGGCATATTTTTATTGCATATTTTGGCTTATTTTGCTTAAAATGCACATTTTTATTGCATATTTCTTAGTTTTTCGTAAGAGATCACTTTTAATTTTATTTTGTATTTGTCAAGAAAACATTTAATATTGACAAGTAAAATTTTTTTAAAGTGATTTTAATCAAGCACTATCCACCGTACTCTTTTAAAATCCTGAACTGGGATTTTGATAGTTTAAAGGCAAATTGAAAACAAAAAACGTTTAAATTAATTATGTTTCATGTTTTCTAAGCAATTTGAATTAACTTTTTCAGTTAATTTGTATTGTTTAATATTTAATTATTTATATTAAAAGCAATTTTTATGTGCTTATTTTTAAAATTTTTAGTGCATATTTTAAGATTTTTCTTGCATAGTATAGGCGACTAAAACACACTTTTTTAGTGAATGAAGTTCCTGTCCCTGGTTATAAAATATTTTTTTGGTTTAAATCAATTGTGTATTGTTGTTAGCGATATTGAGTATACATTTTGAATACTTTGTCAAAAAAATGTATAAGTTATAGTTTTATTTTAAAAATTTAAAAAAGTTATAAGCATTTCAAATCAGTCAGTAGAAGTTGGGTAGTATAACCAACTTCTAATCAGTCAGTAGAAGTTGGTTATACTACCCTGTAGTATAACGTATTATTTGATAAAAATAGGACAAGGTCAAAATTCGGACAAAACTATAGCAACACTTCGGTTCACTTCTATAGCAACAATTCGGTTCAGTTCGGACACTTCTAATTGTATCTAAATTAATCCAATATGATGCACTTAGATGCAATTTGATACAATTTAATCGGGCCATTTTTTGGATGAACGTTTATATGATTATGTTTGGGGTTATATTAAACTAGATAAAACTATATAAAGCTACATATCAGCATTTGTCTAATCGTGTAATGATTTACGATTCACCTTTTCAATGATTTAACATGACCGGATGACATTTTAGACTTCGACTGGTTTTATATAGTTGCAATAAAAAGTCGACTTTAAGACTTTTTAACTTTTGGAAAAATTTTAACAGTAGACTTTTCGACTATTCCACTTTATCATTTTTTCAAAAGTCGACTTTGCGACTATTCGACTTTTTTCTAAGTAGATGTCGATTAATCGACTTTTTGTATGAACATTTTTAATTCGCGAAATTAATTGGCTTCTTAATGAGGAATTTATGCATTATTGGAAATGATAGGGAATAATCTTCAACACATTTCCTTAAACTTACTCAATTTTTAAGACAAAGTTCCAAAAAATTCCTTTAGACATTTTTCACATTTCACTATTTTTCACTATTAAAAAATTGACGTTTTTCCAAAAACACCAAAAGTCATAGCCAAAAATTTAAGTTTTAATATCAGCGAAAATAAGTTTTGGACTATAATAATAATCGACAAAACTAAACTTAATGGGGCGTTCCTAAAAAAAAAAAACTATTTATATGACCCGTCTGCAATTAAAAAATTAATTTTTATCTATGTTCCCCCCTGGGTCCCCCAATGGCAAAAAACCCGGTATGTGGGTAATCAAATGAAAGGAAATTTCCTCAAGAAAATTATATTATTTTTATGATCCATGATACGTAGAGCCCTCTATATTTTAAGTACAAAAATGGGGAGGAAGTTTATATGTGTTTTTTGGTTATTTTTGTAAAGTTTATTGTTTAAATAATGAATTTTACGAGAAAAAATACTTGCTATCGTTGGCATTAGCCAGGGATAACCGCTTGGATGTGATAGTACAAAATTTATTGGCGTAAGGATTTTCTCCTTCAGTCGTTCCAAAGCCCGGCTTTGCTGATGAAAGATTATCTGCGTGACCGGACTTCGGCCGGGATTAGGGTGTTTCTCCTATGTGATAGACAGTTTAGTGGCTTTGCTGAGTAAAGTTTTTTCTGAATGACATGACTTAGGCCGTTCTTAGTTTGACTTAGGCTGTTCTTAGTTTAGTGTCTTCGCTGAGTAAAGGTTTTCTGCGTGACCGGGAGCTACATATCGTAGATCCTAAAAAAATATAATTTTTTGAAATTCTGAGGAAATTTCCTTTCATTAGAGTAACCACACTCGTACCGGTTTTTGGGCCCTGGCCCTGGCCCTGGCCCTCAACCGAAAATAGAAAAAATTTTCTTTTAAAATTCTTTTTTTGTTTTGTTTTGTAGAACGCACCATAAATTGCAGTTTAGCCGAATAATCTCATCAAACAGATTTTCAAAAGTCTAAAATAATTTAAATCAATCCTCATTTATTGAAATTTAAAGATCTGAATAAATTTTTACACTTGAGATTTTCTACTTTAGTGTACTGATGCTCACAGTGTAACGAATTTTTTTAAAAGCCTTACTTCTCCTTTACAATTCGGCACATTATGTTCAATTCGGACTTTTTTGCGCTTTGACCTCGTTTTGGGCTCTTTTCGCTTACTTTTGGGTTATATGTCATATTTAACGATTGCGTTGGCAACACTGGTTTTATGTTTGTCCATTTACTTTTTTTATATTTACTTTTAAGCCATACATATATGACAAACAAAAAAGTCGAAAAGTCGAAATCAAAAGTCGACTTTTTCATTAGAAGAAAGTCAACTTTTCGAATTTTTCATCAAAAGAAAGTCGACTTCCAAAAAATCGATTAGTCGAAATATAGAACACTATCTTCGATTTATAGAACACTATCTTCGACACCTTCTATTAAAATTTTCTGCAGAACATATTCACCGAACATTTTAACCCATTAAACGCACGTTTTAGGATACTTTTTTTTTGGTATTTCGTGAAAAAAAGGACTAAAATGAGCAACGAAAAAATATTCTACGAAAATATTCGGTTGCGGACATCCGAACTCAGAATTTATATCAAAAGAACTATTACACTTATTTTTGAGCCTTATTCAATACAGTGTTGCAAACAAAAAAATCGGCCATCAAATTTGCCTGTACCCACACAGGACCATACCCCTTTGGGGGTTTTACTAACTTAATACTTACATCTGGCATTGGAATTATTCACCATCAAAAAATGCGTTATACAGTGTAATTTCATACATGGGTTATAAATATGAAACGGACTTTATGTAAAAAAAAAGTATAAAATAAATCAATATATTTACTTTAAAAAAATGTAAAGCAGGTGCAAAAAGTTATATGGCAAGAAACAGAATATTGCAAAAAATATTCTCAAAGAAAAATTTAAAAATTGCAAAATGTATCTAACAACTACTAAATGATAATATTTTAATTAGGTTAATCTAAAAAGATTAATGAAATAGAAGAAAATGACAAGAAGAACCTGCTTTGTAAGCATGTTTTTGTCTTTTAAAAGATTTTACACGTAGTTTTTGCACTGTTTTTTTTAATTCTTTTTGAAGTATGAAGTAGTCAAAACTTACGAAAAATGACAACATAGGAACGTGCTACAGCTGTGTGGTGCTGCCGACTATTTCTTCTTTTTTTTTTTTTTTTGTTCATAAAAAGGTTCATAAACAAATAAGGGCGTTTCCTGCTTTTATGTGAATAATTTTTCCCGTTTTTTTTTTTCTGAAAAACAACAAAGAAACAGCGGGTATACACACAAACAAATGCATTTAAACCTGAAAAAATATAGATTTTTATAGATGGAATAGTTTTGACAGCAAGTGTAGAATCTTTTTTTTCAACATTTTCATATTTCAAATTAGAAAACGGTTTTCTTTGCCTTGTTAGATGAAACATGTGTTTGTTTTGTTGTATATTTATTTAAAACAAAAAATGGTAATATGCAAATGTGTTGTAATCGATTAGTTATAAAGAAAATTTAAATATAAAACCGAATTTATCGAATCCTTTTTCGTGTGCTTTCCATATTGATAAATCTGGAAAAAGGCAAAAATCAGTTAAATTTTGGTGACATACTGCATTTTTTTTTAGATTGAGATATAAGTAGTAGAGATTCCACTCTGGTCATGGTGTTTAGATATTTGTATACCAAAAATAAAAATAATTTTAAATTAAATAAAAAAATATTTAAAAAAAATTTTTACTATTCCTATATTTTTGAATGTCTTTCACACAACAAAAGTTATGTCCTTTTGAAAGATGTCATTACCACTAATTTTAGGATATTTCAAAGCTTTAGGGTTGCCACAATTTCAAAATAAAAAAAACCGTTTTGAAAATACACGTTCACTAACAAACATACTAACAAAATTTTATCAACATTGAAAACCGTCGAATAATCCAGTCGTTGAAATAAAATGGAAATACTCTATTATCATTTCATATCACAGAAAATAATATTTCCCTACTTTTTTCAATTAAATCGGTTTGTTGAAAATTTTAATAGCTGTCAATTAAACTTAATTGAATCAATTAAATACTTGCTCAAATTCGGACCAAGGTTGACATTTTTTTATATTATCGCTTAAAAGCAAACATCAACACATTGTTGTTGTTTTTTCTAATATTTAAGTAGTTGTTGTTTATAAATGTTTATGTTTAGTGATATTAGTAATAAATAATAAATTCATTTCAATTAGATTAGATATTAATTCTTATAAGGTTTATTACTAGGTACCGTGAAATAACTCCCAAATGAAATAATTCCCAACCAGGTTTTGTTGGGAGTTATTTTACTCCTTTTTGGCATTGGCAGTTATTTCACTTTTGTTGGGACTATTTCATTTTCATTTTTAAATGTGATTTTATCGTTGGGAGTTATTTCATTTTTGTTGCGAGTTATTTCATTTCTATTAAAATTACATTTTGGTAAATTTTATGCATTTGTAACGGTTCTTACGATTGTCGTAAAGTAAATAATAGCAATACAATGAGTTATTTTACCTAAAGGAACGCAGTTCTTGCTAGAATTTTGGTAAGTAAAGATCGGTATTAAAGTGATTAAAAATAATGTCAAATCTTGAATTTGAAATAATGAGTGGCAAAAGAAGATGTTTTACGCAATTGATTTTGGTGCATATTGAATATTATGAAAAGTTAAGACATCTCAGAAGAAGGGGTCTGGAAAGGGTGGCATGACATAACGTCCAATGACATAATGTCTATGGACGTTATGTCACTCGAAAAGTGTCACAATGTCCATGGACTTTATGACACTTTACTTTATGCAATGTGACATTATGTCCACAAATGGAATGACATAAAGTCCATGGACATTATGCCACTTTTTGGGTGACATAAGGTCCATGGATATTATACTCCAGTGTGGAAACAGATCAGTAATTTTGAAGTTTCTTTTATGTCGCACGCAGAAAAAACTTTATTTCGCGAAGCCGCCTGGCGCGTTCTACGGAGGAAAAAAATCCCTAAGACCGGCCGAAGGCCGCCACCCAGAAGAACTTGTTTTTCAAATCAGATGTCGAATCCGTTGAAATCTTATTTTTTAAGACATCAAGTAATTTGTAAAAACAAGTTTTTCTGTGTGGCGGCCTTCGGCCGCCCTTAGGGGTTTTTTCCTCCGTAGAACGCGGCAGGCGGCTTCGCGAAATAAAGTTTTTTCTGTGTGCGATTATACTATTTATAAATTTAGTTTTATTTTGTGATATACTACTAAAGAATATTTAAAAAAATTGTCTTGATATACTAAATATTATTAATCTTTTTATGCCACATTTTAAAGTGACATAATATCCAAAAAAACATTTTCCAAATTGTCATAAAGTCCATGGACATTATGACACTTTTCGAGTAACATAACGTCCATGGAAATTATGTCATTGGACGTTATGACATGCCACCTCTGGAAAGCGGTGCGTACGATTCGAGTCCTGCGCCGCGGCCGCGTTTCGCGTAATGCGACGCCCCGCCCCCTTACGCATTGTTTGACTACTCCATGCTGTGTAAACTAATTTGTTTTAACTTTTAAAACAAAGATTATTCCAGGTTTTTCTATAAATATATTTTTAATATGTATTTTTCTATTAATTTTGTTGATTATTGTTGTATATTTATGTATACATTAAATTCTATCTTTATAATATGTTTAATATTATGTACATTTTTACATTTATTTATGAAATAAATAGAATTCGATATTTTTGAATTGGGAATTATTTCATTTTTTTTGGGACTTGTTTCATTCTTTGTTGGTTCTTATTTAATTTCTTTTTTCTTTGGAGGTTATTTCATTTATTAAAATTGGGACTCATTTCATTTTTTGGGACTTATTTCATTGGGAGTTATTTCATTGGGACTTATTTCATTTGGGAGTTATTTCACGGTACCTTATTACTATATTAAGTTAAGTAATTTAGTTTCAGTTGATTAATTTTGAATATTTATTTATTCAAAACATTATCATAAAATTGATAGTGTAATTTTTTTTTAGTTATTAGTATGTCCTTATTATTTGTGTTAAAGTAATGCAGAGAGTAATTGCACTGGCACTGGATAAATAATTACTTCATTGTTTTTAACAATTTAAAAAAATAGTTAGCAACACTAAAATTTTTAAGTGTGGGTCTATGGCAGTGTTGCAAGAAGTAGGGGAAAATCGCTACATGTAGGTTTTTTTTTGCCTTCAAAATAACGGCGTAGGGGAAAAGCGACAGATATTTTAAATCAGTCAAAATGTAGGTACTTCTTCCAAATAATGCAAATCTTTTCAAAAACAGTTATTTCTTAATTTTTTTGTTAAATGATTATATTTTGAGAGATATTTCAGTAGAAAAAAATAGTTTCTTATAATTTGTCATTTTAATAGATGATTGTTTGTTTTTTTACTAACAATCTCTTTGGAAGTTATTAAGAAAGTTATTAAGAAAGAAACCAATGTTTAATTTCACCGACGGAAAGCAACACAATTTTTGATGGGTTTTGTAAAAAAACACCAAATAAAAATGAAATAGAAACCGCTAGTATGAAATTAAACTTTTTGATAGCTGGCATGATTTTTGTTTTGGCAAATATTGACAATTTTAAATCTATTCTAAAAAATATTTTGGAAAATTTAACAAATTTCTATTATCAAATAATTTTCGAATAAATTTTCGATAGTAGCATTTGGATATTCATTTTTGAAAATAATTGGAATTGTCGTCGAAAATAGGAAAATTTCAAAGCATATTTAGTTTATAAAAATGTAAAAAATTTATAGCGATTTTTGTAGGGGAAAAAATTTGATAATGTAGGGAGAAAAGGGATTTGTATTGCTTAGTGCAGGTATTTAAAAAAAAAACCCCACTGGCAACACTGGTCTAAGCTATACTCACGTCGATATAGAAAATCAGCCAATAGAGCCATTCAACTTATTTAAAAGTTGTAAAAACACAAAGAAATTAAATGTTTGAGGTGCTCTCATTCTAAATCCGGCAACACATTTGGGATATAGTTAATGCAACAATTTCTTAAGCTTTCAAATGATATACAGTTTGCGGAAATCTAATCAAAAACAACCTTAATATGCAATTTAAGAAAAGGAAGATTTTGCTCATTTTAGATACAAAGCCACCGCATGTGATTTGCCAGTAACACTGGCAAACTTCTTTGCCAATATAGTTTTTACCAATATTACAACCAATTAGAAGCATTTTTTTTAATATTTTATTATATTTCACACATTTAATAGTGATGTATAATATAAGACCAAACTCTACTGCTGCTTCTTAAATGTGTTTTATTATACACATTTCTCAAAATTAATTAAATTTAAGCTATTTTTATAAGCACAACATTTTTTGATTTACCAACGATATGCCCTGGTCAAACCAACGGTTGGCCACTGTCAAGATTGTGAGTCCCACACTCTGCCAACGCATAACTGACCGTAGCCGACGCTTTGCCTACACTGTGCCGAAGTCTATTTTATAAGCAGTCAATCTTAGCCGCGACTAATTTCTGGTTAGTATAAGGTCAAGTCTTATGATTTAAAAACTTGTAAGCACATATTTTTCGAGGTGCTCATAAGCATACGAATAACTAATTATTTTGGTAACCACTTACTTTTTATTTTTTTATAATGCAGCGGATAAGCGAGTGTACAAATTTTGTGCGTTTTTTATGAAGCAAATATGTAAAACTACTTACAAAAACGTTCCGTCGAACAAAAATAATGTCTTTTGACTTCGAATTATATGCAGTTGGCCCTAATACTACACAGAGAAAATCATTGTTAAATCAATTATTATTTCATATTTAAATTAATATCTTATTTTTATACGAACATTTTAAAATTAAGTATGATTTTTATTAAAGTAATTAGGTTAGGTTAGGTTGAGCTGGCCGGTCAAAGACCCCGCATAGACCATTAGGTCCCTAGCGTTACCAGATAAGGAACGATAACCCCCACGTTAGGTCAGTCGTTAGTGATGGTAGCCAGAGTTCCCCACACCCTCTTAGCAAATGTTAGAAGTCTCAAGATTCCGATTTCTGAGATTTCTCCCAGATCGCGGAATAGGTGGTCCCCTAAACATTTCGCCCTTGAGCGTGCAAGAGCAGGACAGTGGCACATTAGGTGTTCCACCGTCTCTCTGTCCCCCGGTACCCCGCAGAATCTACATTCGTCACTCTGCAGCCTTCCCGCTCTCTTGGCAAGAACTGCCGTCCAGCAGTGACCAGTTAAAATCCCCACAAGAAGTCTACAGTCGCTCCTGGACAAGGACAGTAAAAGTTCGGTCGCTACGGGATCGTAGGATTTCCACATGACTTTAGATACTCTGCATGTTTCGGTATTTCTCCAAACCGCATCAGCTCTTCGCATCATCGTGGATTCTACATCCCTTTTCAGAGACCGAAGTGGCACGCGAACGTCCAATGCCATTTCAACTGGCAAATGGACTCCCCGTTTAGCCAGTTCATCCGCAACCTCATTCCCTTCAATACCCCGGTGCCCACGAACCCAATAGATGTGGACTCTCCTACCGGACCCAAGTCTCCCTAGAGAGTTCTTGCACTCTTGGACAATCGAAGAGTAGGTCAAGTTGGCGGCGATAGCTTTGATAGCCGCCTGACTATCAATAAAGAAATTAACGTAACTGCCCTCCGTTTCAGAAACAAGAGCAAGGTCAGCAGCCATTTTGGCCGCCATAACTTCCGCCTGAAAGACGCTGCAGTAATCGGGAAGTTTATATGACTCCTCGATACCCAGCTCTCGACAGAAAACCGCTGCCCCGACCCCCTCCTCCATCTTTGAACCATCAGTGAAGAAGTTGAAGGTTATGATTCTATTTAAAATAAAATTTTTTGTATTTAAATTAATATTTCAACATTATAGATGTCATTTCCGCATTTTTAAAATAATAAAAAACATATTCAAACTAAATAGAAACAAACTTTGTTTGAAAGCTTTTTATATTTAATTTAATGTTGCTTCTACACTGATAGAATTTTCCTTCATAGTATTAATGAAAAGATTTCATTAAAATCGATTCATTGGTTTAATGAAAAATTTCATTAACTGAATGAAAATTCATTAATATTGGTATTTTTTTCATTAACATTTTTTTATGATTTGTTCATAATTTCATAAAAAAAAAATCATTAAATCAATTTTCAAATTTTTTTCAATAAAAATTTTGAATTGTGATAAGAAAAATAATTTTTTTTTTGTACTATCATTTTGAAATAAAAAAAAAAACTGAAAAATTTCTTTTAAACAGAATTAACCAAAACTTTGATAGAAATAATTTTTTTTATTAAGTTTGCCTAGAGCTAACAGTTTTTAACAAATTTGAATAGTTGGTCACTAAATTCCAGGGAACACATTCTCTAAGAAAAACGATATATATAGTTTTGTTTAAAACAAGACCTAAATTGTTATCGTTTTGACGATGTTAAACAAAAACGTTATGCTAAACGATAATAAATTTTTGTTTTTTAACAACATTGTTAACAATATTTAACATTTTTATCTAATATGGTCGTAATTTAACTACAAAAAGTGGACTATAATCGTCGATCGTTCTACAGAATTCCAAGCCACATCAATAAAAAATTGCATATTTTGTACCGACATATAAGAAAATATGTCATCTTTTAACACAAATTATAAAAAATGATTGAATGTAAAGAAAAACAGAAATAAATAAAAATTGGTTTTTTTTAGTTCAGCTTTTAATATTTTAATGCCTGTTAATTATATTTAAAAGATTTTTTCAATCATTAAAGTTCTTAATATGCATAATTTAAAAAAAGTACAATAATTAAAATATATCTTTTTTATGGATAAAAAACATTAAATTTGTAATTTTCGATCTGAAATCTAATCAGCTACTTTTCAAATTTTATAGTTTTCGAATTCGTCAAAAATTATGAGCTTTAGCAAATTTGTTGAGAAACAATAGAATTTTCCCCACTGTGCTACATTGGTGGGTGGCCCCGGGAAAACCTTTCTTGTTAGATTTCTCTTTTACATGTCATCCTATTCCAAGTAACGAAAATTTGCTGAATCAGGCTGATTTTAATAAAAATCTGAAATCGCTTTTGCAGAACATCCTGTGATGTTTACTTTCGAACTTTATTTTATAGATCCTATAAAGACCAAATAACTTCTCAATAACCACCAAATTAATGTTATGCTAAAATAATCATAAAAAGTGCAAATTATTAAATATCAACAAAAACATTTCATACAAACTATGAATTTTATTCATTAAAGACATGAAACTTTCATAACGATTAGGCTAAAATTAATGAAAAAAATGTTATATACTTTATGAAATTTTCATTGGGTCAATGAAACCATTCATTAAAATTGATTTAATGAAACACCTTTCATTGACTCAATGAGACGTTTCTTTGGGGAATTTTTAATGAAAAAATTCATTGGATTAATGAAGGAATTCATTAATGCTACGCACAAATTTCTATCAGTGTACTGATTATTATTTAGGTACTGGCAATGAGAGCCCATTTTGCTGGGCTGTTTTGTAGTAAATTTGAAAGCAACATTATTATAATAAAATGTTTCAACAAAATTTAAATTTTTCTTTCAGTGCAAAAATTTATACAAAAAAATTGCATCATCTAAAAAATCTATTCCTAAAAAAAAAAAAATTAATACGTAAAAATTAATATTTGTGACTGATTCTGGTAACTGATACTAAAGAATAGCAGTAGAAAAAAACAAACAGTTATAGATACACATCACCTACAAAAAAAAAAAATGTGAATCGTTGGAAATATAAGAGATTCATGTAGAAGATATGATAATAAAAGTTTAAAAGTATTTTGTGTATGAATACATGCTTATACATTTACGGCGTATAATATCAGAGCTGTAAAATAATGCATTCTACATGACGTGTAAGGAATTTTATTGTGTGTATTATTTATTGCTCATAAGCCTACGTTTACATAGAAATATTGAAAAATTTATATGAAGGTCAGTATTCAACGAATAAATCCGAGTAACTTTCTGCAGCGATAGAACAAAAAAAGGTTCTGCCGATTTTTAGATAAATTGAATTTTGTATTACATTAAAAATTCGGCATTAGTTGTGATATATTTATTTTTTAATTTTATTTTTTGAAATTCTCCACACTTAAAAAAAAGTATAAACTAAAATTTACTTAAGAAATGTTGAGGTTAAGAAGAAGAATAAACGTTTTACTCTAAAAATTATTAACACATCAATTTTTAAATCAGACTAGACTAGTTTCTGCCTACTTATGGACAGGCTCATCAGTGATTTTCCATTTAAATTGTATTATTATTTGTGTCTTATAATTGTCAGATTGTCTATATATGATAAATTTTTAACAACCTGCGGCTGTAAGAATCAAACTTGCGCTCATCTTACATTACAAACGTAACAATACCAAGTCATGACCGTTTAGCGATCACACCCAAGTATGGCCTCGAATCTAATGCAGCTAAATTGCAGTTTTCTTTCCTATTAGCTTTTTCTGTTAATGTATATTATACTCAGAAGTGACAACACTAAGAAAACAAATATTCTATTTTTAGATTTTTGTTTATTTTTCTAATCTCCTCCGTCTCTATTTCACAATGTTACCAGATTGGCGTATGGTTTTTACGTTCAGGGTTGACAACTTTTGCGTTTTAAGTTGAGACGTCGCCACAGGGAAAATTTTATAATGTATTTTAGTACAGTGTTATATTAACGTCATATACACGGTCGCAATTAATTTTTAATTAATATGCATTTGACAAATTTAATTCAGAAATCTTACAAAAATATAGTTTATAAATATTTAATTTTTTAGTTCATTTAATTTCTTTAATTTTACTTTCATGGAATTAAGTTAATAATTAATTTTGGAAAATATATTTCTTTTAAGTAAAAAATCTTAAATTTTAAGAATTTATTAAACTAAAAGTTATGAAACTTAAAATTGTATGAAAAAACTAAAACCAAATATCCATCTTACTTAAATTTAGTTTAAAAATTTTAACTTCTTGAAGTTGAGTATTAACTTCTTAAATAT
This sequence comes from Delia radicum, assembly GCA_021234595.1. Taxonomy (NCBI): domain Eukaryota; kingdom Metazoa; phylum Arthropoda; class Insecta; order Diptera; family Anthomyiidae; genus Delia; species Delia radicum. Next base: position 135,388,966 of record CM037852.1, read on the forward strand.
TTGCTTTAACACCTGAAAGCTACCATGGGGTAGTTTACTACCCCAGACAAATTTGTTTTTGTTATAACTTTTTATTGGAAAGTCTGCCAAATCTGATATATTAGGTATTCTTTAACAACATCAGTACAGACAACATCGTGCAAAAAAGGTACCCTTAACAATCGCTTGTATTATAACATCAACTCCAAAGTTGAGCTGGGGTAATAAACTACCTCGAGGTAGCGTTTAAGTGTTTTTTTTTTCTATGTGATCAAAATTTTGTTTTTTGTTCAAAATTGATATATAATTTGATTTTTTTATAAAAAAACTTATAAAACTTATAAATATTATTCGCTTAATAATAAGTTAATACATTTATAGTAAAAAGAGTTAAATAGAGTAATGATTGGAGAAAATAAAGAGATTTCTGATGATTTCTTTTTTTGCACTGGCGAATCCGCTGATTTTAATGAAACTTAGATATGTTGTTGAGGACAAACAAGTATTAGACTCGTATTTTATTTTGTACTTAGTATTAAAGTATTAAAAAAAAACAAAAAATTTGATACCCATATTTCCTATGCTCTGTGCGCAGGGTTGAAACTTATTTGAAATATTTAAAATACGGGTTATAAAAGCTCTTCGGGAAAAGTCGTGTTAAAGCCGACATAAGCATTATTCTATGTTAATTTAAACTTAAACCAACATAATTCTCTATACAAATGTGGTATACGAAAAAAATCGTTTTTGAATAGCAAAAATATTCAGACATGCACGGACATGTTTTATATATCAGTTGATGCGTCTTTAAAATAACTTTCAGTTGATTCCCAATTTGCCTATATTTCAGTAACTTTCCAGCAAAACTTTGGTAATGGGTGCAATAAAGTAATGCATTGCCTTGTAATGTACACTCCTTACCCGTATCATTAGTTTCCAAAAAAAAGTAATGGGTTACCGATAATGTGTTACATAATGCAACACTTTGTAATGTATACTCCTTATCTTCAACATTATGTTGAAACATAAATTAATGAGTTACCAATAATTGGACACTCATGGGTTACATTGTAATGATACATCATTAAATTTTACATTATTTCAAAACATAAAATAATGACTTACCGATCATCAATTACATAGTGCATGAAATATAAGCGTTAAGTAATGTTTAAAATATAATTTTGAAAATCTATATTTAACCCATTACTTTGTGATTTTTTGTAAGCATGAGGGTAAGTTATATATTTTTAACATTACAAACGAGAACTCGAAGCACAACAATTCATTTACGTTTTAAGCAACCCATTATTATATGTGACGATAGCTCAGTTGGTAGAGTTCTCGCCTAACAACCAGAGACCCCAGGTTCGAATCTCAGCACGAACAAGTTATTTATTTCATTAAAAAAAATTATTTGTAATATTTTTTTTTATAAATTAGTTTTTATGGAAATATATTTATAGACACATACTTTTCCGAACCCGGTAACAATAAAAGTAACCAGTTACTGTACCCTCTACTAGGTAATGAGTCCACCCATTACTTTTAGGCTCATTACCTGTAAAATTAATCAGTAAAGTAAGGTGTATTGTAATGCATGGAGCACTATGGCGATACATTACTTTACCCATTATTTGGTAATATGTGGTTTTGCTGGGTTATATAAGAAATATATAAAAAAAACCATCAAAATGGATAATTTTTGACCCCACTTTTTAATCCCTAAACTTGAGATGCACATCAGAGTGCAAACTATAATAAAAATTTAATAATCTTCACTCAAAAAAAAAGTTTACCATATATTTAGTAATTAGAACTAAATTTTAAGAAATAAGAGAATGATTTGGCTCCACAGAAAATGTAACTCAAATCAAGTATACAGTTTTCTTAAAAATAAGTAAAAATCATTTACTGCAATTAAGTAAATTTGTATTAAAATTTAATAAATTTTGTCTTAAATTTTATGAAACTTTACCAAAATTTAATATATTTTTGACTTAAATTAAGTATAAATTTTCCTTAAATCTAGTAAAAATATTTGAAAATCAAGTTAATTTTTCTTAAATTTTAAGAAGCTTGAACTTTTGCTAATGCAAAATTAACTTATTTTTTAGTTCATAAGTTACACTCATATTAAGTAGTTATATTAAAAATAAACATCAAAAATGTTGCTTGTCTGTTAAATTTTTTTTACAATATTATTTATTAATTGGTAATTCTCAAAAGGTATGTACTTGCAAAAATATAAGTGTTTAGGTTTGCCACCTATTAGTTAAGTAATCAATTTCATTTAGTTCTTAAATTAATATTAACGAAAATAATGTTTTGAATGTGAAATTTATTACATAAGTATTACATGATAACTAACTAAAACACTTATATAATATGAACTATAAACCAAATAAGAATTCCAAAGGTTTAAATATTTTAACATTTTTAAGGAAAATATTTAAGAAGTTATAAACTTAATTTTAATTAGTTAAAATTGTTGAACTAAACTTTTTACTAGATTTAAGCAAAATGTTTACTTTAAGCCAAAAATAATTTAAGTCAAAATTATACTAAATTTTAGTAAAGTTTTATAAAATCTAAGACAAAATTTACTATATGTTTAATACAAATTTACTAAATTGAGTTAAAATTTCTTTGGAGGCAAATTAATCCCGAATTTCTTTAAATTTAGTTTAAATTGGTTAATATTTGGTAAACTTTGTTTTAAGTACAAGATATATTGATATAGTCAACTTTCTAATACGTAGTTGCAAAATTCAGTTAAACTATTTTAAATAACATTTATTAAAATTAGCGCAAAATTTGTCAATATTTAACCACGCCTACTTTGCCCACTTTGTGTACAAATTTAAAAGGTTGTTAAATTTTTCTAAGTATAATAAACAAAAACACATTCTTTTAACTTGACATTGCTGCGAAATACTTTTTTTTAGCTAGAGAATTAGCTTGGAAATTGATAAATTTTGTTCAAATATTTAATTTACCCCTTGAAACCCCTTTCGTCGTAAAACTACAAATCGTTAGTAACTTTTCATTATTTTTCTTGGTTTTCTAATAAGTACCTACGTTGAACAATTTGGTAACTAGTAGGGTATTCAAATTACTTGAGTTTGGTTTTGTTCGAGTAAACGAGTACCTCGATTTTGATAAGTCTTAGAACAGTTGTTGCTCGCCACCTGATGGAGAGTTGGCGAACTAATTGAGACTTTTTGGTTCATAGCCATGATTCATTATTTTACTTCGGTGGGGTTAAGTGCTATGGAATACATATGAGGGATAGAAAACTCTTACATATTAATATTCTAAATTGATGTTGTCGTCCCCGGGAATGGAACCCGGGACCATCTGTGCAACAGTCCAATGCGCTTACCATTACACCAACTGAGGTATTTAACTTTTTTCTTTCATTTTTATAAAGTTCGACTTTAAGCATTTTGTGCAAAATATCTAGTAGTCTATACCTTGGAAAAATATAAAGAAATATTTTATTACTTTTTCGCTGTTGTTAAAAAATTTGTCGCACCAAATTCGTTGAAGTTTGGAAGACAGATTTTTGTTCGGTGTTTTATTTTTTTTTTGAAAATATATAATTTTCAATTTATGTGATTAAGGCCCGATTACTAAATGTCCAGTTCAAATTTAATAAACAGTTAAATTGAAAATTTATATGGGAAACAACAACAAATGTGTCAGTTAAAGTCCCAGTTAGTAACTAACGGTGCTAAGTTGAATAGATCCGAATGAAAGTAATACAAAAAGATGATGAATTAAGTTCAATTCAAATCTTCTAAAAAATTTAACACAATCTAGTAGTTTTGCGATTGTGGTGATTTTTTATTTTTGTTGAATATTTAGATATATAAAAATTTATGTTAATTTCAGGAAATGGACCATTTGGTCTTACATTTTTGTATAGTGTTGATGCCTACATAAAATAACCCTTCATTTGAGTATAATAATGACTGTAGTTATTCAAGGATGTTTTAAATAATTGCTATTTAATATTCTATGCATTGGTCTCGGTGAGGAACAGGCTTTCTACAAAATGACCAAAGAAAAAACATTTGTTCTTAGTACAGTATTGGCCATATCAAGGTACCACATTAAAAAGTTATATCCCTGATGAAAAAGTATAACATTTAAATTGAAACAGTAACTGCTATATGGCTTTATATTTAATAAAAAAAAAACTTTTTACACAAAAGAAGCAATTTAATTTGTTTTAAAAAATACTAACTGTTTGTACCCGGTCTTGCACGGGACTTAAATACCTTAAAAACAACACATACTAAAAACAAATTTTTGTGGCATATCTTAAGACTTAAAAAAGATACTAATTTTTTCTCCGATTCCTTATCTTAATTATTACCCACGCCCAGCAGCCAAGGCGACGCCACGCTACCGACGCCTCCGAGACGCCACTCCGACCGTCGCCAAAAAATTAAAAATTAAAAAATTGTTTACGGAACATCGAAACTGGACTCCATAAATTTAATAAATGGTCAAATTTAAACGACTTCTGTTGAAGAGTAACAATTTATATTGCGAAAATCCGTAGTGGATCATACACTTATAAATTTAAAAACAGTTGTATTTTGAATGGGCGCGGTCAATATATAGGAAGTATTTCCTGAGTGCTGCCTCTCTTTTAAAAAAAAAAAAAAAAAAAAAAAAAAAAAATTTGTTAAGCAACCAACAGCTATTTCACGCATTTATTATAAATTGGCATTATCAATAAAAACTTGTATGGCAAACTTGCATATGGTAAAGGGATATTGTATACAAATATTGAGAGAATCCGTTGAAAAATTAAAATGTGTATAAGAAACATAAATAAAAATTTTAAAAAGAAATCAGTTAAAAAACAAAACAAATTTAGAGATATAAACATAAAATTTCCAACAAACAATGGTTGTCAAAGTAGGCGTGGTCAATGAAAAGTATCTTGCCTGGGATATGAGCAGTATTTGCTCCATTTTTGAGCAAGTTCCACCGAGAAAAAAAATGTTTTATCGAAAGTGAAAAATGCATAAAAAATTATTAAAAAGTGGGCGTAAAAGTAGGCGTGATCCATTAAAGGTATGTGGTGATCTTGCCTAGGGTTTGAGGAACACGTGCAAATTTGAGGAAGTTCCAGAGAGAAGGAAAATAATGAACTCAGAAAGTAAAAAAAAAAAGTGAGGGTAAAAGTAGGCGTGGCCAATGAAAAGTATATGGTGACTGAGGTTGGCTGAGGTATATAGAGTGTGTGCACAAAGTTTGAGCGAAATCCGTTGGAAAACAAAAATACATATCAAATTCATATTTTTATATAAAAAGTGGACGTAGATATGGCGACCTTCCTGTACTAAATTTCAGAGAAATTTGTTAAAAAAAATAAAAATTTGTATAGCGAACAAACAGAAATGAAATTTATATACATATATAAAGTGAAATAGAGCATATTTTGATTTACTCGATTAACTCGAATAATCGACCAAAACTGTTCGAGTTATTCGTTACTCGAAATAGGCCATTTTAAGTTACTCGAACACTTATTTGATTAAAATTCATCGATTAATCGAGTAAAGGTTAACCGATTAAATACCCTAGTAACTACTTTAGATAATTTCGAATGTATTATATGCAATACATACATACATTTATAATCGTCATACGTCAACTAAATAAAAATTGAAACAAAACTAATAAAAAAATATTTGTATATAATGGATAGAAAAATCTATAATTCAACTAGCACATACTGCAATGCCAATTTATTTAAATATTCACCAACGTCATGGAATATTTTATTTATTTATATAATTTTTGTACCTCCATTATTGTAGATATAATTGAAAACACGTGTCAAATATTCATAAAATGAAATACACTTTTTTATTATTTAACTTGCATTAAGGAGTAAAATTAATTACGTGTTTTTTGTCATATTTTTCACCTCATAGGAATTCAATTATTTAGGATTTAGAAAATAACGATACTAACTGGATACTCCAATACTTTCAACGGGTTTTAACTCATTAATGCCACGTCATACATCCACTGGACATTTTTCAATTTTTTATATTTTTTATTGATTTATAGTGCATATTTTTGGATTTTTGGTGCATATTATTTAGTTTTTTGTGCATACATATATTGAGTTAAATGCATATTTTAAGAGCATATTTTGGATTCTTTCCAGCATATTTTAAGCTCCTATTTTCCATTTTTAGTTTCATGAAATTTCTTGCCCTGTAGATGACATTTACGCATTTCAAATATAAATGGAAACATATTTAAAATAAATAGAAAACAAACTTTATTTGATATCAAAGCTGTTTCTATTTAATTTAATGTTGTGTCTACTTGATTTTCTAATATTTGAGTTCAGTGTGTTAAATTTTCGATTTTATTTTTCATATTTTAAAATACGATATTTTCACAATCGTAAGAGTTAGTAACCCAAAACTGGGACAATGACATATTTATATGACACTTAATTTCCGTAACAAGTTCGCTTAAAATTGCAGGGAGTAGAGTTTGAAAATTATATATTTTTTGGTGCTTTTATATGGAATGAGTCATGTCTATGGTTTTACACAGGCTTTGCAAGTTGTGAATAAATTAGCAAAAAAGGATTCGATAAAAGTTCGTTAAGATCCAAAAAATTGCATATATCATGTTATTGAAAAGAAAAATACTAGATTCATAAGTTTTTTTTTTTAATTAATATGATTTTTAGAACACAATTAAATAATTTAGAGTTGTTTCTTTTACTCATTTTTGAGGGCCATTGATTCCTCAATAGTTTTTGCAGATTTTTTTTAGACTCTCTATATAGTTTTAATTCAAAAATATCTATAAATATAGATACCGTTCAATAATTTAAAAAACATGTTTAGCCCACCTCACTTGAGTGAATCCCGGATCTCCTACAACTCCATGATATAGTTACTTGGTACTTCCATGTATACAAGCAATCCAATGACCAGTCCCTACCACCAAAGACGAGTAACGCCACGTGTCCTGTGACCCATTCCCACAGTGGAATTAATTGATTAACTTACCAAATATTTTAAAAAGGAGACTTAAAAACTGACATTAACTTACCTAAAATGAGAAGATAAGAAAAAAAAATATATTAATATCATGAAATGGAAATTTTTTAATAATTTTTATTTCAATATTTTCAAAGCTTTTTGTATTCTAGAGAATGATGAAATATAATTTGATCATATTCGATAGACCCATTTTTCGGATCAAATTATATCAGATGAGATCCCATCGGATCACATGAGATAAGCATATGTATGCCATTTTTTCGATCAACTAAGATATATAAGACTATATATGTTCATATATACACATATCGGAACTTTTTTTCATCGGGATGATCACAAAAATAAGAATAATAATAAATAAATGTAAAATAGAAACAAATTTAATTTATACAAGGAACATAATATGTTCCTAATATGTATTATGTTGACAAAATCGAGTAGAAATATAATTTCATTTGTTAAGGAAAATAATTATATCTCTGTTTTCCAGCTTCCAGCAAACACGGCAAAATGGAGCCGAGTTAGCATAGTTTGTGCGAACGTATTTGACGACAAGAAACTGATAATATCTTGATGACCGATGAGAATTATTTATGTTGATTTTACTTATGAGGATATCAGAATGTAAATCACCATTAATCAAGTTAAACAAAAAAGTAACATTAAGCTTTTTTCAACGACTTTGAAGTGTGGGAAGCTTTATAAGAGCAAGACGGCTTTTATAAGGAGGTAATTGTACAGCGATTGTTTTTGAACGGATTCAATTTAATTGGAATGTACTTACCACAATGTAAGTATAAATTATTTTATAACGAAGTAAACATTTGTTGCTATCCAAAACATAAAAAATCTGGTCTATTTTAGAGTAGTAAAACTATCCAGTAAAAAATGTTCGTGTTTTTAGAAGCAGGATAAAACAAATGCGCTGATGTAAGTGCTTACTATCATATACTATTGAAAAGCAGCAAAAGGAACGAATAATTTTCGTTTAAAGATAAACAAACAACAATTTTTATCTTACCCTAACAAGGATGCAGATTGTAAACAGCTTACCCTTATCCCTTATAAGGATGCAGGTTGTAATGCTGGAAGTTTCATGTCGTGGATTAAAAACGATCTGTACCAATTTTCGCGAGTGATTTCCGATTGTGTTTGGTGTTTTCGAGTAGGCAATAAAAAATAATGAGTCATTTAACTGTTTCTGAAGATCTAGCACGTGAAGCGATAAAAAAATAATAAAATGATTATAAAGGGTGTTTTTACACAGGTATAGAACTTTAAGTTGGCAACACTTTTTTAACTGGCGGCCATTTTGTCAGCTGTCAAGTGATTTATGTTTAGTTTGGTTTGGCATTTCAACATGAATAGACTCACGCCTGAACAACGCTTCCAAATTGTGCAAATTTATTTTGAAAATCATGATTCTCTTCGAAATACGTATCGCGCACTACGTCCATTTTACGGTCAACGTAATCGTCCATCAGAGCAATTAATTCGATTAACTATGGAACGTTTTCGCACCACGTTTACTCTAAATAATAATATGCATTCACAGAGACGTCGTACAGTACGTATAGAAGAAGTCATTACTGCTGTAGAGCGTAGCGTAGAGGAAGCCCGTTCAGAACATTACAGTCAATGGTGACCGCTATAGAGCCATGATTACTGACTTTTTCGTTCATCAATTGAACAACCATGATGTGCAGGAGCTGTGGTTTTAACAAGACTGCGCAACATGTCACACAGCTCGTGGCACAATTGATTTATTGAAGGAAACGTTTGGTAACCGCATAGTTTCACGTTTCGGACCCGTAAATTGGCCTCCAAGATCGTGCGTTTTAGCGCTTCTGGATTATTTTTTGTGGGGATATGTGAAGTCGCTAGTCTACGCCGATAAGCCCGAAACGATTGACCACTTGGAGGACAACATTCGCAGCGTTATTGCCAATATACGGCCACAAATGTTGGAAAATGTCACGAAAATTGGACTCCAATATTAGACTACGTCCGAGCCAGCCGTGGCGGTCATATGCCAGAAGTCATATTTAAATTATAAAGCCAGAAGATTATCTTTCGAATATAGTAAATTTGATGTCAATTTAAAAAATTCATATTTGTTTTATTATATTTCAAAGTTATATACCTCTATTAAAAACACCCTTTATAATATGTCAAAAATTTTAACAACAAAAAATTAATATCTGTAGAATTTTATGTAAAATAAATTATGGAAATTCATATTACTACTTTTAACCGTAATAATGTCGACATGAAATATGATATCCTACAAACCATGAAATAACAGCTAAAATTGCCCAAAAGTAATGCTACCAAGTGGGAATTCGCCATATAAAAATCATGGCATATGTAAGCAGGTTTGTAAGGGATTCTATTTTGGCTAACTCCCCTTACAAACCTGCTTGCATGTAAGCAGCGTTTTTGACTGGGTTACTTTTGGAACAATTTTAAACAAAAATCATCGGTGTTAGAATCGACAGTAAAGTGGAAAAGAAATAGTTCTACAATCGGTTCTTTGAAGCTAAAAATTTTGCTGATTTATTAACATACCCTTCTTTAATTTCATATTAAGAAATATTGATTGAATAGCAAATTAAAAAAAAAAAAACTATATTAACAAACAACCACTAAATGTTAGTGCAAAAAAAGTACTCACTCAAAAGTTAGGGAAAAAATTATTATTCTACCTGCTAAACGAAAGCGTTTAAGTGTGTAATGTGCGCCTTTGGTTTGCATTTCGTTTGGTTAGAGATAATAAAAGCAGTAACAACAACAAAAATTTTTATATTAAAATTTCTTGCGATGTTGCCAAATTTCACAACATATTACAATTAAATAATTTTACATTGAATCACAAATATACAACATAATGGTTGGTGGCTACAGAAATAAAAACAACAACAGGCACAACATACAACAACTACAACAATCTTAAACAAAAAAAGACAGAAAGAAAATAAAGAAGAAGCAGAATCAAAAGACAAATAAGATGAAAAAAAAGTTCTATATAATATGGTGCAATGTTGTCACATTTTTTTTTTTGTTTTTTTGTTGCTTTCAAACAGTGTTGACAAGTTGAAATTGGTCTCCAATCTAAATACGAATGTATAAGATAATAATAATACGCGATGGAATTAAAAAAAAAAACAAAAAAAAAAATAATTAATAAAAATTCAATGCAGTTTTCTTTATTGTTGCTGTTACTAGTACTAAATACTGCGAATAGTAGGTACTACAGTAGAGAAAATTTAAAAAGATGCACTCTTCCTTATATGTATGTTCTAAAAAAAACTGTAGTATAAATCTCTTTTCGATATGTTTTGAATCTGGCCAACATTTACTAAGTACACCATTTCTATTTAGAATTGAGAAAATTTTAAAGCGTGATTTTTTAGCTATTTTCTGTTTGGCAACACAGCTGTTTTTGTGTAACATCCCTATTGGGGAATGAGCAGTCAATTGACCTTAAAGTGACTGGTTAAAGAAGGATTTATCACAGGACTGGTATAATTTAATACTGAAGTGGGTTAAGCAGTGTCTATTGTCCTAAAATTACCAATCCTGTGACTGATAAAGGGAGGACATACCACTTAACCAGAATGCTTATTAACAAGAAAAAGCCAGTTGGCCAGAATTTTACCCATTGGAAGCTGTTTAGTTTTCGTTTATTTTATACGACATGGGCCTTTTGCGACAGTCTTGTGGTACGCCCATCTTTGGTTAGTACTGTGGCATGCCACTATGTGGTTTAAAGCAGGACAAATGAGCCCTTCCTATGACAAGCCAATGTTAAAGTTGCCAGTTGTTTACATAGGGTAGGGTTTAGCAGAGGACCGGTCATTGGCACGAGGTGACCGATCCTGTGGCACACGCAGGACCGGTCTCATTCCCCATAGGGATGTTGCTGTTAAACATGTTCAGATTGGTCTGTAATTTAACCATGAATCGACTTACAAACGAACAACGCTTGTAGATTATTGAATTTTATTATAAAAATTCATGCTCGGTTAAGAAAGTGCATCGTGCACTTCTTCCAATGTATGGCCAGTTTGGGCGACTTCTGAGGCTGCTATTCGGAATCTTGTGACTAAATTTCGCACCAAATTTACATTATTGGACATTAAACCACCAACACACATACGTTAAGTGAGGACAGAGGAAAATATCGCAGCTGTATCCGCCAGTGTTGTTGATGACCGTAAATTATCGATTCGGCGCCGTTCGCAGCAATTGGGCCCCTGTTACTCCACTACGTGGAAAATTTTGCGGAAGGATTTGGGTGTAAAACCTTTTTAAATACAGCTTAGTGCAAGAATTGAAGCCACACGACCTACCACAACGGCTAATTTTTGGTGAAATGGCGCTGCTAAAGTTGGATGAAGATCCACTTTTTTATCGGAAAATTGTGTTCAGCGATGAAGCTCATTTCTGGTTGAATGGATACGTGAACAAGCAAAATTGCCGTATTTGATGTGAAGAGCAGCCAGAAGCATTGCAAGAACTGCCAATGCATCCCAAGAAATGCACTGTTTGGTGTGGATTATGGGCCGGTGGCATCATTGGACCGTACTTTTTCAAAGACGACGAAGGCAGGAACGTTACTGTGAATGGCGAGCACTACCATGCGATTTTTTTTTTTAAAATCAAATCCGAAAGCTCTTAAAAAATCAGCCTTTATATGAAATTCCGATTTTCCACTTAAAATTGGGAAATTTTCAAATGAAAATAAGGCTTTTTATTTAAAATTGAGAAAATTCTAAATGAAAGTGAGATTTTCCATTTGAAATTGGTAAAATTCTAAATGAAAGTGAGGTTTTATACTGGCAATTGAGAAAATTAAAATTGACATTTAGACTTTCCATGTGAAATTGAGACTTTCTGTTTGGACTTGAGAAATTTTTTTATGAAATTCGGAAAATTCTATATGAGAATAAAAAAATTGCAAATTAAATAGAGATAAAAATTATATTAATAGTATTTGATATATTTAGTTAGAATACCTCAATAGTTAGTTAGAATACCTCAATACCTCATATACCTCAATAGTTGCAGTGAGCGAAAATCCTTAGGGCTTACCAATATTTTTAACTTTTAAGAAAAACGGGGAAAGCTAGGAAAATTCCAAAAGCGACAAAATAATCTTCATTCCATAAATTATTAATGATTAAATTCATTGTTTAATCGATTAATATTTGTGATATAAGTATTTGAGCTAATTTATATCACGGTGTGAGCTAAGCAAATTATGTTTTTCTATTGCAGACAACTGAAGATTTGGGTGATGCGAATGAAACAATTTTATTGCCGATCATGAAAAGTATTAAACTTTATGAAAAGCAACAAATTAAATCTAATATGACAATATCATATTAGATTTTTGGACCTGAGGTAGAACAATATGCTAACTAAATAAAAAACTTAAAAAAGTAAAGAGAAATTTAATTGGCGCACTCCAATACAATTTCAAAAAAAAAAATTGAAGAATTTGCATTTAATTTTGAAATTTCTGTTGCTTAATGTAATCGAAATTATTCTTAGGTCTTCTTTGCATCATTAATTTGTGTCGGATTAGCTTTATCTAAACGATTTTAAGTGCTTTTTCTTATTTTGGTGCTAGGCTGGATATCTGAGATTTTTAGTTCTTGGGGCCAGTGTACATTGACGTCTATGGCCACTATTGTCAACTTGCAGTATCTACTACAACTGCTTTATAAATATTAGTTGCGACTTTATGCTTAGCAATAAAAAATTTCAATAATATATTTGTCCTTTGCAAGGTATAATGAGAAAATCCTGGAAAAAATCCTGCTAAAGCAACATATTATGCTCACTACTAACTAGAAATGATAAACAAGGACATAATATTGCATTTTGACATAATTTTTAAAAAATATTTTAGTGTTGCAAAGAAAATCTCGATGTATTTTTTAACACATTTTACATTTAACCCAGCTTTCGCCATAACCTTAGATTAGATTGTTTTTCCATATTATACCATGAATAGCGACAACGTTTTAAAACTAAATTTACTCAAAAAATATTATGGAGTCCACTGATGGATCACAAAAATTTTTTTTTGGCAAATCTAAAAAATTTAATTTTAATCTGAGGTTAAAACTTTTTTAATTTTTCAATGAAATTTCCGAAAGAAATTTGTTGCATTTAATGCATGCTGGCTGAGAATTGTTAGTGCATTTTGAACTTTTTTCAGACTCCAGTTTTAATGTTACTGATTCAAGTGAGATTACCCATATGAGTTTTTTTAGATGATTGCCCTTTTAGTGGTCATATTTAATTATTTTAATAAATTTCGCAATTATCGACATCCTTTTTAGAGCAAAATATTGATTTATATTTTTTTTATCAAGATGTTTTTTTCGCAGTTTATTTTGCGGTTAAATTTATCAAGTTAAAAATATTTTTTTTAGATGCAAAAAAGCCCAATGTTGAAATAAAATGACAAGAAATTCAAATTTTCCGGTCAATTAGCAAAAACTATAAAAATTATACAAGTTCGCACCAATTTTAGATTTTTTTTTTTAAATTAATATCAGAAATATCAATCGATTAAAAAATAAAGTTTGATTAAAGATAACTAATCGAATAGGCATTATTTTTGTGGTTTTTTTTTTTTTGAATTTGTTCTACCTATTTACTTTTTGTGGTAAAATTTAAAAATATTGCTGAGTCCAAAATAATTTCGTTCGCTGTATTTGCTTTAAAAATAATAAGTTTTTCTATTTTATAAGGAATTTGTTAAAATTAAAAGTAGAAACCTTAAGTTTATTTGAAATTTTCTTTATTTCATTTGCAGTTTTCTCAATTTTATTTAGAAGTTTCTTTATCTCAAAAAAAATGTCAATTTCATTTATAATATTCCAAGTTCAAATGGAAAGTCTTAATTTTAAGTGAAATGTCTAAATTTCAATTGTAACTTCCTCAATGTCAGTTGAAAGATCTCAATTACATTCAGAATTTTTTTAATATCAAATACAAATCTCATTTCAATTTGAAATTTTCTTAAAAAAAATTTTAATTTTATTTGGAATTCTCTTAACTACATATAGAAATTCTTAAATACATATCGCTCATTTACTAAAAGACTGGTGTAACTCAAAAAACACAATTTTGCAGTTTTCAATCCATATCTGCTTAGCTCGACCTTTTCTCTATTTATTTGGTGACGTTTTTTTATAAATAGTTTTTTTTAACGAAATTCGATAATTATCGAGAGACCCATGAGTAGCTAATATCGCTCTTTTAGCAAATGAGCGATATTAGCTACTTCAAAAATTTTCGACACCTGTTGAAACTGACTTTAGATGCCTCTTCTTCGTCCAGGTTTTATGATTTGAACGGAACGGTGGGCAGGGTTAGGTTGACTATACTTAAAAGCTAGAACAAGCAAAGTTTCACTATGAAACGTCGCGGTGGACCTGTACCGAACACAATTGATTCGAATAATGACCGAAATATACTACAAATTCACAAATTTCCCAAAAATTCCCCATTTTTAAGCTATACAACTAATAGTTAAATTCTAATTAGCTTGAAATTTAAAACCTCCATAATTTTTGCTATTAACGATTAACGCGAGAATTTAGCATACTTAAATATGGGCTAACAAATACACAAAAGCTTATTCATGTCATATAAAAAAAAATTAAAAAACATTTAAAATATTTTAACGCAAAGTGTCGACAATTTTTGAAAGTCGTCATATGAAATTTTCTCAATGTGAAATAGAAAATCTTAATTTGATTTGGAATTTCTCAATTGCAATTAAAAACTTCTCAATTTCAGTTGAAAATGGTGTAAAATTTGGAAAGTTTCGAGAATAAAGCTTAAGACAATGCCTACCAAGGGGGTATTATACTCAGGGAACTACTGCTTTATAAATATGTAGTTGTTTGGATTGTAATACAGTTTCTTTATTTTTAATGTAACTGTCAGTCATTTGTAGAACAAATTAAATTTTTTGACTGAACTTGTAGTTCATTTAAAAAAACAAACCTCATCAAATTACTGTATTATGATTTTACATTTATTTTATACAGTTGTTTTTTATTATTTAAAAAAATAAATGTGTGTTTCACAGTTATATTAGTTTTTTGTTTTTATATACATCGAGATTATTTTTATGTTATTTTCAATTTATAACGAGCTTTCAACCTCCGTATATTTACAAAAATAAAGCAAATCAAACATATTAGCTAGGTTGATACTAGTATTTCGATCTGGCTAAAGATCTCATCAGAACACGAAGTGTTTATTTTTTACTAACTATGTGGTTCATTTTTACTACAATTATGGTTCATTTTTTGAACATTAAAAACCAAATGACAGTGTTAATTGAATTTACTGAAATGTAAAACGTCCTTTCTTTAAGTGAAATTTCATTTGTTTTTAACTACATTTGAAGTGGTCTTTACCTACATATTATTCTAAGTGTATATAATTCCATTCGAATAGAATTTTCACATCGAAATTAAGTAATAGAAAGTATTTCTGAATAGCTTAAAACGAGACAATGATCTAATAAATGCGAAAAGTAAAAAAGAAAAGTTGCACTTTTGCCGACAGTGAGGCTATCGAAACACCTGTCATTAAGTTTGGGAAAATTTATAAAACAGTTACTATTCACATTATCATCACTGTTGATGATGGAAAATAGGCAGCCAGGCATTCATAGTAGAGTGGAACATGCATCTTCGTAGTAGTACATAATTTTTTATTTTAGTTTTTTTTTTATATATAAAAAAAATTGTAAATATTATAATAAAAAAAATGTAGTGAATATACGATGAAGAGTTATAAAAATAGAATATAATGTAAGAAAATGGAAAAAAAATATATATTATATGATGAATATAAAACTATAGAGAAGAAACAAATGTAAAAAAAAAAAATATTGTAGGTACCTATTAATAAGTAATACAAAGTAAACTTAATAAAAAAAAAGATAAGAAAATTTATTTTAAAAAATATATTTTTCTTTAAACAACTAAACAATGTCAGAGTGCGAGCTGATGATGAGGAGAAGGAAGTTAGTAGTGTTGCATTCACAAATCGCTAAAAGGGGGTACAAAGTTTAAAGGCTGATCACACAATGTTGAGGACAATTTACAAATGCTGCACACAGAGAACAATTTTGCTATTTGCCAACTGAAATTCGGTTATTACGACTCAAATTGGGTTATTACGAATTTCAGTCGGTTGGCACAACTTACCATTGGTTTATACAATAAAGTTCGGTTAATTCTACTGAATGTTAGTTCCAACACCAAAAATGTTCAGAAATCGCATGCAAATATTGTTGTACTAACTGAATTTATAAGTTGCTACCATTAAAATACACCTTACAATTCGATTGGCACTTTATTTCTCTGTGTATGTAGAAAAATCTCTTACTAGGGAATTACGCCGAAGGGTAGACATTGATTTTAATGTATCTTATACACTACGTTGCATAACTATGCAACTTTTGCTATTTTCTTTTTTTCAATATTACAAACATTTTTTTAAAACTTTCAACTTTTTTTTAAGAGTGTAAAATTTAAGAGATAACTTTAATGATTTAAGAGAAAAATTTTTTAAAAATATGTTTCAAAACTATAATTTTACATAACTTTAAACAAAGAAGAATAGCAAGTAAAAAAAATTGAAGAATTAAATTTGTTTATTATGCAATTTTAATCAATTTGGCATAAAATTGCTTTCTGATCAAGATCGGCGTAATATAATCAACTGTGCCAGCAACACAATGAAGAGTCTCAATCAGATAATCGACGAATGTAAGGTAAATGAGTCCAAATCAACCACAAGTAGTCCCTTAAAGGATGCCAAGAGAATTACTCGCAAAAAGCTGATGTCTGTGCCAAGTGCGTTGTGGTGTAATGGTTAGCGTTTTGAACTGTTTGACAGATGGTCCCGGGTTCGATTCCCGTTGACGACAACATTAATTTAGAAAAATAATATGTATGAGTTTTCTATCACTTATATGTATCGCTGCGCCCACCTTCGGTGTTCCCATAGCACTTAACCCCACCGAAGTAAAATAATGAATCAGGGCTATGAAACAAAAAAAGCTTCAATAAATTCGCCAACTCTACATCAGGTGGCGACCAACAACTGCTCTGACTTATCATCTCGCGCAATTGCAGTGTTGCCATGTTTGAAGCCCTTCATCTTTCACCACCTTTCATCTCTCCATTATCCCCTTTAAAAAGAAAGCAACACTTTAATTAATAGGAAGAATTTCCTGAGTGTTGCTTCTCTTTTTAGAAAAAAAAAAGAAAAGGTTATTACCCCGCCAAGCCTTTGTCTAATGCAAGCTTTTAAAAATGTTTTTATTTTTAATTTTCGAGCGCTCGTATAAATTTTTATTAAGATTTTCTGGCTTTAAAAAAGTATAAATTTTTATTTACTTTTTTGTTTTTTTAAGTGATTTTTCAAAAATTTGTTACTTTAGTTTTTACCGTTTTTTAATTGCAATTTTATTGCAGAATTTTAAAATTTGTTGTTAAATTTTCCGGCATTTATTTTATTCTCCGATTTCTAACCACCGAAACATATAAATAAATCTAAAATTGCAAGAAATTTCTACGGATTTTTGTGTGACAAAATGTCATCTATTTAAATTTGGGAAAGAATTCCGACACCTTTGATGATGAAAATCTTGAAGAATAACGATGCTATTTATGTTTTCGAAAGCTTGTAGAATTTTGATTCTGAAAGAAGAACAGAAATTCAATACAAAAAGATTTAAGACTTATTTTTAACTTTTCCTTTATTATTTTGAAAGACGATTTACAACCTGTATTAAACATATTTTGGCTGAATTTCAGTTTATGGGGGACACCCCTAGAGAAAAAATCTGAATATGCCATCCCCTTCAGAATGTTCCCAGGAGTACGAAAATCATAATGAATAAGGGGGCTCACGCCCCATATGGGCGTGGAGTCGAAAAACGACCCGGCTCACCTACGTAGACAATATGGGTATCAAATGAAAGCTAATGTCTTCACGATTCCAAAAATAGCCATAGTTGCCAGATCGGGCGGTTTTTGCAGCCGATACGGCCATTTTTGTTAAATAGGGGCGGGGGTGAAAAACGACCCATGCCACCTACTTAGGCAATATTGGTATCAAATGAAAGGAAATGTCTTCACGATTCCAAAAATACCCGTAGTTGCCAGATCGTCCAGAATTTGAGGAAGATATGTTAATTTTTATAAAATGGGGGAAGGACTTTTTTTTGTTTATTTCTTTTTAGCTCGGCCAGAGGCCGAGCACTCGAGATCCCCGCCGTCTAGAATTAAGACATACTGGAGTTAAAAACCCCTAAGCCCGGCCGTAGACCGGTCACGCAGAAAGAGTTTTGCCGCATTGCGGGAAAACTGTACAATCCGCTAGACCCCGTGCCAGAGATTGTAGATGAGTCTGAAGACAGTGAAGATGAGGATGAAGACGACTAGATGCAGATGGCATCTTGGCCGTGAGAAGCGTGGAAACTCACAACTTTACGTGAGTTCTCATGCTTCTCCAAGGGGATTGATTTACTATGACCTCCACGCGGTAATCCCTGGGTAACGCTAACAATAGTAATCTTTTCGCACAAAATGCTCATTTTTGTTTGATTTTAACAAAATATAAGCAAAAAAAAAAGGAAAAAAAAAATTTCCCCCACCCCAAATTTTGCCAAAATGGCCATATCGGCTACAAAAATCGCCCGATCTGGCAACTACGGCTATTTTTGGAATCGTGAAGACATTAGCTTTCATTTGATACCCATATTGTCTACGTAGGTGGGTCGTTTTTCGACTGCCACGCCCATAAGGGGCGTGAGCCCCCTTATTCATTATGATTTTCGCACTCCTGGGGTCATTTAAGGGGGCGTGGCATTTTTTTTTTTCCAGGGGTGTCCCCCATAAACTGAAATTTTGCCCATATTTTAATAGCGCAAATATTTCTAATAAAATTACGATATTTGATATATTCGGGAGGATGTCGAGTGCCACTCTAATGAAACGTCATAGTTTTGTCAGCACTGGTATATGTTATAAAGGACAACAATCTAAAGTTGACCTGTATTTTTTAAGTGACATTTTGAAGGTTTAATGGTTGAAAAGTGTTGAGGTCAAATATTACCTTATTTTTAGTTTTTTTGATAGTTGTGGCATTTCTTCCAAAGAAACTATAGACGAATGTGGTATCACTGAAAAGTATTTCATTTTGATTATTGTTGTTGTTCCAAAAAATTTGGTATTTTTTGGGTTTTGTATATTTTATATAGGGGAGTACTTAAAAAAAAACGAATTTTCGGTAAATTTACTTCTAATATTTGTTACTTATATATGTATAATATTATATATCGTTGGAAAACATATTAAAAAAATACACAGCATGAAGTAAAACCAACATTAAATTAGCAAAAAAAAAATTTTTTTGAAAATATCGATATTTTTGGCACTTTTTGTGTGGGAGCATGACCTAAATTTTCAAAATTAAATCCAAAATGTATATTTATTTAATTAACTTTAAAAAATATGAAGTTTAATATGCATATAGCCTACACGCAGCGAAAAATTTAGCTCTTTACCAACTCAAATTCAAATTTGGTTATTACTAAATTCAGTCAGTTGGTAAAACAGAACATTAGTTTTCACAACAAAGTTCGGTTAATTCAACTGATTTTTTACTTGCTACTGCCATAATATTCAGAAATCTGATATAAATATCGTTGCACTAACTGAACTTATAAGTTGTTACCATTAATATACACTTTTCAATTCGGTTGGCACTTTATTTCTCTGTGTGTATGCCAAAATTGGCCTTTCGTCAATACCCCGATCAATTTCGAATATCGAAAAATCAAAAATACGTGTCAATTTAAATTCAATAAATATTAATATATGTAAATTTTGACATCGTACCGGTATACACCCCCATATAAAGTACCCAAAAATAACAAAATTTTTTTGGAACAACAATAATAATAAAATTTTTACAAAAAAAATTGCACCGGGGGAATGCTCCTCCGAAACAGTTTTTCAGTGATACCATATTGGCCTATAGTTTATTTGGAAGAAATGTCAAAACTCTCAAAATAAATCAAAATGGGGTCATATTTGACCCCACTTTCTAACTCTTAATAAAACATTCGAGATAGCACATATGTATATAAGATTCATTCAAATCGGAGTGTACCCTTTGGGATAGTTCCCTTGTTAGTGCAGTAGCAATAGCGAAACCAAGTACAAAGTTTTTTTAAAATACTCTATAATAATGTTAATTAATTAAAGTTTAGGGTGAGTGAAAAGGGACTGAGAGGGGTGGTGAAGTGTAAATTACAAATTGAGAAACCATATCTATTAAAAATAAATCAACGGCGTCAGCAAATAGATAATGCTACAAAAATACATTTTTATTTTATTACTCATCTTTACGATTTCATATGTCAGAGCCAGGAATTTATTTGGGGGTGGGGAGGTTCCGATTTTTGTTAAGTTTTTTTTTTAATAAAACTGTTTTATTAACGAATTTTGGTTTCCACAAGATCAAATGAATTAGTATGGCAATTTTATTGTTCTCATTTTTAAAGCCTAAAAAAAAATTGCTTCAGACTTTTTTCAACCCAAAACCAATCAACTCAGCAGAGAAGGCAAATTTGCCTTTTTTTTTGGCATATTTGCAATTTCTACATAAACTTGCTCATTTGGCAATATTTTTTTTACTTTTAAAATGCTTTTTCTTAAGATGTTTGAGCTTTGAAATAGCCTTTTTCTGATTTTCTCCGCTTTAAATGCTTTTTTCTTGAAATTTTTTACTTTTTCTTTCTAGTTTTGCTATTTTTTTTTACTTTTTCCAATATTTTGTTGCTATTTTTTGTCTTCTCTGGAAATCAGATAAATTCTGTGCAATCACACAGTGAATAGTTTCACCAATTAAGTCATATAAAATGTTCATTAAATAACTGAACATACCCGAGTAAAAATAATATTATTAAACATTGTGAAATAGAGACTGAGGAGATTAAAAAAATAAACAAAAATCTAAAAATAGAATATTTGTGTTTGTTAGTGTTGTCACTTCTGAGTATAATATACAATAACAGAAAATGCTAGTAGGAAAGAAAACTGCAATTTAGCTGCATTAGATTCGAGGCCATACTTGGGTGTGATCGCTAAACGGTCATGACTTGGTATTGTTACGTTTGTAATGTAAGATGAGCGCAGGTTTGATTCTTACAGCCGCAGGTTGCTGAAAAATTTATCATATAGAGACAATCTGACAATTATAAGACACAAATAATAATACAATTTAAATGGAAAATCACTGATGAGCCTGTCCATAAAAAGGCAGAAACTAGTATAGTCTGATTTAAAAATTAATAGTATTTATAATTTTTAGAGATATGTGCGCCTCGGTAGGCTAGTTGGTAGCGTGCTGGCGAGGTACTGGTCTGTTTTATAATTATTTATGATTATATGATTATTAATTAATAAAAAAAAAAACAAAAAAAAAAATTTTTAGAGAAGAACGTTTATTCTCCTTCTTAACCTCAACATTTCTAAATTATATGTGATCTAGTTTCGTAAAATTTAATATAGTTAAGTATGACATCATGTATAGTAAGCTACAATTTTACTTTCCCTTGTAATTTTCCGTAAAACGGCATATTTAATTGTATCTTACAATATGTTACATGCGCGGCTCCAGCAATTATTATGATGGAAATTTTCATACGCCTCAGTGTACAAAAAACAACAAACACATGAAATTGTACATAATGGCGTATACAATTTCCGTGTATATTAATTGCTGGAGCCGCTCATTATATGCTATACCATACGTGATTAGACGAGTAATATATAATTGGATTGACAGAATTAAATTAATATATGTGATTAAACAACACAATTTATTGCCCCATGAAAAGTATTTACATTTTTAAAGTTGTGGAAAAGTCACATGTTTGTTTTGAAATACATAACCATTCTACTCAAAATTTCAATATCAACTCGAATATTTTCATTGAAAATTTCTGTTGCAATTATCTGAAATGAAGATCCCAATTTATTGTATTAAACTTCAAAAATTTTAGTTTGACGTATCAGTTTTTGATTGTTACGAAAAAAAAAAATTAAATTTAACTGCAGGGTTAATTCAAATTGGACTCTTAATAATCGGACCATAAGATCTGGCCTACCTGTACTAAATTTAACAAATTTATTTTCACTAGACTGAAACATATCAAATTATATGAAACTCAATGTAATATAATCCATTTATATACAATTAATTAGTTATAGCTCTATATGACTAGGTTCACACACGGCAATTATACTTGCGCAATTCTTGAGTTTATAGAAGAGGGAGGAAAAGAGAATGGAAGGGGTACATACTTGCCGGTACTCCAATTCCGTTTTGTTTTGTCATCCGCAATTTTCAACACTGCAGGTTGATATACGAAAATTGCTGAACAAACTTTTCCTGTGTGAACACAAAAGCAATTTCAAAGGAGAATTGAATAAGAATTGCGCAATTATAATTGCCGTGTGTGAACCAGGACTATCAAATTTGATTTTGAACATTTCTTTGTTGCATCATATTAGTATTTTTTAATCGGGTAAAAATGGTTGATATAGATATATACTTTATACAATTATGTATTATGATATATTATAATATATAAAATATTGCAAATATATCTCAAATTATATCTTTTTTTATATTGTACTTCATATAGTGCAATATATAAAAACATGCAATTATAATATGGAATTATAGATTGCATTTTAAATATCATTCAAGAGGTGGTTCAAGCGTTTTCAGAACATTCCGATTTACAGGTATGTTATTTATACAAATGTTACTTATTTTTGTCGCCTCTATTATTCTATCAAAGTTTTATTAAGAGTTGTAGGTTTCACGCTACCGTTAGTAGGTCTTAGACCTGTTAACTTATCTAAAACTAAACAAAGTTTAAGGCTTAACCATAGTTAAAATTATATAGAAATATCTTTGGTTAAAGTTAAACTCTGGTTATTCATAGAAAAGTTACTCGCCCTTAAAAAATGGGTATTTAACCCTCTACCTGCAAACGATGTTTTGCAACGAAATTCAAACCATGTGATCCACTCGAAAAACAAATAATAAGTTCTTTAACAAAATTGTTTATCGTTGCCTAATTTAGGCGATAATGTGCCAAAGTATTTTAGGGTGCATTTTGGAAACTAAAGCGTATAAAAGAGAAGTTTTGTACAAAAAATACTTCTCTTACCAAGATAAACTATTTTTTTTTCGAAAAACTATTTTTTTTCTTCTCCTATTTAAGAAGATATTGCAATTTTCGCTTTTTGGAAAAAGCGAAATTATGCGAAAAAGCATCTAAACTTCAATTTATATTGTTCTAACTTCAACGCTTTGCTACTAATACTTAATGTCTTCTTTCTGCAAAATTTCATAATAGTTTATAAGTTATAAGTTAAGATGATGTCCTTTAGAGGGCTCCTGATAAAATCCTGTGAGTCCTTGGACTAAAGTAAGGACTTATTATTAAATAGAAAGCTTCAATCTAACTTATATTTTATTATAAAGAATTTTTAGTCAACATAAATTGATTTTTTAGATTTTTGAAATTTTTAAATAATTAGTTTTTGAAGTTATACGAAATTTTGTTTTTGAAGTTTTCTCGCTTACAAACCGTGGACGAGGCACGAAAAATTTCTTAGCAAAATATTTCGAATTTTTTGTGGTAAATTTTATGAAGACTGCCCTGAGGGAGCCTTACCCGTTAGAGGGTTAAAATTACTTATTTCTAGAAATTTTAATTTTCAAATTAAATATTAAATTAAAGTCACTAAAAGCATACCTACTATCGGCTAAAATTATATGAAATCGGACATAATTTTATCCATCCAATTATATATAATTTAATGTCCCGGATATGAAAAAATCTTGGATAAAATTGTATCAAATGAGATATAAATATATTAGACTTCATACCAAAATTTTTACCCGGGTATGCAAATTTGACATTCCGCTGGTTTGTGTGTCTATCTGTCAATAATGCACACAGTTTTTTTCAAGTATACCCAAGTAAAAAAGTTTAAATATACTCAGATAAATTTTTTTTTTAACAGAACAATACTGTCGATATTGTTAATACTACGTTCTGCCCACGCATAACCAACCGTTGCCGACGCTTTGCCGATTGTATTTTTATATTATTCAACATAAATGGACATATAATTATATATAATTACCCAGGTAGAAATTTCCAACCGTACTAAAAAAAATAGTACTGGCAAACTACTATTTTTGTTAAACCCACCGTGTTAAAAATAACCAAAGTTTCAACTAATATTGTACAAGGAAAACACTATTTTGCTTGCAAAGCATGTGTTCTGCCATTACCTCCAGCAAAATTGTTTGCCAATATTGGTTTTAAAAATATTACAACCAAGTACAAGCATTTTTTTTAATATTTCATTATCTATAGTGTCCGACCGAACAGTTCGGCCAAAAAACTATATTTGGTCGGTTTTTGGGTATCTAGAGGCAATGATTATAAATCTTTTAATTGGAAACATGTTTGTTGAGCCAATTTAATTCGATTTTGTGTATAAAATTTAAGAGAAAAGCCGAAGTTTAGCTATAAAGTTAAAAGTTCGGCCGCCGAACTATTTTCGATTTAGCCGTACTTTTGAAGACCGAACAGTGAATTTATTGCTTAACTACGGACTTTTCTTTAAATTTTTCACTCAAAATCGTCTCTAATCAGCCCAATAAACATTTTTCCATTCGCCAAATTTGTCCATAATGTTTTAAAATAAAGAATACAGACCAAATGCATTTTCTGGCCGAACTGTTCCGTCGGACACTAATTATATATCACACTTAACCCTTTCACGACGAATGGTTGATATATGTGTAATTTTTTTTTTTTTTTGTAGTAGCTACAATTTGAAACCATTTGAAAACTATTTTTTTAAAAAATAATTAGTTTTTGAAATTTAATGAAATTTTGATTTTGAAGCTTTCTCGCTTCCAAACCGTGGATGGCACACCAAAAATTTCTTTGCAAAATATTTAGCAAATTTAGTTTTCTATCGGAATATATTAATTTCTAAGTATAAAACGCTCATTTGACGCATTTGTGGTAAATTTTATGAAGGCTAGCTACCCTGAGCAGCCTTGCCTGTTATGGGGTTAAAAATAAATATACTGTATGACAACTCAAACAACTACAAATATTTACAGCAGAAGTTCGCTGAGTGTAGAAATTTGTTACTAATTATTTATTTATTTATTTATTTCGTCTATGGATACAAAAATCCTTACAGACTAGCAAAATTATGACAAACTTAAAATATATCATTTAATACAGTTTTAAATTGATAGTGGTTAACACTTATATCTAATTGATTACAATATTTATTAAACAATCTCAAAACTCTAGTAAGAGGTTCATTTAACGCATAATTAGTTCTATGTACATCAATATAAAAGAACTTATCTCTAACTCTTAACGATCTAGAAGGAACATATAATTTGATTAAATGCAATAATTCTGGGCAATCAACTACACCACAAATAATACCATGTAAAAAATTTAAGGCAAAAATGGTCCTACGTGTTTCCAAAGTTTTATTGAAAATAAATTCACATTTATCCTCATAGGATGGAACAGAAAATGTAGGATCAGAAGGAGATTGATTAACATTAACATTTAGGAATGGGAGAGCAAATTTTACAAATTTAATTTGAATTTTCTCAATACGATTAATATGGATATCCGCTACAGGGCTCCAAATAAATGATGCATATTCTAGCCTAGATCTTACAAAAGAACAAAACAGAACTTTTTTTGTGGAACAATCAAAAAGATTAGCAGAATTACGACGTATAAATACTAATAATGAATAAGCTTTAGGTATAATGAAGTTCAAATGGCTACAAAACGATAATTTGTAGTCAAAGACTACACCGAGATCCAATATTTCATCAACAGATGAGATAATATGACCTTTAATACTATATTGCGAATGTAAAGTATGAAGGCATCGATGATATTTCATATAAAAACATTTCGCAATATTAAAAGGCAAACCATTACGGTCAGACCATAAAACGACTCTAGACAAATCCTCCTGAAGGTCAGAAATGTCTCTAAAAGAAGAAATTGATTTAAAAATCTTGAGATCATCAGCATACATGAGGTGCTGAGAATTTTTGAAACAATGAGAAATGTCATTAATAAAAATATTAAACAATAAAGGACCTAAGATACTGCCCTGAGGAATACCAGAGGTGGGAGTAAAAAAATTTGAGTAAACTCCATCCACAGAAACTGCAGCATATCTTACAGTCAAATAAAATCTAAACCAACTTAGCATACTAGAATGAAAACCAATGCTAGATAACTTAAGTAACAGTAGTTCATGTGGAACCCTGTCAAATGCCTTTGCAAAATCCAAATAAATTGAGTCTACTTGAAACCCTTTTTCAAAGCAAGAAACACAGAAATTGGTGAAAACTGCTAAATTTGTGGTGGTAGACCTTCCAGCCACAAATCCATGCTGTGATAACGATATATAGCGCTTAAGTTGAAAAAAGAGTTTATCATAGACAATACATCGAATTCGATTTAATTTTATACAATTATATCGAAGTCGATACAATTTGATGTATTTTAGAAACAATTATTATCGCATATCTAATTTAATATAATTTTATGTAGTCCCATATAAAGTTTTTTGACTTGGGTTTTTAATTCTACTACTTATATATGAATGAATTATAATTTAAAAAATAAAATAACTGAACAAAAAAAAAAAAGTGAGAAAGTACTTGTATCTTTGTATGTATTCAAAATATCAACAGCAGTAAAAAAAAAAAAAATACAAGTACATTATGTACTCTAAAGCAAATACATAATACAATATACATATCATGCATACTAGGAGTATGTACAAGTATGTAGATATGTATATAAATATATATGTAGGTATATACTAAAAATACATACAGAAAAGATAGACAGACGGTTTGCATTGCAAAAAATGAAAAAAAAAAAATCAAAATATAAAAAAAAACGCAAACAATTATTTTTTTTTCCAGAGCAAAAGTAAGAAGAAAAAAATTGTGAACTAAATTGAAAAAAAAAAAAAAATAAATAAATAAAAAATATGAACTAACTTATCCATTCACTCACTTACTAGCACGACTGCCCAACTAACTGCCTGACTTACGTACCGTACCGCCTGCCTTTTACCGACAACATTCAAACGACAAATTTCTAGAAAATAATAAAAACGTGTATAGTTTGAAAAGACAAAACGTCTATTTGACTGTTTGTCTAAACGTCTAAAAACAAAAGCAAAATATAAACAACACAACAAAACAACATTTATCCATCGAAATACATTTTTAAATGCGTTTTAACCTGGTAATGGTTAGTAGTAGCGATGTTATATGATGATGGTGGTGGTGGTGGTGGTCGGGTAGTCTGTCGCTGGGTCGCTCTTTATGTTGTTCAGTCAAAAAAGGTAGGCAAATGGATTTGGTTAGATGGAGTGTATAGTTGTTATAATGCTGGAGAAGAGGTAATATGGTGATTCTGTTTTGGCATGGCCACTTTATAATATATTAAAAGAAATACAAACAGTAGAAATACGAGCGTGGTCCTAAAATTAGCCGACTTCAAGTATAGATGGCAGCAGTAGTTTGAAAAAATTACTTTGGTAAAAAATGGCAACCTTATAAAACATATGTTTTAAGTTTCAAGGCGATCTTAGTGAATTTGTAAACATGGAACAAATTAGTCTTTCATTACAAAGGTCTCAATCCTACTCTAGTCTAGATTCTTCTCTAAGCGGAGTCTAGATTCTACTCTAAGGGGAGTCTTCTCGATTACGACTATAAAGTAGTGGGTGGCAGAGTTTAGACGAGGCCGTTTGCAGCACAAAATACCAATTTCTGGTCGCGGTGCATAGTGCCACTATAATCTAATCTTAGACGAGGCCGTACGAGCTGCCAAGACGAACACCGTAGTGGTCGACCAATTGAGGTGTCCACGGCAGAAACGGTTAACAAAATCTACAAAATGGTATTGGATTATCGTCGGCTGAAGAAGAGTGAGTGAGCTGGCTGAAATGATAGGCATTTCAAAAAGTGAACGAAAACAGCGTCGTAAAGATGTTTCAATAGAGTGTTTGGCGATGTTTCCACCGCAATAAAGCCGAGTTTTTTCGTTGATTCTTAACCATGGATGAGACTTC
Source organism: Delia radicum (assembly GCA_021234595.1). NCBI lineage: Eukaryota > Metazoa > Arthropoda > Insecta > Diptera > Anthomyiidae > Delia > Delia radicum. The sequence continues at coordinate 135,417,308 of CM037852.1, forward strand.
AAAACTAAGACAAAGGAACAGTCAACAGTCAGTGGACCGGAATGGGAGAATCGTGTCCAAAGTAGGTGAAGACAGTTCCATCTGCAACGTCTGTTCTTTGGGATGCGAGTGGGATACATATTGATTACCTTAAAAAGGAGAAACAATCAACGGTGAGTATTATGCTAACATATTGCAGTACTTCAGTGATGAAATTATGGAAAAACGAACGCATTTGGCGAAAAAAAGAAAGTGTTGTTTCATCAAGACTGCACCAGTTCACACATCACACTATTGCCATGACTAAAATCAATGAATTAAAGTTCGAATTGCTTTATCACGCAACTTACTCGCCAGATTTAGATCCCTCGGATTATTTTCTATTTCCAAACCCGAAAAATGGCTCGGTGGTAAAAGATTAACCAACAATGAAGAGTTGGAGTCTGCGGTTGATGGCAATTTTAAGGAGCTAGACATTTATTACTGGGAAAAGTGTATCGAGCTAAAAGAATATTTTATTGAGAAATAAAGAAAAATTTTCCGAAATTTGTTAAGTATTCGTTGTTATGTGGGCTAATTTTGGTACCGTCCTCGTACATTACTAGTAGATATCTAGTAGATATAACACAAAGTATATACAACAAAAATAAATAATTTCGTGTAATTGTTAGATGTAGATACACAAAAACATGCAAAATTCGATTCTATAAAATGTATAAAGATATTTAATTTTGTTAAGTAACCCAAACGCAAAAAAAAACTCTAAAAAGATACAGTAATGGATTAGCTTGCCAGCCATTACTGTATTTTTTTAAAACTTTTTAGAAAATTTTGCCAACTTTGTAAATTTACTGACTTTAGAACTTCGAAAGTCGCCCAGGCAGTTGCTTTCTAAATTCATTTTCCAAATTAATAATTTAAAGAAGATTTTTTCATATTCTCAAACCTTGAGAAAATCGATTCAAAATAACTCCTCGATTCTAAAACATTTTCCATAAAAAATTTCGGGATCGTAATTATTGTGCGAATGCAATTTAATTATGTCACGTGAGTCATGCGTGAGTAAAAACAAATTGTTAATGCGTGAATGTGCACAAAATATTGCCCATAAAATTTCAATTAAACATTTGTTTGATTTCAATTGTTACAATTAAAAGTTTAATAATACCAAACATTTTACATTTAAATTCCAAAAAAAAAATTTAAACAAAAAGTTTATTTTGCGATGTTTCATCATAAATTATGACGTGAGCAAGATTATTCGACTTCAAGATTAGTTTTGTTTGTTAATAAATATATTAACGAAAAACAGTGAAATGTTATTTATTAATAACAAATTTCTTCAGCTGCCAATGCAATGCAGAGTGATACATGTAATCACTTCTCGTCACCGAAATACATAAAAGGACCAATGCAGACGAGGCTAGGGTTGCCATATTTGAAAAGTGAAAAAAAGTACATTGATGAAAAAAAAAACAGTACTTTTCAAAAAAAAAACAGTACATTTTTGTATTTATTGTTAACATAACCTTTACTTCAATACATCACATATTTACTTAAAATAAGTTAATACACCGAACCAAATAGCGCAGGTAAAATCAACAAAAAAATTTTCGTAGATCTTTAACGAAATTTTGTCAATTTTTTTTTTTAAGATTTAACAAATTTTATTCAAATCAACAAAATTTCGTCATGTTTACATCCTCTAAAGAAGTAAAATTGACTAAAGTTCATCAAATTGTCTAAATTTCGTAAAATTGGCTAAAATTATTAGTTTGGACGCCATTACTTTTTGCATTGGACAGTGTCATGAAAAAAAATTGTGTTTACAAACATCCATTGCTTGAAAAGTAAACAAACCAAACTTATATATGTATGTACAAAGAAACGAAGTGGTATTAATACAGGGAGATTCAAAAAATATGTAAAATATACAAAAAAAAAAACAGTACAAAAACAGTACAAATCCAAAAAAACAGTACTTTTGCGTACTGTTTTAGGTGTTGTGAATAAAACAGTACATTTTTCAAAAAACAGTACATGTACTGTTTAAAACAGTACGAATGGCAACCCTAGACGAGGCAGAAGTGACCAATTTTTAATTTTTGAAGGAAACAGATCAACACTTTACTCATATTGTTAATTAACTTAGTGAGAAGTAACAAAAGTACTTGGTCGAAAAAGGAACACTTTGTCAATATGGAGTTAAAACACCGAAGGTACTCCATATCGCCTGCAAGTAATACTATGTGTTTTTTGAAGAGGTTTTCAAGAGAGCGAAAAAATTTGATTCATATTATGCTTTGAAGATATTTTATTGACATTGCTTAAAGATTGTCATGAGTGATGCAAATCAATTAGTTATATAATGTATAATGTTAAGTTATATAATAATAATATTGTTTAAAATTTTCATATTAATATCTTGTATTCTTTTCGAGTTACGAGAGGATATAATTTACTTTTTTTTGTAAAGTGGGTTCAAAGAGTACATACTTTATAGAGAACATTATTTGCTACTTAAAGGTCTCTCGTCACTAAGAGAAAAATGCATTAAAAATCCTATTTATAGCAAATGTGACCAAATATATAGAGTCGAGCGAGGCAGATATGGATTAAAAACTTTAAACGCGTTTTCTTTTAAATCGTCTTTTTTGAGTTATGTCAGTCTTTTAGTAAATGAGCGATATACCTTAATGATTCACGACCACATTTAATAAAATACTGCATTAACCGTCAAGCACACTACCACCGTGTCGTTTTACGTCCTGTGACTTTAATATTGTGTGTATTGATAAAAGTAAAACATGTATTAATCATTGAGGATACAAACAAACAATATGATCATACAAAAATATGTACATTTTGTTAAATAATGTATAAGAAAAAAATGCTCCTACATTTTATATTTGTCATATTCTACACACAGAGAAAAATTTTTATATTTGCCAATTGAAATTCGGCTACTGTGACTCAAAATCGGTTATTATGAATTTCAGTAGGTAGGTGCAACTGAACATTAGTTTTCACAACAAAGTTCGGTTAATTCAACTGAATTTTAGTTCCAAAACCCAACATTTTCAGAAATCTAATCTTACTGACGGAATTTATTAGTTACCATTCAAATACACTTTTAAATTCGGTTGGTATTTTCTCTCTGTGTACACAACGGTAGTACAAATGTACGACCAACTTTGTCTTTGTTTTAAACAAGATTTTTGTCAAAACAAAACTAATCTTTTTTTATATAAATAGAACGTTTTTGGTCTTCAAAGTTTAGTAACGTCATGGTGCTTGTTATTAAAAAACCCTAGCCACGTGTTTGATTACTAAGAAGACAATAATGGAGACAATTTTGTCCTCCTGATCACACAGGAGGACAAAATGTAAATTTTTAAAAATTAATAAAGATCTGACCATCAATTATATATATTCCAGACATGCTGATTTAAATGGTGTACTTAATTTTTTGATCAATGCTACAGATTTCGAGAAAAATTTCTTTAAAGTTTGGCGGTTTTTCATTTAGTTTTTTGCATTTAAAACTTTTCGAAAGCAATCAATTTGCTTTTGTTTTGATGGAATTAAATAAAAAGACCTGTATTCATATTTATGGGTCATATTTAATGCACAAAACTTCATATTAAAATCATCGCTTCACGTTTTATGTAGGTTTTGCCTATTGCAATACTTTGATATACAAAATAATGACTCACTGATAATGGGTTATATGTAATCGCAAAATAATGAGTTATTTGTAATTGGTTACATAAGTAATGCTTTGGTTTTTTTATTTTCTAATATTGTATTAATTTGGTTTAAAAATTTTTACAAATTTTCCAAAAAAAATTTCATGGTTTCTTTAAAAAGTAACTTAAAGATAACTACTTATTTTGTAAATGCTTTTTGACCACTTATTCTATCATTGTAATCACTTATTCCTAATATAAAAGTAATTACTTACTATTTCACTTATACTCTCACTTTTTTGTAAGGTAATGACCATCCATGAATTTTGGGTCATTGCGAAAAAAAAGTATTGAAGCGAGTAAATAGCCTGATAACTAGTGAATCCCTTTATGCGCACTTACGTGCTTAATTACTTGGTAATTAAGTTTTTGTTATATGAGTTACAAATAGCACTTTTTTATATATTCTAAACGCATTAAGATATCGCAAAAACAGCTTGGTAGATACATATTTGACAACGGTTCAATAAAAAAAATCAAAAAGCTCTACTTGCAGGCCAGCCGAAAATATACAAACTATTTTAACTTTTTAAATATTTGTTAATTTCAATTAAACCATCGTGTAAATCACACCACTCGCGATTAAGGTTGTCGAATTTAAACATGAAATTTTCGACTTTATACAAAATGAACTTGTGTACAGCTACTGTACCCAGGTTTTGACCTGATATAATTGTATGTAAACTGATATATCTAAATATTATTATATCCGAGATTTTTTTTCCTGGTAAACTTGCACCAATTGTTACATTTTTGTATATGCTTGTATAAAAAATATACGCAATGGCATGCTAGTTAATGATCATCCTATCATATCCGTTAAGTCCATAAAAATATTAAGAAACATATTACTTGTTTGCAGTTTAAGAAAAATTTTCAAAAATCCAAAACTTTTTTTGCGGATTGCTTCGAGTTATTTAAATACTTTTTCCAATTTTAGCAAATTTTTTTAAATTTTAATGATTTTTACCCCAATTTTTGGCGAATTTTTTTGCAAATTTTAATTAAAGTTTTAATAGTATCTACCAAAAATTTGTTTGAAATATAAAACATTATTCAATTAAATTTTTAATAGATTGAACAAAACTTTAACTGATAATAAAATCAATTAAATAGTTACAATTTTTTTTTTTTTTGATACTACATTTTCATTAATTGTACCAAATTAAATTAAACTTTTAATTGAATCAACAAGTATTTTAATTAAAGCTTAATTTCAATTTTTCTGTGTACTTATATAACCACTTATATGGTAATGCTTTTCTACACTGAGTAAGAAAGTAAGTAATTGTAAACTTTGTGTTGTTAATTTTCTATAAATAAAATTAATTTGAAAGGAGTGGAATCAAAGAGTAAATACAAAGAGAGAGACTATACTTCCCCCTCCTCTCAGCAACAAAATACCAAACTAGGTCAAGCAAATGAAAACATTTTTTTTTACACTAAAAAATAATAAAAATTTGTGGCTTAAAACACTATTTTATACAAAAATTTGATACATTTATATTTTGTCTTGCTTATTTTATCGTTAATATTTAAAATTAATAAAAATTTTATTAAATTATTTAAAAACTTGATAAAAATTAGTTTATAGTGAATTTACATTATACCTGAAATCTGGTTTAAACCGGATTTTGGAGACAAGCTGGTTATGAAACGTAACTTCAAAACTGATTTTCCATACAAATTCATAACTAGATTGTCCGACAATCTGGTTTAAAATTACGTTCAAAATTAGGTTGTAGTGACACAACACTGTGTTTACCTCTATTTTGGGATAGAAATTTGCAAAATGTGGCATCACCTTGTGAAAACAAATGTAAACAAATAAAAAAATTTATTTAATTTAGCAAAACTAAATAAAACGAGTGTTAAACCCAATAAAATGTAATTTTTTTACTGAAAGATAAATTCAATTCTTCATCCAGTTACTTATTTTTGTTTCCGGCGAAGACAATTTGTGCACACATCATTGATATGGTGACCAGAATATCGTCCTTCCAAAAAGTCCCAAGCAAAAAACATTTTTTTCAGCAAAATTAACATTGTTTTTTTTATAATCGCTGCAAAATTTTGTCTTCCGCCAGTGAATTAATAACTTTTTAAAAAAATTAATAGTTTGAGGTTATTTTATTTATTTTGTTTTGTTTACAAAATGATGTTGTTGTCAAGCCAAAATCCAGTTTGCCTGCCAAATTCTATAATGTAAACGAGGCCGATTTGTAACTGAATTTAACTCGATTTTTTACCAGATTTTGTGGAAGTGTAAATTAATTATTAGACTTTAAAATTTCTGCAACATGTTTTAATTTATTCGGTGCGAGTTTACGAACAAATAAAAAGAGGACAGATGGAGAGAGACTGAGTTGGATAGAAACCCAGTGGTGGAATTTAAAAAAATAATTTAACCCTTTAACCGGCCTCTAGGCGGGGTATTTTAAATTGGCCATAAGTTCATCAAAAAAGTGGTTTATTATAAAAATGTAAGCTATATCGATAGAGAACGAAGTTAGCCACATATTTTGCGACGTAATGTTTTGTGTAAATGTCATGGTTTGGAAGCGAGAAAGCGTTATAGTTAAAATTTTCAGTAATTTCAAAAAATAAATATTTTGAAACAACCACAATTTTGAAAAGTCCTTAAAACACATTTCTGTTAACATGAAACCATTCATATTCCACACAAAGGAAGATTAAAGCTTAGACTTTTGGAAAATACTCTAAGTTTGTACCAAGGACATACAGGACTTTAAAAGGATACATATAAAGGACATCATCTTATCTTGAAAACGAGTGGACGGATTTTTATGAAATTTGGCAGAAATATTATATTTGGTAACACTATCAAAGCTTCAAAGTTTCGTCAATATATATTAAAGTTAAGGTTCGTTTTCGCTCGATTTCGCGTTTTTCGAAAAACGAAAATTGCCATATTATTTTATCTAGAAGCTCAAAACGACTAATTTTTGGACTGTTGTTATATCTTTGTAAGAAGAATAATTTATGCCTTAACTTTTTAAATTTTATAGTTTAGATAGCCTCTAAAAAACCTATTTTGAATAAATAGGCAACAAAAAAAATTTCGCTAAAACAAAATATTATTTATTTCTCGTGCCGAACAAGTGGAATAAATTTCAGTCCAAAAAAGCTTATGCCGGTTAGAGGGTTAAAGGTTAAGTTGAAACCAATAATACGTAGAATACCCAGGTAGGCAGTCAGATTATTCCATAAAGAATGACACCTAAAAAGATTCATTCACAAAAAAAAACAAAACTAAATTTGCGTATGAAACCAACCCTTAAAGATCTAAAATAACATGAGAAGAGGAGGCAAAGGTTTCACGAATAGACGACCCCTGAAGTAAAACAAGTAATAATTACGCATTAAAATAAAATAAATGAAAATTAATTTCTTTAAGACATCACACGAATCGTTATAACGTAATAAAGAAACGAACAAAAAACGTTTTAGTTGTAAATTGAAATCAAATAAAAACATGAATGAACATGAGGAAGCAAGAATAAGTGGATTAAAAAAACTCATCCTAAAAATCAAGGTAAACAACAATAACAATTAGAATATTAAAAAAGGATTTTTGAATAGATAACCTTGAAAATCTATAAGATAAACAACGCATTTAATGCCCAAACTACAATTGTTGTTATTTTTAGGGTTAAAATTTTGTAATGCATAGCAAACGTTAATTTCGAAAAATTTCATTTGAAAATAGTTTCGAAAGATGATAGTAAAAAAAAACACGAAAATAATACAAAGGGGGAATTTGAAATCAAAAACGCCTCACTACTATATCAGCTGTCAATTTATAATAGAAATGGGGGTGAAGATGATGCCACTAAATATTATTTAGCCTGCAAATAGCAAAAGACTCCCTTAATATGACTACATTCCATAAACAATAAAAACCAATAAAAAAAAAATAAAAAAAATTTAAGGGGGGTGTCTACCTTGAGTTGTCTATAAATTCGTCACTAAAAGTTAATTAAAACTACATGACGTATGAGCTATAATATAATAAAATTCTTTATACGACATGTAGTTTAACATACAAACATTGAACTATTTTTGACAGGTAACATTGTTTAAAACTAATACGAGTTCTAAGATAAAACTTTCTGGACAAAAAGAATAACATCTAACCTTTTTTTAAAAATAAAAAAATTCAGAGCTTCACTCAAAGGATAACCTTCATCATATAAAGGGTCCGCCATCTAACGTTTTTTTCCAACTAGTGCTTATTTCGTGAATGGTAACACTTAGCTCATGTCTGATTTGACAGATAATTAGTTTTATCCTTCCGCTGAACGAATATGGTTGTGTATACGCTTGAACAACGCTGGCAAATATTGCGACATTACTTTGAAAATCATGGTAATGTTGCAGAATGTGTGCGAAAATTGCGTACGGATTTTGGAAGAAGAGAAGCACCGTCAGTTCGTTATCTTGTTAATTGAAGAGGAGGATATTGGCAACATTTGGTTTCAACAGGACGTCGCTACGTGCCACACAGCCGAAGCTACACTCGATGTTTTGCGCCCTGTTTTTGAAGATCGCATTATCAGCCGCAGAGCTGATGTCGTTTGGCCACCTCGGAGCTGCGATTTGACACCGTTGGACTATTATTTGTGGGGTGCCGTCAAAGATAAGTGTTACGCCAACAAGCCAGAGACAATTGACGCTTTAAAGGACAATATTCGTGAAGCCATTGGTGAAATACAGCTGCACACAATCGATAATGTGCGATCGTGTAGGCTACTGCATGGCCAGCCGAGGCAGCCATTTGAATGAAATTATTTTCCATTATTAACTGGAAGGATTATACTTTCAAATAAAAAAAGAATTTTGAGAAAATATTCAGTAGTTTTTTTTTTTTTTTATAGCATTTTCAAAAAAAAAAGTTATTTGAAATGTTTCATGGATTTTCGTTTAATGTAACGTTTCATAGTACATATTTATGAAATATTGCAACAAAAAAACAAAATCAATTTTATCATAGTTATGAAATGTTTCACTATACATATATATATCAGGCATGGACAAATGTACGTCCTCAAACCCAATCTAAAAATACTCCAAAATAAAAATAAATGAAAAAAGCTGTTTTGTACATAATAATAATCAACTAAGTTTTTAATTAAAAAAATTAAAGTTATGATCTTTAATCGAACGAAAATAACGTCTCACATACAATTTATAGATCAACGATAAAAACTTCACTATAAATAAAAACTTAAAAACAAAATAGTTTAGGAGTAAGAAAAATAAGCGGTTCTAAAGATCAGAATTTGAAAATATTACTGAAAATGGAGCCTCAACAGAAAATTACACTGCTCCTCAAAGAAACACAATGAATCTGAAGTCAAAAAATTAAAAATTATTTCCAAGTTGCTAGCTTTTATCTATTTAAACTAGCTTTAACCCTTAAACCCTGAGAAAAATCATCTATTTTTTGATTATACAAAAATTACATTTTGGGGAATGTCGTTGTAGTACTTAAATTTGGTAAAACATTTGGGCACAATTAAACTTAATTCATAAACCTAAAGGAAAGCTTTATTATCCCTGTGTGGTAACAGTAATGAGATGTCACTACTTTTCGCACTACTAGTAATTACACCACTTAACTATCTGCATTACTTTAACACAAATAATAACTAGTTTATTTTCCCATTATTGTAATACAAAAATTTTGCGTTACCCATAAGTACTTATTTTTATAATTATTTTAAATATAAAGTAGTGATCTAAACATTTTTGGGAAATCTATTTTTATACTCATTATTTTTTTTCTTCTAGTAAGTACATATATAACTACTTATTTTTGATTTTTTTTTTTTTAGCTGGCAAGCAATGACATTTTGTACAAGCAAGTCATTTATGTTTTTATCTATCAAGTATAACATCTCGAGATAAATCAGATGGTAGAGCGATTGACTGGCAACCAGAAGGCCCGGGTTCAAATCCCGTGTGGGCACATTTTATTAAAAAAGTTTTTTTTATTTGTTTCTCCACTCATTATTTTTGTTCATACTGGTAAGCATAGAGGTAACCACATATGTTTCTATTTCTTGTAAAGTGTTTAGTAATGATATGCCATTATTTTGAGCGACATCCCCATATAAAAGTAATGAAATTTGGAATGACAATTGTAAGTACTTGCTATTACAAAATATGTTCTTTTTTCAATTTTAATTCAATTTTATTGATTTATAAAAATTTGTACAAAAATTTTCTTATACTACCCCGCAAAGCCATTCGGCTTGTCTGCAGGAAAATATATAACCACTTCTACTTTTCTACACTGGAATATTTATGGGAACCTTGGAAAATACACTCTAGTAAATAAAAAAAAATAATCATTTTGCTCCATCTCTGTAAATATTTCAGATATGGACCATTTAAAAAAAAATTGTTTTTGACGACAATTTTTTATTACATAAAGGAAAATTTGTTAAGCTTGTTTCATAAAATTTTACGAAAAGTTTGATGATACTTATGTGAACTACATACATAAATATGACAATTCTACAAATTCACTAAGTAATAATGTTTGGAAAATATAACAATATTTCAAAACATCGATTCGATGGTTTTTTTGCTTTAGATTCGTATCTAGAAAGCCATAAAACGTTTATTATGAGTCCGTGCCAAAATCTTAAACGCGTGTATAATACAAAAGTTTTTTTTTACGGAATTAAATTAAAAGTAAAAAGTTGGGATAAGCAAAAAAAATATCTTATTTTCCATATACATCTAATTAAACTTTTTTAGTAAAAATCGAAATTGGTTTAAACTATTGGCCTGTTGTTTACAAGTTTTTCTCCTAGATTAATTTATATACATAATATACATATATATACATAATATACATATACATACATACATATACAAAATTTGTGTGAACATTTTTAAGCAAATTGAAGTTTTAATAGGACAAATTTTAAAAAATTCAATTTTGAACACGCTTGAACGTTTTCCGATATGGTAATTTTAGGTGGAATTTGAATACACTCAGAATATTCTTACAGTAAATACAAGTAGGTCATTCGAGTAGTAAACAGTAGTAGTTGTTTTAATAACTGCTATTGTAGTCATTTTTCTAGAAGAAAATCAAAAACAACTAATTTTGGCAGTCATTTCAAAAAATATCTAACCAAAAATACTGTACTTCAGTAATACACTCAGGGAACTTCTGCTTTAAAAATGTGTAGTTTTTTTGGGTTGTCATACAGTTTCTTTATTTCTAATGTAAATGTCAGTCATTTGTAGAACAAATTAAATTTTTTACTAACCTTGTAGTTCATTTAAAAATACAACCCACATCAAATGACTGTTTTATGATTTTACATTTATTTTTTACAGTTGGTTTTTGTTATTTAAAAAATAAAAAAAAATAAAATATTTGTTTATTTTTACTACCATGTGGTTCATTTTTACTATAATTGTTAGTAATTTTTTGAACATTAAAAAACAAATGACAATGTTAGTTGAATTTAATGTAATGTAAGTCGTTATTTCCTTAAATGAAATTTCATAGTTTTCAACTACATTTACAGTGGTCTTTACCTACATAGTATTCTAAGTGTAGTTGTTTTATGTAGTTATTTTAGTAATTTAATAAACAACTACCAAAACAGTAATTTGGCAGTAAACAGTTAATTTTTGTTAGTCATTTAAAAATAGAAGATTATGTCGAGTTTCTAAAAATTCTCGTTTAGTTTATATTTGTTATTATTCATATGTTCATAGTTTGCAAATAATAATTAGAAAATTGTGCATAAAAAATCATAAAAACGTCATCACTGGAATACCGTTAGGAATTTTGACTTTGCATTTTAAATAGGATGTAGGAAATACAAATTTTTATTTTAATTGAAAGAAAAAAAAAAATTTTTTGATTAATAAATATTTTTAAAATACCTAAAAAATAACTGTTAAAAACAGGACACTAGAGCCCCGACGTGCGTCGTCCCGATTTGCGTCGTTTCGATTTGCGTCGCTTTTTAAAAACTGGAAAAATTCGATTTGCGTCGTTGCAATTTCAAGTTGCGTCGGACCGAGTTGCGTCGTTTTGACCCCGATTTGCGTCGGTTCGATTTGCATCGTATTGATTTCGATTTGCGTCGTTTTGTTTCCGCTTTGCGTCGTTTCGTTTCCGATTTGCGTCGTTTTGATTTCGATTTGCATCGCTAAAAACGGTTAAATTTTTTACTGCAGCATTGTGGATGACCATTTTAAGCATTTGATCGTCACCTGTACGTTAAGAAGTTTTCAAATTGCGTGAAATAAGGGGAATTCCCTTTTCTTTGTTATATAAGTGGTGCTAAGAACAACTGTCTGGTTATGGTAAGAATTTAGTGTGTGATTCACCAAAATACCTTAAGGACGTAAAAAATGAGTCAAAGTAAAAGAAAAGTAATAAGTTTGGAATTAAAATTGGACGTAATAAAACTTTTAAATCGGGAGAAAAGGCTGTTAATATAGGAAGAGCTCTTGGAATAGCACCTACAACAGTAAGAACAATTTGCAACAGAGACAGTGATAAAATAAATCAATTAGCTGAAATTGTCACAACACTCCTATCTAAACAGGACACTATAGCAAGAAATCCCTTATTGGTTAAAATGGAGTGCCTTCTTCCAACATAAGCGAAGAATGCCACTGAGCAAGGACGTAATAAAAAATAAAGCTCTTTCTATATACTCCGACCTTAAGAAAAATACTGCATCTAGTAATAACGGAAATTCTGATGATTTCGAAGCCAGCAACGGTTGGTTTAACCGCTTTAAAACACCGGCAAATTTACATAATGTGGCATTAAAAGGAGAGTCAGCCAGTGCATATTCAGTAGCTTCAGAAAAGTTTAAGCTTGAGCTGAAGGCCATAATTGAAAAAGGAGTGTATTCTGCTAAGTAGATTTTGAATGCGGACGAAACAGGTCTATTTTCTTAATTTATTGTTTTGTTATTTCTTTATAATAATTATAAGCATTTGTTGCAGTAAATGAAATAAATAAAAATGTTTTTTATCAAAAATACAAAATTTGTTGCTTTCTTTTGAATATGTTCCCCAATAAATTAGATTTCAGTGCATTTATATAGAAAAAGGTGATTCGATTTGCGTCGTTTCGATTTGCGTCGCGTTTCTCCGGTCCCCATTAACGACGCAAGTCGGGGCTCTAGTGTAGTCTTTCTTAGTTGTTTTATGTTCTTCTTTTTATTGTTTTGGTGATCGATAGTAAACCAACGCTCTCGAGTTATAAATATGACTTTTAAAAATCGTAAAATTTTAAGTGCATTTTTTTTTAAATTTTTAGTGCAAAGAAAAATGTTTTCCCAAAAAAATTTCAATTAAACTTTGGTTTGATTTCAAACTCACTTTCAATAAAAAGTTTAATAATACAGTAGAATCTCACAAATTAGAACTCTCACAAATTATAACCGTCCAGAAATTAGAACCGTCCATTCCAATGTATTGTACGCTATGAAATTAGAACCTGTGGTTCTAATTTCTTTAAGTTTTTTTATTTTTTTTTTTTTTGTATTTTCACTACAAATTATTTTTTTACTCATTGAAGGAAAAATGAAACGGGGAATCCCCGAGTTATTTGTGGTGAGTACAATGCGGTCATATGCATGTGAAATTTGATATGCTTTTACAAAATTAAGTAAATAATAATAAAAAAAAAAATTTAAAGTTTTTCTGTGAATTTAATATGTTCAATTAATTAAATATTATTAAATAAAAATTGTTTTGTTTTAAAATAAAGCTTACATAACTAGTTTTATTATAATTTTCTGTAAAAAAAAAATGTCCAGAAATTAGAACTTTTCAGAAATTAGAACTGCCCGATGTACAAAGTGGTTCCAATTTCTGAGATTCTACTGTACAGTTAAATGTTTAATAAAAAATTAATTGGTGCCCACAAAGTTTTAAGTTTTTATAACAACTGTTTTTTGACAGCAAATTAAAAATTACAAAATTAAATTTGAAAAATTCGTCTAAATTAAAAAAAATTGTCAAAATAAAAAAAAAAAACCCAAAAAAATTAAACAAACGCTAACATTAAAAAAATCACCAAAAATTGTAAAAATCTCAATGGCGATTTATTTAAATTTTGGATTTTTTTTTTTTTTTAAGTATTGGCAATTTTTTTTTTTTTTTTGTTGTTCAATTAAACTCTTTCACTACCGACTATTTGTTTGAGGATATGATTCTATTTTGACATCAGATACAAAAATTTATGGACAATTCAAAGTACGTACCCTCCCCTTAAAATGAGCCACAAAATGAAACATTTTTCATTTGAAGTGTTAAATGTTATTAACTTTACTTACAACAATCCGCATTATAGACGATGAGTATGTGTATACCACTAGTAATTTGAGAAAATTTGGAAAGTAAACAAAAAAAAAACATTTAAGGAATGGAAAATTACCCGAACAACAGATGCAAAATTAGAGATATAAAACAAAAACAATATCACAGCATAATATAGATGTTTTTTTTTTGTTAAATAGATATAAATATATACAGGTAACACTCGATTTAAACAGTTGAAATATAATCTTTATTAAATTAATTTCTTTTGAATTTACGAAATACAAGATTTTTCGAGTGTGATCTAAAAATTTGAATCGTCACCTTAATCGAGTGCTATCTGTATTTACTACGTTATGACTTACTTACATTAAAATCCTTGCAGTAGACATAGTAGATGCCAGCATTATTAAAATCCGTTTTGAAATCGTTGTAATTATAGTCCGTAGTCGGATTGTGGTAAAAGTTTTCTTGATGCGGCGGTTGTAGTGTTGTTGGATGATAATATGACCAATTTTGCATTGCCAAAGTAATTTATTTAATGTTGAAATATAATTTTCAACATTTAAACAAAATGTGTATTATTTTTTATAATTAATTGCACTAGATTTTGAGTTTTTATTAAAATCGATTAATTTTAAAACTTTTTATTTTATTAATTTTTTTTTATTTTGGCTCACACTAATCTTAGTTTAGGTTATTCTTTTTTATTTTATTTTAGAGTATTGAAATTCCAAAAAAACCTTGAAATGATGGTAATTAATACGAAATTAAATTAAAAATTCTTTATGGTTGTTATTGCAAATATATTTAAAATTTTATGAGGTTATGTTTAATTTCATTGCATTAAGCAACTTAAGAATTATACAGCAACAAAATTACTCCGCTAAATCAACACTAAAATCGATTTTCAATTAAAATATTTGAAAATACAATTAACAATTTTATCAAATTGGAACTATTTAAACTTTTAATCATATCAATTAAAAATGTAATCAAAACTTTCCGAAACTTCAATTAAAAATGTTATTAAATAATTTAGTGATAATAGTTATCAACAATTTTACCGAACAATATAATAATAGGAAACAAATTCAGGGATATAGTTATTTAATATCTTAAAAGATATCTTAAGATGCGCTTTCATTACCCTCGAAATCCAGTTTAAACTAGATTCGAAATCTAGTTTGTACAGTACGCGAAATTCTAATAGATGCATCGTTTTTATTTTGTTAACTCTTGCGATAATTATTTCAAATGTTGGTATACGAGGGCGGTATCAAAATTAGCCGACTTGAAGTATAGATGGTAGCAGCAGTTTGAAAAAAATTACTTTGGTGAAAAGTGGAACCTTATAAAACATGTTTTAAGTTTCAAGGCTCCACGTTGTTTAGTATTTTTTCTTTTACCCATCAAAAATAACGATCTCAGTGAATTTGTAAACATGAAAAAAATTTGTCACCGTTTTGTAATGCAATACTTTAATTTGAAAGGTCCAAACAATATTAAAGCCGAGCTGGAATATACTCTGGGGGAGTCTATGAGCTGCCAGGACAAACACCGTAGTGGTTGACCAAATGAGATGTAAACGCGAGAAACGGTTAATAAAAGCCACAAAATGGTATTTTATGATCGTCGGCTGAAGGTGCGTGAGCTGACTGATATGAAGGGCATTTCAAAAAGTGCTATACATATCAAATTAACCGAAAATTCTAACTAACTAAAAAATGTATCACAAGATACTATTTTTACCAGGAAATATTATACAAAATGAATATATTCGAGTCTTCAAAACCCAAATACTCGTATGTACGAACAAGTTGGATACAAATACTTTTCTGAAGAAAACTCAGCACGATACAAATTTATATTTTTCGTCTCATGACCAAAACTTAAGATTGATCCAAAAACAAAAATTATTTCCTCCTTCACATATAATTCCGTTTCCGGTTAAAAATCGACTGACTAAACAAAGTTATTCTAAAAACGTTGTGATTTTGCACGAACAATCTTCAAAATAACAGCAGCTACATTAGCATCATAAAAACAAAATTCGGAGCTTCGGCAGATATCTCCCGATAATTGCAAAATATCAACAACACTCTTTTTTAATGAAAAAAACATTAATTTCAATTTATTTGTTTTATTTATTAATTATCATATGATTACAAATTATATCTTATTTCCCTAACCGAACACTAGCTACTATGGCTTTCGGCTCGTTATAGCGAAAGCAGACCAGTGCCTTTGGTGGGAATCGAACATAAGACCCCCGCACTGATAAGCTAGCACGCTACCAACTAGGGATGCCAATAGGGATTTATATTTCAAAATCCCTGGATTCGGGATTTAGCAAATTTCGATCCCGAAATCACTGGATTTTTCGAGATTTCGGGATTGTTTGAAAATAGAAGTCAGTAAAGTCTGCAACAATTTTGTTGGTAGGATGCTTGCAGAAAACTTGCTAACATCAGGAAAAAAAAATTGTAAATTCGACAAAAATTATGTTGCATTTAGCAAATTCTGTTCTGATATTAGCAAATTTTCTGCAACGATCCTCCCAGCAAACATGTTGCTGACTTTACTGACTTTTTTATTTTAGTGCATTTTTTAACTTAAAAAGTTTTTTTTAACATATTTTACACTTGTTTTATAGATATTTTGCACTTGTATGGAAATGTTTAGAAAAGCTCCGAATTTTGTTATTGTGAGCCTTTAGCAGGATTTGTACTCAAACTCAAAAAAATGTTTAAATAAATTTCAGTCGATTTTAAGCCGTAAAATCAATTTAATAATTATTTGGAGGAGCAAATAATGATTTTCACCCAAATCTTTCCTCAAAATTTCCCTCGTAGTGGAGTAACAGAGAGGCCCAATTGCTACGAACGGCGCCGAATCGATAATTCACGGTCATCAACAACACTGGCGAATACATTTGCGATATTTTCCTCTGTCCGCAATCTATGTATGCGTGTTGGTGGTTTTATGTGTGCAAAATTTAGTCACAAGGTTCCGAATAGCCGCCTCAGAAGGTCGCCCAAACTGAGCATAAATTGGAAAAAGTGCACGATGCTTTTTCTTAACTGAACATGAATTTTGAAAACAAAGTTCATAATCTGCAAGCGTTGTTCGTTTGAAAGTCGATTCATTGTTAACTTATAGACCAAACTGAACATGTTTAACAGTAACATGTTACACGAAAACAGCTGAGCTGCCAAGAACAGTGTTGCCAAAAAGAAAGTTGCAAAAAATCACCCTTTATATTCCAAACATTTTAATTTAAGTCCAAATTCTTTAACAAAATGTTAAATAGTTCAAAGGATGCATCTATTAAATTTCGCTCTAAATTTGATGTTGTAAATTCGCTTACTGTACATTATTTTATACAATACAATATGTTTGAAATCTAGTTTAAATTAGAGTTCGAGGTTATAAGTAAATGTAGCTTTATACACTTCCACTTTCTTAAATTTCACGGTAAAATTCTTAAGTTACGCTAACTTAGGCCCCACGTTGGGCGCCAAATTTTTTTATTTTAGTTTGTCCTCATATGCTATCCAGTTGGCGAACCAAAACACTCGATCGAAGAACGTTTTCAAGTTCCGAAAACAATTTCTTATTGCCATGAAATCAAATCCACCAAACTATAAAACTTCGACGATTACTTTCAACACTTTAATTAAATAATATGTTGTGTCTTATAAAACCAAACACTACTATTTAGTTTGTATAATTAAAAGCGTATAAGAAAATAAGTTTTCTTTTGTTTTTGTCGATAATAAAATAAAAATAAAAAAAATCTATAGAGTGAATGAACAATTATTACAATATTGCGTTCTAAATACTGAAACGTAACTGATGGTGGTCAGACCAATTTGACGCTTGAGACTAAATATTTGACAGACGAACCAACAGTCAAAACGACTGACAGTCATCTGTGTGTATATAGTTTTAAGTTATTGAAAAAAAAAAAATAAATAAAAATTACTTTTGTTGTTGGTAGAGATTGGTGGGTCGGTGATTTTGTTTTCTCTATATTTTATATATTTTTTGTTTTTCAATTCTACCACAACCTCGACGTTTCTTTTATAATTCTCAAACTACAATCATGAATGTTTTGCTATCGAATTTTTTTTATTAAAAAAAAATAACAAAAGTCGTGCAAACATTGTTTTGTTGTTGTAGTATTATGTACAACAACAACAGCAACAACAACAATAAGAAAAAGAGTGAATAAAAAGTGGCGTTAAATGTAGATGATGTGTGTAAAATAAAAGTGTATAAATAGTCAAAATATATGATATATTATGGCCAAACAGTATAGGGATTTAAGAAAAAATTTAGAAAAAAAAAAATATCGAACCAATTCACAAGGACGACCCTTTTTGTGATCGTAGAAAGGATCCATATAAGTGAGACAGTCATAAAGGGTGTTTTTATACAGGTATAGAACTTTAAGTTGGCAACACTTTTTTAACAGGTGGCCATTTTGTCAGCTGTCAAGTGACTTCTGTTTGGTTTGGCATTTCAACATGAATAGACTGACGCCTGAACAACGCTTCCAAATTGTTAAAATTTATTTTGAAAATCATGGTTCTGTTCGAAATACGTATCGAGCACTACTAATTGTTAAAATTTATTTTGAAAATCATGGTTCTGTTCGAAATACGTATAGCGCACTATGTCCACTTTACGGTCAACATAATCGTAGATCAGAGGAAATCAATGGTGACCGCTATAGAGCCGTGATTACTGACTTTTTCGCTCATCAAATGAAAAACCATGATGTGCAGGAGCTGTGGTTTCAACAAGACGGAGCAACATGTTCCACAGCTCGTGCCACAATTGATTAATTGAAGAAAACATTTGGTAACCGCATAGTTTCACGTTTCGGACCCGTGAATTGGCCTCCAAGATCGAGGGATGAATATGTGAAGTCGCTAGTCTACGCCGATAAGCCCGAAATGATTGACCAATATACGGCCATAAATGTAGGAAAAAGTCATCGAAAATTGGACATCCAGATTAGACTACGTCCGATCCAGAAGTCATATTTAAATTATAATGCCAGAAGATTATCTTTCGAATAAAGTAAATTCATGTCAATTTAAAAAATTCTTCTTTGTTTTTGCCATTTCCAAAATCTATACCTCTATAAAAAAAACTCCTCTTCTTATGTCTCACACCGCTAACCTCAACAATGCTTGATCTATGGTCAAATTGATGTGAATGAAAAATGTAGGTGGCATCTGCAAAAGAATAGATAGTAATAATAAAGATATCATTCATAAAGATCAGAAAAAGTTACGCTAACAGAACAGAGCTTTGAGGCTCTAGTGGAGACCCCTTCAACAACAACATGTATGACGCGATCCTTGAGAAAGCTCCTCAGGCAGAAAAATACAATCGGCGCAGTGTTGGCAAAGCGTCGGTAAGGTTCGGTTATGCGTTGTCAGAACGTAGGATTAACAATCTTGACGGTATTGTCCAGTTACCCGATTGATAACAGTGGCTATCCCTTTGTATTTAAAAAATTTTGTGCTTTCAAAATACATTAAATTTAATTAATTTTGAGAAATATGTACAGGGTGTCCGCCGGGAAGGTATACTACTTTGTTTGTTTATAATTTTTGATTAAATGAAAGAGAATGGATCTTATATTGATAAATGTTTTATTTAATGTCGGCAATTATGTATGGAATACAATATCAGATAAATGTCCGCCTCTGTTAGGATCACAAATGCGAGCCCTTTTGAGCAAATTTTTCATTACATTCTCACACATTTCACGCGGTATTTCATTAATTTCATCACGAATATTTTGTTTGCGTTGCTCAAGCGTTTCTGGTTTGTTTGCATAAACCTTGCTTTTCAGATAACCCCACAAAAAGAAGTCCGGAGCAGTCAAATCAGGCTACCGTGGAGGTCAATCAACATCACCATTTCTTGAAATAACTTGAAATAACACGTAACTTTCTCATCGCCACAGTAATCGATGATTGATTTTAATAAAATGTTTTAACGATTAAAACACGTTGGTTTATCGAATATTTTTCCATAATAAATTTGCCACGTGTCTACTTCACGACTGCCAAATATGAACTGTCAAGACTAATGTTTACCAAAATGGCGGCAAAACAAAGTAGTATACCTTCCCGGCGGACACCCTGTATAATAAAACTCAAAAAAAGCAGCAATACAGTTCGGTATCAGTATAATATTAAAATAGATAATGCTTCTAATTGGTTGTAATATTGGTAAATACAAAATTGTCAAAGACATGCTAAACATGCTTTCCAAACAATAAGTGGTTTTCATAATAATCCCTCACTGGATCGGAACGTTTCGAATATGTAAAACTACTCAAAGCCTTCCAAAAACTACTCAAAGTCATAAAAATAGATTTTGAAAAATCTTCAAAGCTGTTCAGAAAATGAAAGTGGCGCAGGTATCAAACCCATGATATGATTCGATGTCGGGTACAAAGTAGTAAGTAATTTAACTTTATACTTCCGGGGGTGGGAAATCAGATATATGTTAAGTGTGCTCCAATCTTGCATTTTAATATCCCAAATGCGTGTGGGTTTGTTCATCAATTGCATCAGGTGGTTGTTCAAACTTCAATATAATCCCCCACTGTTTCGGAATGTTTCCATTGGGTAAGCTAAAATAAATTGTAAACATTGAAGTAAAAACAATTACAACTTCTCAAAGTTTTAGAAATTGACTTCGAAATGTCTTAAAAGTTGTACCAAACCCACTGACTCTCCAAAATGCTTATATGGGTTGTCATTACGTCTGAGTAATAGCCCTGATGGCTGCTGTATTGATAAAGAGGAGGCAGTGAAGTACTTACTCTGTGAATTCCCAGGACTAATAAAACGTGAACTTAGATATCTGAACTTAGATATTAGGTAGTGGTTTTGAATGGGGATGTAAGAGGCGACTTGGGAAAATCGCTCTAGTTCAAAGCATCTCTTGATATTATCTGATGTCAAAAGAAGAAGCTGAAATAGCTATAGTACTCTTTCTATTTCAGATATAACTTTAAAATGTATAAATGTTAATGAAGATTGAACTAAGAGCCTTGGTATCACTGACAAGGGAGATATCCCGACTCGGATTCGCAGATTTTAATGAACTTTAGATATGTCGTAAAGGAGAAAAAAATAAGACTCATAGTTTTTAGCGGTAAATCTCACGTTTATGGGTTAAAAAGTGCGGACAAAATTGAGTCGTTTTTGTATTAAAACATCACTGAACTTTACCAAATTTTTGAAATATTTGCAATATGTGTATAAGAATTGAAGCTCTTCGGCAAAAGTCAAAAATCCGAACGATTCGAAATATTGGAAACGGCACAGAGACCCTAATTAAATTAAATGTTTTAATACACATGATTTTTGACAACAATAGTGCTTTACCAAAACGTCTCTTTTAATTTCACTGACAAGGCATTAAGTCGAATACCAAAAGTAATTGGACATGCTTTAACTGTTGGCTCGAAGCAAATTGTTAACAGTCGACGCAATTGTTACTTGGACTTCGCTTCTGCTCCATCTTATATGTACCAATATATGTGTCTTAAATCATCAAAGCCATTTTGTCTATATTTTCTTTAAAGTAGAATAAAAAACACATTCAAAAATGTCCAGCGGATATCTGATGTTTCGGAAATGGTTTCAGTATTCTTGGGGGATGTTCATTTCTCTTATTTCAAGAATATTTCAGGCTAAAGAGTGTATTCAAATGTAACAGAATTTCTGTTCTTTCAATCAAATGATTGTTATCACAACCGAAAAATTCGATCGCATCAACCGAAGCAATCGTATGGCAACAACCGAAGCATTCGATTGGCAATACGGTAGCCACGACCGAGACTGTTCTCAGGGTGAGCGCAAAATAACGCACCCCAAAAAAGGTAATTGAAGGTAAATGTTTTTAAATTTTAACGCTTTTGTCAAGGTTTTTGAATTGATGGAAAATACATCCTACCTCATTACTTATACCGCATAGGCGAAGGTTTCAAAGCATATTTTTAAGATTCTAAATTGTTTGCAAGGGAAGACGTTGTCGCTTATCAATGACAGTAGGGTATTTAACTATATTAACATACTGAAACGGGATGCATTTCTGGCTCGAAATACTTACTGTGGAAAAAAGAAATCGCTTTTGTTTACTGGGAAAAGCTAAATTTGATTAATTGGAGAATATAGTGCTACAGATCTTATTAGGTGTGTAGAGCTCTGAACTCAGAATGTATGGTAAATACCCACGGGACACACACATTTCAAATCTTATAAGAGAAATTTACTTAAATGGTGACTTTTCTTTCTATAGAGTGGGAACGAGGTAGAGGTGAAAGATGTATTCCACTGTCATGTTATGTGTCCGGAGTTATTGCGAAATCGCCATTAATGGTTCAACTCACATTTCAAAAGATGGAAAACAATGATATTAACCCACGATAAAGACGAGCCTGTTGAAGAAGAAATATTTGGCAACTTCTCAGCTTCTTGAGAAATCAATGTGCACCTGTGTTGCGGACACTATCTAAACCGTACACACAGAGAAAAATTTAGCCATTGTCACAACAAAATTTGGTTATTACGGCTGAAATTGGTTGTTACAACTGAATATTGGTTGTCACAACAAACTTTGGTTAATACAACTTAATTTTAGTTGCAACATCCAAAATATTCAGAAACCACATTTTAATATGGTTGTACTAAGCGAATTTGTTGGTTGTAGTCACCAAAATACAATTTTTAATTCGGTTGGCAATTTATTTTTCTGTGCGTACCTAAACTGTATTAACCCTTTGACTACCCTTGTATACTACAGTGTACACATTTTTAAACAAATATAAAAAATTTGATAATGCAATCAAACTTTATATTTTTTTTTCATGTTCATTAGGATATTAGTCATTGAAAAAAAAATCATTATTTGGATAAACATTATCAGGGCAATATAGTTCGCGATACTTTGATTACAAATGTCAATTTTTTTAATAAAGCATTTATCTCCGAAAAATATGTTTGGTGTATCTGGTAACTAAGAAAGTTAGAATCACGAAATTTGGCAGTGTAACTTCATCTAATGGCCAGGAACAAAATAAAAGAAAGCATTTTTGGTTATTTGAATGTTTTAGCGGTGAAAATGGTTGAAGAAGTTTCAAAAATTATATTTTCGGACCAACTTTTTGTTTGGTAGAAGTGGGAGCGGCACCCATGTAAACATTTTTCATTTGAATTGAAGGACCCCGAACAATAATCTGAAGTCAAAATAGAAATATAGAAACAAACAAAGCGTTAAGTATGAAGTAAAATAGAGTCCTACGTCTGTTAGCTGGTGCTACGACGACGAAACTACTAGAAGTTTATTTAAAATTTTGTCCATACTTTTTGAGCAAAGTGTATATTCATGGACATGTACATAAACGGAAATAAATATGAGAACCAAACCAAATAAATAAATAAAAAAAAAATGTAAAAACATGAAAATATAATACAAAAAGAATCAAAAAAAAATTAAGGAAATGAATATATAAAGAAATGAAAAAAATCCATAATACTACAAAAAGTACAAAAAATAAACTGAAATATAACATCATACTCTACTTTTGCTCTAAAATGGAAAACAGCAGCAAAAAAACCGAAAAAAAACTCTTAAAGACAAAACAAAGTCAGGCGGCAGTGCAGTGCAGCTCTTCAATACAATTTTTTTTTTTTTTATTAAAGAGTTTGCTAATAGGTTGGTTTACTGGGCTGACTACCAGAATAGTATGAGTATATTGTAGATTGTATTGGGTTGGGTTGACTATAATAAAAAAAAAGAAACCTTTTATTCTTTGTTAAGGAAAAACAAAGACTAAACAATAAGGATGTAGAACATAACGGAATTGATAAATATGTTAGCAAAAAGAAAAGGTGGTAAAAATTTTATAAATGTTTAATACAAATATATCCACAAACAAATTGTTCTTTTTTTTGTTACGATTCTCAAATATCCAGCATACAACGGATAACCCCCCAACATACCAACCAAATCTATACTAAAAGTCAACTTTCAAAAATATTTTTTTGTATTTTTGTATCTTTTTTTTTTTTTTTAATTTTCTAATGTTTTGTAGGTAATATATGGAAATATTTGTAGCTAAGTAGTTATATACTATAATATGTCAGTCTACATGTAAATCTACTACGTGACTTTTATATAATCTCTTATCTACTACTATTAGTTTATATGTTCTCATCATACGTTCTGGTAATTTCTATAAATATCTAATTAATATTTTAAAACAAAGGCTTATTTAACGTTTGTTAGTCATTTTTCTATTACGCAAATGAAAATTTAACTCAGTTTAAATAATTTTTTATACTACAATTGAAATTTCTATAAGATTATAAAAAAAAAACGGATATTGCTTAACAGTTAAAAAAAAAAAAATGTTTCGAAAATTTATTTCTAGTCTACTCTGATTAGAACTCTACAATTGAACTATATTGTATTAAGAGCTTAAAAGCCCGAGTCTTCGTTACCGGTAGTTTTATATATCGGAATATATTTGAACAAAAAATTATTTATTTTATTGAGGAATTTCTTCTTTTAATAAATTTGTCTATCCAATTTTTTTTTTTTTTTTTTTTTTTTTTAAGAGGAGCAACACTCAGGAAATTCTTCCTATTTATTAATGTGTTGCTTTCTTTGGAAATTGGATAGTGGAGAGATGAAAGGTGGGGAAAGATGAAGGGTTCAAACATGGCAACACTGTGATTGCGCGAGATGATAAGTCTTAGAACAGTTGTTGCTCGCCACCTGATGGAGAGTTGGCGAACTTATTGAAGCTTTTTGGTTCATAGCCCTGATTCATTATTTTATTTCGGTGGGGTTAAATGCTATGGGAACACCGAAGGTGGGATCTGCGTTACATAAGAGGGATAGAAAACTCATACATATTATTTTTCTAAATTGATGTTGCCGTCACCGGGAATCGAACCCGGTACATCTGTGTAACAGTCCAACGCCCTAACCATTACACCACAGCGCCCACAACTCATTCTTGACACAGTGAGGAAAGCCTATGCAGCATTATACTATTGTTAGAAATTAATGAGCACAACATGGAAACATACATAAATCAAAACTTATATCATTGTGATGTCCACTAAAACAAAAACGTTTTCCGTGTCGAAGTTTCAAAAGAAGAATTAAAGTGTCCCGGTTTTATACAACGGTGCAAGAAGTGCTTCGCAACATTCGATTTACTCACTATTTATACCAGCTATATCCGATCGAGGATAATTAAAACTCCCAAGTACACAGAAACAAATAATTCCCTATTTTTTTCAAATAAATCGGTTTGTGGAAAATTGTAAAAGCTGTCAATTAAAAATTAATGGAATCAATTAAATATTTGCTCAAATTCGGAACTTGCTTGACATATTTTTATATTATCGCTCAAAAGCAAACATCAACACATTTATGTTTTTTTTTTGTAATATTTATGTAGTTGTTTTTTTTATAAATGTTTATGTTTGGTGGTATTAGTAATAAATACTTTAAATTAATTTCCATTAGACTAGATATTAATTCTTATTAGGTTTATTACTTTATTAAGTTGAATAATTTAGTTTCAGTTGTTTAAATCTGAATATTTATTTATTCTAAAACATTATCATAAAATTAAAGTTTAATTTCGTTTAATAAAAATTTTAAATTTTTTTAAACAGAAAGAAAATGCAAAAAATTAATTAAAAATTATTTTAAACAAAAAAAAAATACTCTAATTTCCACACAAGGGCTAATTTCTGCAAAAAAAACTCCAAAAAAAAATGTTGCCATTCTTCAATAAAAAGAAAAAACTAATATAAATAAATTTGCTAACTAAATGAGAATTTAATGCCGGTTTAAATTCAATGTTATAAAATTCAAGCTGTTAAAAACATTTGGTATGGCAACAACATGTCCATAAAAAAAACATTTGCTATGGCAACAACAATTTTTCTTTTTGGTTTTTGGGAAATCATACGATCACTTTTTAATCAGATGAGTTATTATTTAATTGAAAAATAATAAAAATAAAGAGCTATCAATTTCTAATTGAATTAGCAATTTTCGTTGTTGGCGGAATTTCAGCAATTAAAGTTATCGAATAGGTGGTTTTCGTGATTGAAATGGGTTTTTAATTTGTTGGTGTGTATGGGCTGGAACCTTAAATACAATTTTAGAGTTTATGGGTCGTGCTCCAAAGGGGTCCACGGCACTCATCGATGACAGTAGGATATCTAGCTCTATTAACTCATTAAAGCATCGTTGGAATGTGGGTTATGTAAGACTATCGATATTATCACACCCAGAAAATATACTTAGTCGTGGCTACCGTAATTTTTCCCAAACTATTTCTTTTAGGGAAGTTCAGTGACATGTCCTAGGTTAATTTATATTCTATGGCCAATCTAAGGTTATGGGTAAATTTGTCCCTTCTATGTCAACGTCATGTAAAAGTGGCAAGTCTACCATAGATCTTTTAACAGCATTTCATAATAAAACATATATTTACCTATAATTTATTTTTTATTTTTTTTAAAAATGTTTTAAGATTTGCCATTAAACAGCTAACAAATAACTTTTGCGTAAATTTTAAGTGATTCATAACACAGGTATCTTCAAGTGTAGGTAAGTTTGAATAAAATGGACGTAAAAACGAATAGGATATGTTGTTATATGACATAAAAATTTCGAATAGGTTAGGTTAAAAATTAGATTTGTTGTAAGTTGATTTGAACTGAAAAAATTTTAAGAATTTTTAAAAAGATAACCATCTACAATATAACTGAATGTTTTAAGTAAAGGGTATTTTTTATTCATGAATATTACTTTAAGTTGGCAACACTTTTTTAACTGGAGGCCATTTTGTCATTTGTCAAGTGATTTATGTTTAGTTTGGTTTGGCATTTCAACATGAATAGACTGACGCCTAAACAACGCTTCCAAATTGTGCAAATTTATTTTGAAAAATCATGGTTCTGTTCGCAATACGTATCGCTCACTACGACCATTTTACGGTGAACATAATCGTTCATCAGAGCAATCAATTCCATTAACTATGGAACGTTTTCGCATATATGATAATATGCATCCACAGAGACGTCGTACAGTGCGTACAGAAGAAGTCATTGCTGCTGTAGAGCGTAGCGTAGAGGAAGACCCCAAACGATGCTGGTCAGAACGTTACAGTCAATGGTGACCGATATAGAGCCATGATTACTGACTTTTTCGTTATCAATTGAACAACCATGATGTGCAGGAGCTGTGGTTCCAACAAAGACGGCGCAACATGTCACACAGCTCTAGCCACAACTGATTTATTGAAGGAAACGTTTGGTAACCGCATAGTTTCACGTTTCGGAATCATGAATTGGCCTCCAAGATCGCCGCTGGACTATTTTCTGTAGGGATATATGAAATCGCTAGTCAACGCAGATAAGACCGAATCGATTGACCACTTGGAGGACAACATTCGCCGCGTTATTGCCAATATACGGCACAAATGTTGGAAGGTCACCGTGGCGGTTATATGAAAGAAGTCATATTTATATTATAATGCCAGAAGATTATCTTTCGAATAAAGTAAATTTCATGTCAATTTAAAAAAAATCGTCTTTGTTTTATTCCATTTCAAAGTTCTATACCGCTATAAAAAACACCCTTTACTAGTTTTTCGATCCACTTTATGTCGAGCACGGCGACTCTTGAGGATAGCTGTGAATATGAAATATTTTTCAATACAGACTATTTAACTAATTGTACAAATTATTTACGAGAACATAAACATTTTAAAATATGCGATGTTGCCTGATGAATCATAAATGAATGGCAACTCATAAAATGTAAAACAATGAAAATGTTGAAAATACAAATCGATTAAAACAACAGCAAAAATGTGGATAAATTTAGTGACACCATGCACAGATACACACATATAACTTGATGATTTCATATTTTATTGAATCATTTAAAATATAATTTTATTTGATTTGATTTTAAAAATATTTTTTAACCCATTAACGCCCATGAAAATGTATTTATTTAATAGACAATGGCGTCAACTAGGATAAAGTCAAATCAAGGAGCAAAAACTGAAAAACATCTGACATAATCGAACCGTTTCGAAATTCTGAACTGTAAAACTTGATGCATTAGGTTTAATTAGTCCATGAACAAATAATAAATACTAATAACACATATCGTATCACTACTAACAAAAATTTTTCCTTTGCCAAAAATTTTGCTAAAATTTCATTTGCTGTCAAATGAAGGTTGAAGAATTTATGTGATTAGGAAAAACTTTTGCTTCTTCATTTCTAAATTTAGTTGGCTTTCATAATTCAAATGGGATATCTAACGAAACGTCAAAATAAATTATATTTTTTCAATCGAAGGCAATAGATCGAACTCTGAAACTGATGCCTACACGAAAAAGGAAGGGGAACAGAAATAGTACTAGTTCGTTTTTTTTTTCAAGAGAAGCAATCGCTTGATGTATATTAATGAAATGCTTTCTTAGGAAAGGAGATAGAGGAGAAAAGATATATGGTCAAAGAAGCGGGGCCTTATATATGTCAACATTGCACTCATAGAAATAAACCTGTAGAAATAGCAGAAAAAGCTACTAAAAATTAGTTAAAAATGCTCTCGCAGAAACAACAGCTAAATTTAGCAGATGTTTTTGCTAAGTATTGATAAAATAAGAACAGCAAAAATAAATCAGTTAACTTTACAAAATTTTAGTTATATTCGATGTGACCTTCAGGTAATTGAAAATAGCATTTTACTCTGTAAAATTAGCAAACACTTGCACTAAATATTTGTAGACTCAAAATAGCAGACACAAACTGTTATATTAATAAAATGTTTGCTATATTTACCACAAATTTAGTAGAATGCAAATAATGCTGATTTTATAAGGGCAGTCTTTTATTCGCATTAAAAAAAAAACTAATATTTAGTAAATATTTTCGCAGATTTTTGAAGATTATTTTGTTAATTTCAATTTGCTAAAATTTAGCTCAAATATAACTAAATATTTGTAAATTTCTATGAGTGTGCTATTGCGCAAAGTACATGTTGGAACAGTGTGTCATCTGGAGTAGAGTTTGCGAACTTGTTTGAAGCTTTCAAGAAAAGGTGACAAACTATGAAAACAGAAAACTTACATACAGGAGTCTATGGAACTGCAATGTGTTGATATGGACGCTATAAAACTGATGGTTCCAAAAGCTGAACTGAATAGTCGTTAGCTCATTATTGTTTTGACCCAGTACGAGAAAAACGATAAAGAAAGTACACATAATTTAATTTTCGTATGCAAAATTGGATACTGGATATCTCAGATAAGATACGAAATATCGCGATAGGGGTATCAGAATCAGAAAGGGGTTATTAACATTATATATAATCCATTCAAAGCTAATTTTTTTCAAAAATGGTCGGTTGGTCAAACCAACTAAAAATGTTTGTATATTCATTCAGATACTTTTTAGCTTAATTGCCAACAAAGGCAAAACTCGTTCTTCACAAGCTTTTTAAAGTTTAATCATCCGAGTTTGATGTTAAGAAGAATATAGCAGTTTTTTATTGATCCAAAACTGTTGGGATATTTTAAGTATAGTTAAGTATTTAGGCCATTAATGTTGCACAGGTTTTGGACCGAACTTCATCTGAAGCAACAGAATTTGGGTTGCCTTAACATAAAACTTTAGTTGTCATCACGCAAATGTCTTTCATCTGATCCCTTGCTAGTAAATTTCGAAACACAATATCTTTTTCATCTAGTACATCAAGATGAAATGAAACAGCGGTAAAATGAAACAAGCCCAACGGACATTATACCAATTTCCGGATTCTGTACGAAAATGTTTCAGACGTAACACCACTCTGGAATTCCCATTCTTTTGAATTTTCTACTTTGTCCCCACCAAAGGCTTCACCAAGTAAAGGTTTTTTACTTAGGAGACCATCTGCTGGACTTGAAAGATTTTTTTCACCGGCATCACTGAATAAATGTTTTTTTCGATAAAAAAGGCAATAATCCCGATAAAATGATGAACGTGATAAAAAAATACCATCCCCAGCACTATATATAGTGGTCTGGGAGTGACTCCGAGCAAACCAGAACTAGAACTGTTCACTAAAGACCATAATCTAAGGTCTTCAGAATTACGCGGTTACAGGATCGTAGGTCTCTTTGTCAAACAAACCAAAGAATCTGGACATTTGCTTCATGTAAAACTCTCATCAAAACTTAACATCTAAAACAGAGTGGAAAAAGCTAAGGTGGCTTATTACACTTGTAGAAAAATGTTTAATTCTAAAGGGGGGTTGAGTCCAAAGATGGTTCTGTGGATATATACGTCCGATACTTGTTTATAATTCTCTTGTTTAGTGGACGGCCACTGAAAAGGGTATATTAGGACGCAGTTCTACAGGGTGCAGCGTTCGGCATGTATTTATGATACTGGTGCACTTTATACGTCTTCTTCGAAGGCGCCTAACACTATGCTTCACACTATTCCCATTAATTTGCATATTAGGGCAATCGCTGCTACCAGTGCAGAGCGATTATCTGCTAGGGCGTTCTTGAAGGCAAATACCTTACGGACATGCGTGACTTTTGTTTGGATCCTTTGCCCTACATCTGCGCGGAACTTGTGCACTTCTTTCAAGTTTAAATGCCCTTTCAGAGATAACTGGGATAGGGGTTGTATTATGTATAAGATGAGCTGGGAGGTTGAATATTGAAGACTTCTTTAGGCTGTCCGACGACGATAGCATTTTTCGGACTTAAGTGCTCGTAGGTCACTTCTTTACGGGGAAGTCTTCGGGAATATCTTTGTTTGACAGCGCAATGATGAACTGTCAAATCTAGGTCATCTTTCCCTGAACATAGGGACTTCTGTGGAAATGAATGGGCAGACTGGCAAAGGTAGCTTCTACGTTAGCAATGTCCCTAGGGTTGGCAGTTGCAGCTGCACTAGGAACCAAACAACGCGGAATATCCGAGTAATATTTTGCGAAAGCAATTGGTAGGTGAAATGGTATAGGTAACTGCTTGTCAGATAGGCGAGACCGGGGTACGACTTGAAACGGGGTACCTTCTTAGTTGTTGTAAAAGAACATTTCGAGACTGACTGCTGTGTTTATGGAAAATTGGTAGGCATGCGAATAAGCTCAGACTCCAGTGCTGCAGTTGCGGAGGGGGAATAGACGGTATATAACTACCTTCGTAAGTGTACAGCTCTTATCGGCGCTGGGTATAGCACTTTCGAAACCATATGCCGGACGAATCATCTGAGATATCAGGCTCTAATACTATCAACATCAGCGCCCTCCGAGTAATGTGGATTTTCAAAACTTAGTCATCAAGTACTTCACTTGTTGCTCACATGGTGAGAGCTTCCACTTTAACAAACCAACGATGGCCGAAAATTGTGTGTACATAATCCAAAATCCGGAGACTTTTCTTTACTAACCTAATACAGGATATGTAAACAAAATTTCGAACTATCAATGCCACTTATCCCTATAAGGCTCCATTACTCGAACGTAAACTTATCATTTGTCTGTCTCCTAAGGATTTCAAAGGAGACAAACAATTTTCTATGCTCTTTTATGTCATTGTCAATTCTATACGGAGGCCTTCAGCTTAAACCAAACATATAACATTACTAGATAAGAAATAACTTTTATAAACATTAAATTAGCTTACTTTCATAGTAAACTTTACAACTACTGTAGAATTGAAATATTTTAAACTTTGCCAACACAAAAAACTTTGGGAATGAAAAAAAAATGTATATAAAAATATTAGAAAATGTATAAAGTAAAAACAATAAAGAATATAAAGATAACACGAAAAAATATTTCAATTCAATAACGAATGAGTTATACCAAACTAGCGAAATGTAGTATATAAAATTGTTTACAAATTAAAAGCGATAATTTTGAAGTTTGAAAATGTTCACATAAACACACACAAATTGATGATGATACTTTTAAAGGTTTAACGTTTGTAGAATTTTGAATTCGTTACCGTTTCAGTTGCGCATGAAAAACGCGACTGACGAATGGATGCGCTTTTACAAGAGCACAAAACCAAGGCAAATGCCAAAGCTCAGATATAGTACAATACAACATACAAAATACTAACTAGTAGTAACAATACATAAATAGTATAAGAAGTACATACATCCCATACATACATCCGTACGTTAGTACAACAAATAAACCTTCATACATATATACATATGTACATACCATACATACATATATACATACTTATATATGCATTTGCTCAAAAGCAAAACTGACATTAAGACTGTCGTCGCGTTGTCGACGTCTCTAACAAAAATCAATGACTGACAAAGTGGCTGGCTGAATGGCCGACCGGCTGAATTGTTGGCTGGCTGACTGTCCTTATGGGTTTTAGTACGCAGATATGTACATATGTATAAGAAGAGTGTGAGTGTATGTTCTTGTATATCTATAACACAATCTATTCCTTCTTTAATTTGAAACCAAATAACGAGAAGACAACAACAACAGCAACATAATCAAACTTCGTAGCATACATCCTGATATACGTAGTACTTATAATGTTGTTATTGCTATTTAGCCTCCTTCTTTGTTGGATAATCAACCAAATAACCAAACAACCTACTACCTACCGACCAACAGAGCGACCGACCAAAGAAACTAACCAGCAATGAGCTAGTCAGTTAGCAATGTCATTCCATACCAGCTACAGCAGCTAAGAGCCTGTTTGTGTTAAGAGTGCAATGCGTAAGGGAAATATTGTTAGTTGTTGTTGTTGTTGCCGTTGTTGTTGCCATTGTTGTTGCCAAAGCTAACATTATGAGTATGTTGAATATGTTTGTTAGTCGTTGATTTGACACAAAACAGTCAACAATCAAAGATGTTGCTATTTTTGGTGGGGTTGCGCATTGCTTAGTACCAAATACATTGCATATTAAAACAAACAAAAAAAAAGGGTTGCCATTATAACTTAATAACTACAAATTGCATATTTTTAAAATTAAGAACTTTTAGGAAAAAACTTGCAGATCAAGCTAAAAAAATATGTAATTTTATCGGAATCTACATATGACGATGGCTCATCTCGACTTTTTGTTACTTTACAGGAGAAGGAAAAAACTGAATAAAAGCTAAAAAATTTCAGATGCAAAGATTTTTTGATGCTAATCTTATTCAAAACAAGTAATAAATTCAATGCAAACTTTTTTTTTTTATTTTTTCTAATTTTTAGGAAGCTATTTAAGATAGGGATTTTTGTTATTGATTTTTTCGAAAATAAGTGTTAAGATAGGGCTTTTTCCAGTAAGTTAAAAGTACCCCAGCAAAACCACACATTACCAAATCATAGGTAAAGTAATGTATCGCCATAGGGCTCCATGCATTACTTTACACGTTACTTCACGGATGAATTTTAAGTCATTATGTTTTGAAGTAATGTAAAATGTAATAAGTTATCATTACAAGGTAATCCATGAGTGTTCAATTATCGGTAACTCATTACTCATTGTTGGAAAATAATGATACAGGTAAGGAGTACACATTACAAGGAAATGCATTACTTTATCGCACCCATTACCAAAGTTTTGCTGGTACACTCACAGCAAAACATTAAATTAACCGAAAATCAGTTAAAAACAGGACTACTTACAATTAGTTTAAAACAATTGTATTTTTTAGTTTATTTTCAACTGTTAAAAAATTAATTGACAAAATCGATAAAAAAAACAATAGATTATTTTTACTGAATATAATATAACAACTTCTTTGTTTTATATAGAAAATTTTAACGGAATATTTTTACTATTACCGAAAATCAATTTTTTTGTTTATTTTGTTTTATTGAATAACAGACAGAAAGTCAATTGAAACAACTTTCCCGATTAAATTTTTAATAAAGGGTCCGCCAAATAACTTTTTTTTTTGAACTCCTGAACCAATTGGACTTTGTATGGCGTCATACCAAGGTCTTTATGCAAAATTCGTCTCAATGATGTCTCCGAAATGTTCAATTGTTGAGAACGACGGTGAATTGATGTTGATGGCGCTTCACGCACACTTTCTGACACAGCAGCAATATTCTCGGGTGTACGCACTGTTTTTGGCTTTTCACGCTTTGGTTTAACGATGAGGATGCCAGTTTCTTTCACTTTTTTCACAAGATAACGAACATACGGACCATATTCGTTCAGCGGAAGGATAAAACTAATTATCTGTCAAATCACACATGAGCTAAGTGTTACCATTCACGAAACAAGCACTAGTTGAAAAAAAAAAGTTAGATGGCGGACCCTTTATAACTGTTGATTTTTTTAGTATAATCACGAGGAAGTTGTGGTCTAGCTTATGACCTCGGGAAAACTCGCTATCTGTTGTCACTACCCAGAGCAGTATGCCGTTTACTCACTGGAGTGATAACGGTCACTGATTTATTGGACAACATGCGACTCTAGCTGTAGGGGATGAGAATACAATTATACACATTCTTTGCCACTGCAAAGCCTTGGCAAGAACCCGTTTATCGATTTTGAATTCTATAGCTTGGAGGGAATTGCGGGACTTAATTTGATACAGATAAAAATAACTGCGCCTTGAGGACTGACGCGTTTAAACGACGCTACTGAGGATAACGAGATCTGGTATTGCTATGGACCAGCCGGTCTAGTTAGGAGTCCTTCCTGGTCTCCGCCACCCCTAACCTAACTGCAAAAACTCAAAGAGTATCAAATAATAATACAAAGATATTCTTTCGAGCTCGAGATGTTAAAAGAGTTGTTGCGAATATCCACGTAAACAATTCGGCGGGCTTGTATGACAACCTGTTCTGGTACTGAAGCAGTGTTCTTTCATGGTATCGCGTTCATCGTGATTCCTTTTCAGCACGTCGTAGTGTTGGGATATATTGCCATCGTGTTGGAAGGTTGCCAATGTCCAGCCATTCCTTTAAGAGAGTGCTGACAAATTATCACCCTATTGAAATCTACTCTGAGCTCTCGAAGGTTATGGAAAGCATAGTTAATTACTAGGGTTGTCATTTATTTGGGGTTTTTATTTTGTTCAAATAAACGATCAAACAATTTTTGATCGAACTATCAAACGAATAATTTTTACAAATTTTTCGATTATTCGAACGAATTCGAATAAAAATAATTTTAAAAATACATAAATAATTAAAGTATTTCACCCTACCATATCAAAATTTTATGAATTTCGGCATCAATTTGATTACTACACAGAAGAAGAATAATGAAGATTTTCAGTAAACTAATGAAATTTTTCAGTAAACTAATGAAATTTTTCAATAAACTAATGAAACTTTCTTCACAAAGTGAACTAAAATTTTCTTGAAATTACTTTTTATGAAACCAGTTTTTTAATGAAACTTCTTCATTGAGTGAATGATACTTTTAATAAATAAAATGATATTTTTAATAAAATCTTATGAGTTCCAGTGCAACTTCATTACTTCTATGCAAAAATTCATTAATATCATGCAGAGAATTCCCTCAGTGTACAACAATACCAATTCTCAATTGCCATCATTTTAGACTACATTAAAGCCAAAATCTTTCTCAATTATCGCGTGATTAAATATAGATATATACATATATAGGCGATAGTATTAGTATATCAGTAAAAATTGAATAAATGGAATTCACAGTTTAGGTACTAACGTAATATCGTTGTAAAATAACAATATGTTTGATAGTTTTGTATAGTTAAAACTTCAAAAAACATACTATATTAAACCGAATTTCTGAATTTCTTCATATGGTTTTGCTATATATCTTTACCCATTACTAAAGAGGGCATATCTTGGAAAACCCTTCACAAAACTTTTTAAAATTTCTATTATTTCTTCAAGAGAGTTTTGATTTTATGTTGTCCATTGCCGTTTACAAGTTTTTGAAAAAGTTTTATTAAAATAAGTACTTTTCGTCTAAATTTTTTTGAAATATTCGTTATTCGAAAATCATGTCTTTCAAATTGTTTGTTTGAATTTTCTTTTTGTTCGCTCAATTAATCGAATAATTTTTAATCGAGCTATAACCCTATTAATTACCATCTTATTAATTATAACTTACCTACTCATACTCCGGCAGAAGTCGTTTTACGGGAGATCAAAATACGTTTTTTCGTAGAGTTGGAGTCGGTACTTGCACAGATTTGGTGAGAGAAGTGCTTGATCCAGTAATTTTCAAGGCGTTTGATCGTGTGTGGCATCATGAAATCGTAACAAAACTTATATCTTTCGATGTCGGTGATGACTATTTCCGATTTATATCCAGTTTATACACTGATAATAATCCATGCGTAGAAATACAAGAAAATGTCAAAATAACCAAAAATTTTGTAAAATAAACTAAAATTTGTTCATTTCCAAAATATTTCGTAGTTTTGACATTTTTTCGTATTTTAAGCATTTATTATTATGAGTGTAGGAAAACGCATTATAAGAGTGGATACAGATGGAGTCTAATTTGTTCTTTCTCCTTCTTATCGTCCTAAGAAACTTTCTCGGCCAGGGGGTTATTATGTAATTCGATTCGAAAAGTTTTGTTCGAATTCGGAAATTTTAAAAATCTTGTAAAATGACATCTGTACTTAAAAGTACAACTTTTTTTTACTTTTCGCATTTACTAGATCATTGTCTACACGTTTTCAACATTTTTAACCATTAAAAAGTACTATTAATTATTTTATTTTCAATGTGAAAATTCTGTTTGAATCGAATTTCTTTTCGAATCAAATTACTATCCAATATTACTATTCCAATACTATCTACACTTTCACAGACGACAGCAACATTTTCCATTCGTGTTCCTTCGATCACAGGCCAAACAAAAAAAAAAATTTATTCAGGTCTGACAAAAAAAAGTCCAAGTGGATTGGTGCGAATAGGGTCGATTTTTGTTGATGCATAGGGTCATCAATGTCAATTGCATACAGGGGTGGTATCAATATTGTGTAATATAAAGCCCTGGATGATCTAGTTAAGAGAATCGAATGCCAAAGATGGAATATAACTCTCGAATAGGTACACTGATAATAATATACGCCTAAAATTACGAAAAGTGTCAAAACTGGATTAAACCTCCCGCAGATGTCTTTCTGGATACTTATAATTAAGAAAAATTAAAGTCAAATATTCAAAGACACTACTTTTATATCTTCTAACGCTTAAATACTGACACGACTATTTATAACGCTATTTGCAGATACGACAAAATTTAATGTGTAAAATTTTTAAATAAGCCCTTTGACATTAGAAGAAACATGCCTATATTGAAATCGTTGTTATAAAATTTTCATATTGGTATGGATGTGGGCGTGGTAGGTAACTACCGTTATACTGAAGATGAAGTGATTGCCGACCATGGTTTTTATTAAATAGTAAGGCTGTGACAATTATTAGAAAAACATGGCAGTCCTAAATAAGATAAATCTACTCGAGGAATTGCTGCACAATACAATTTCGTGTGGTCATTAGGTACCCGAGTAAAAAAATGTACATGTAATGTTTTTTCATCTTAAAATATATTATAATATGTGATTAGATATGGTGTCATTCATCGCCACATCGTATTATGTTTCTTACGTGGAAACATATATAACGATATATTATTATATATTGACCTTTATACAATCATATTATATATTGACCTTTATACAATATATTGATTGACCTTTATACAATAAGATATGGTAGATTTATTGTCATATATAATAATACAATCTCGTATATAACACAATATGTAATCATATATGGTGACATATAAGCTATATAGTTTAAGATATAATAATATATACTGTCTTATAAAAATTCTTTTTGTGTGTGATATAAGATATGCTTAAATATGACATCAAATGATGCAAGATATAATTTTGTAAGATATGACATATATGCCACAATATTAACAATTTAGTTTGAGATATGCTTATACATACACACAGAGAAAATTTTTGCTATTTGGCAACTGAAATTGGGTTAATACGACTCAAATTCGGTTATTACGAATTTCAGACGGTTGGCACAACTTTACATTAGTTTTCATAACAAAGTTAGGTTACTTCAATTGAATTTTAGTTGCAACAACCAAAATATTCAGCAATCTAATGTAAATATCGTTGTATTAACTGAGTTTATCAGTTGTTACATATAATATACACTTTCTAATTCGGTTGGCACTTTATTTCTCTGTGTTTATATGGTCCAACATCATTAATATTTTTTATGCATATAAGACACAATTATATATTGTGATAAATAATACCATACATAATTATATATGCGCAGATGTCTAAATTATTTTTTAAAATTTTATTAAAAATAATATATGTCGAGGGATTTAAGTAAATCTAATTTAATCTGAAAATATCTCATTGGATCCACTAAAAAATAATTATCTTTTTGGATCTAATTAGATGCAAGTAGACCTAAATTAATCACAAAATAGGATCCATCAGGACCTTAAATTTGTTATTTTGGATCTCCCAATTTTGAGGTCAATTTTGATCTTATTTAATCCAGTAATATATTTAAAGGATCTAATCGGATATTACTGGATATTCCAATTTTGAGATAAACTTGGATAAGAATAAATATCGATATATAGCAAATGAGATCTGATTTTGTATTTGAGATGCAAATTTTTTTTTTTTTTTAATCGGGTAGAGATGATGTTGATGAAGTATAATAAGATGAAAAAAGTGACTAAAAAGCTTTCGTGTTTTATATGAAAGCAAACAGAGATGCATAGTTGTGTGGTATTGTGCCACGCATCAAATAATCAGCGCACAAAATTATTACTCACATATTATTTTAAAGATGAAATTTATAAAGAATGTGCCTGAAGTAGTTTCGGTGTAGTAGAAGAAGCAGATGCCACAGCGGCAGCAGTAGCAGCAACAAAAACCCAACAACAAAAAGGTGTTGTTAGTAACTGTACAAACATACTTGGCAACAAGCATAGGGACATACAACAAGCATAGGGAGGGACAAAAAGCATAGGGAGGGACAAACAAGTATAATAAACTAAATTGCCATATTTAAAAAAAATATTTTATTCTAACAACGAAAAAACGTAAAGCTTTAAATGATTTACATTGCATAAAGAATTTTGAACGTATACACAATTTACACTATGCTTGCAAATACAGTTGCATCGAAATCCATTTAGATCTTATTTTCAAGCATAATAAATTGTAAAGTTGTGCTCAGTACTTAACAGTTCATTTCGTTCATTTTCAATTATTGTAACAGTTCGTTCTTTCAGTTCATATATTTTTTTTTTTTTTTTTTTTTTTTTTTTTTTTTTTTTTTTAATTATTCAAATTACAAAGGCGAAATATCTTGGCATGATAATTGACTCCAAACTTATATGGAAAGATCACATCACTTAAAAAAAAGGAATTAAACAACAGGTTTAGACAACTATTTTGGCTGCTAGGGAGAGAATCTAAACTAACAACTCAAAATAAACTGCTCATATACAACACAATTATAGCGCCAATATGGAAGTACGGCGTAGATATTTGGGGTACTGCTAGCACAACTAACTTAAAAGTTATCCAACGAATTCAATCTAAAATATTGCGAACTATTGTCAATGCGGAATGGTATATTAGAGATGAGGACATACATCGGGATCTAAACGTCAAAACAGTAAAAGAAGTTATACGTATTAGCAGCTTCAAACATACTACTCGTTTAACACAACATTCCGACATGGAACTCAGACAGTTGCCGGCAAACGAAATCCTGGCACCAAGAAGACTTAAGCGGTATGCACCTTCAGAACTAGTTGAGCGTTACTAGGATATAAATTTTGTATATATCACTTATCATTCTTACATTCGATTTAAGTTATCTTAGGTACTGATTTAAGATAATTAACAACCCACCTCTGTAAATTCTATTGCTTATTGTCATTTTGTTGACAGGTGTAATAAAAATGGGAAAAAAAAAAAAATTATTCAAAAGATTATATAGTTTATTGGTTTGTTTTGCAATTCTCCTCAAGTAATATAAGAGAAAGTCACCAAAGAACTGTCAAAATGAATGAGTTCAGTTTTAACCGTTCATTTGTGATTTTCGCTCATAGTGTGCAGATTTGATAACTCATTATTGACACAGAGTACGATTTTCGCCGTAGTTCTTTTAAACATCCGCCCCGGTTACAAATCAAAATAAAGGGTGTTTTTATACAGGTATAGAACTTTAAGTTGGCAACACTTTTTTAACTGGCTTCCATTTTGTCAGCTGTCAAGGGATTTATGTTTAGTTTGGTTTGTCATTTCAACATGAATAGACTGACGCCTGAGCAATGGTTCCAAATTGTGCAAATTTATTTTGAAAATCATGGTTCTGTTCGAAATACGTATCGCGAACTACGTCCATTTTACGCTTAATATAATCGTCCATCAGAGCAATTAATTCGATTAACTATGGAACGTCTTCGCACCACGTTTACTCTAAATGATAATATGCATCCACAGAGCCGTCGTACAGTGCGTACAGAAGAAGTCATTGCTGCTGTAGAGCGTAGCGTAGATTAAGACCCCAACCAGTCTATCGGTGAATGGGCCCAAAACAAGATTGCCGTAGCTCTCGATTTTCATAAGCGAATTTTGTTTAGCGAAGAAGCCCACTTTTGGTTAAATGAATACGTCAATAAACAAAACTGCCGTATTTGGAGTGACGATAATCCTCAAGTGTATGTTGAGACACCGTTACATCCAGAAAAACTGACTGTTTGGTGTGATTTATGGGCTGGAATCATTGGTCCGTACTTCTTTAATAACGATGCTGGTCGGAACTTTACAGTCAATGGAGATCGTGATACAGTCAATGGTGACCATGCTTACTGACTTTTTCGTTCATCAATTGAACAACCATGATGTACAGGAGCTGTGGTTTCAACAAGACTGCGCAACATGTCACACAGCTCGTGCCACAATTGATTTATTGAAGGAAACGTTTGGTAACCACATACTTTCGGACCTGTGAATTGACCTCCAAGATCGTGCGATTTAACGCCACTGGACTATTTTCTGTGGGGATATGTGAAGTTGCTAGTCTACGCCGATAAGCCCAAAACGAATGACCACTTGGAGGACAAAATACGCCGCGTTATTACCAATATACGGCCACAAATGTCGGAAAAAGTCATCAAAAATTGGACCACCAGATTAGACTACGTCCGTTTGGTAAAAATTGCAGGGGGGTGGAGATCAAAAATTCGTCTTTTTTTAAGGTTTTATATGGAATGAGTCTTATCTTTTATATTTTTGGTAGTTATGTTGATGAAAAAATATTAAAATGGTACTAAAAATTAGTTCATCGATTGAATGTAATTTTTGTAAATCTGAACGATCGAACCATAAAGTTTTCAACTACTCAGAGTCTAAAATATTCCAAAATTTATTCTGTTTTAACTCAAAATATAAATAATAACTGGTTTCTTTTTAAACTTATTTTTAAGCACTTATAGAAATTATAATGTCAAAAACCACGATATTTTTGGAAAAAAAATTTAAAAATCGGTCAATCTAAATAAATATTTTTTTTTATGTTTTTGAATAAATATTTGTTCCCAGAGTTATACAAAATTTAAATTTTATAAATATGTTGAAACGCTTAGGATTTAAAGTTTCAACTTTAATTGCTTATATTTTCACTAGAGGGCGCTTTAAAGTAAAAAAAGTTGCAAACATTTTTTAATGAAGCCATGGTTCTATACATCTGCAAAGTTTGGTTGAAAAATATGCAGCGGATGTATGACGTGACATTAATGAGTTAAACAAACTATTGACCAATATAACAAAATTAATAATTTAAAAGAAAATTGTCGAACAAACATATGAACTAAAAGAACGAAGTAGTTCAACAAATGGAAATGAATTATGAACTATTAAACACAACTCTAGTACAATGAGACCATAAAACCTGCCCTTATTAGCTAATATTTGTTTTACTGCACAATTTTTTTTTAATAATTTATTAACCAAAATTTCTGTATTTGTGAAAAATCCATTCGTTTCTTTTATATTTTATCTTTTAAAACTAACGAAAGGTAATATAATTTGATATTCTCTTCAGAATTCACATAGTATTAGGTTTTGCAGTGGTTTTCTTGTTTTTTTTTTTTTTATTAAACGATGTTATTAAACGAATGCGCTTAACCACATCGTCATCGTCATCATCATCGTAACCATAAACACAAAATAAAGGTAAACAATGAGCATGAATAAACACAATTTATATACATACGTTTCAATAAGGTGTCGGTTTTTTTTTACGAAAGGGTTGCCCTTGTTCATAAAAGTGTGGTTAACCATTAATGATGGGCTTATACATAGTCTGTTGAACTTTAAATGATTTTATAACTTTTTTGACGATAGTAAAATGACAGAAAACTAATAATAATTTTGAAAAGTTACATATATAATTAACACACAGATGTTTAAATGAAGATCTACGCAGAACAAATTATTGTCCATAAAATTTCAATTAAACTTTTGTTTGATTTCAAATTCACTTTTAATTAAAAGTTTAATAAAATCTATTAAATGTTTGATTGAAAATTAATTTGGTATACATAAAATATCCTGTTTTTATAACCCAAACCAACAACAAATTAAAAAAAAAAAACGCTAAAATTAAAAAAAAGCATCAAAATGGAAAAATAAACAATAAAAAAATCTATTAAATTGGCGAGTTTTAATTTTTATTGATTTTTTTTTTAATTTTAGCTGTTATTTAAAATTTGTTTTAAATTAAAAAAAAATATATTATATTGGCAAATTTTTAAAATATTTTTTAATTTTAGCATTTTTTATTTATTTTCATTTTGTTGGTTTTTTCCAATTTTTGAAGATTTTTTTCCAACTTATTTAGATTTTGACGACGTTTTTTCAATTTTGGCGATTTCTTTAAAATGTTGTTGATTTTTTTTTTTCAATTTCAAATTTTTTCAAAATTTCAGAGTTTTTTTTTCAATTTAAGCGATTTTTACCCTAATTTGTGGAGTTTTTTTTTCAATTTTAATTGACCCTTTAATGCATGAAACTTCAGAACTTAATAAAAGTTGTATATTTTGATAGTAAAGACAAACTAAATGCATACTACGGTGGCACATTTTGACTACTTGGTGGAATTTGCTGGGTGCTCTCAAAAACTATGATTAATGGTGTCCAATTACATAGATTGGTCAAATTACAACACCCTACAACGATGGGAAGAACTTGCGATCCAGTTAGTTGACGAAATGGGTCAAAATTCCCTATATTTAAAATTTATATTAAAAAAAAAAAAAATGATGAATAACTGGTTTATACATCAAATGAAATGTATTTTAAATATAATGCAAATGATATACAACATATTTGTTTTTTTTTTAATCCACGAAGT
This sequence comes from Delia radicum, assembly GCA_021234595.1. NCBI lineage: Eukaryota > Metazoa > Arthropoda > Insecta > Diptera > Anthomyiidae > Delia > Delia radicum. Next base: position 135,460,883 of record CM037852.1, read on the forward strand.
TATAGCGTTTTAAAATTTGTTATTAACCACCCTTTGGATCAAATAAAACCTTCCTACAACCACGGTATGGTAATGTGACTGTCCAAGTGACCGGTCCTGGCACCAGCTCGAAAATTTTTCTCACAGGGTATTATAAAACTTTCCAAGTACATGGAAATGCTGATTTTGCATCGTTTCGCTAACATCTGTTCTAAAACTAGTTCCCTTAAACCCGATTCTATAAAAATCCAAAGGGTTGTTATTTATAATTTTATTGCAAATAAAATGTTTAGACTGCATTGCAAAAGCAAAAATATAAAAAAATTGTATACTTATGGATTTTTGCAGTAGGTCAATAATGAAATGAAATAAGTAAATTTGAAATAACTGAATTAGAGTCGTAGTAACGGAATTTCAGTTGGCAAATAGCTAAATTTTTCCTGTGTTTAGTTCAGCTCCACCTATTTGTTGTGGGAATATTAAAGACTTTTCAGGTCAATATCTTTAAAATTTGATTTTTTGTAGTTCTAAAGTATTTATTACCGGGAATTTGCTAAGTAGTATAGAGAGAACTTAATAGGTACAGAGTAACGATTTTTTCGATTTTGACCAATCTTATTTTCCGAGTGAGACTGATAGCGAAGACACACAAACATAATGGTTTGAAACCAATTGTGGGTAAATTAACACTCTAACCGACAAGCCCGCCTCCAGACGGGGTATTTCAAATTGGCCTAAAGTGCCCCAAATGAGGTTTTTATAAAAAGAATTTAATTTAATTTAAGCAATTTCGATAAAAACAAAGAAAGAGGTATTTTAAAATAAACACAATTTTCAAAAATTCTGAAAACATATTCATGTTGACTAGAAACCGTTGATACTAAACGCAAAGTAAGATCGAAGCTTTAATTTAAAAAAAAGCTCTAAATTTGGTCCAAGGACAAGGTCCAGGATTCCAAAAGTATACCTGTAAAGATCATCGACTTAACTAGAAAATATATGGACGAATTTTTATGACATTTGTCAGAAAAATTATATTTAGTAGTGTTGGCGATATGTTTTTCGAAAAACGAAAAACATATCGCCCAAAATAGTCAACGAAACAAATTTTGGTAGAACATATTGTTAATTTTTTGTGCCGAACCAGTGGTATAAATTTTATTGAAACCAAGCTTAGGCCGGTTTGAGGGTTAACTATATTTACAAACTTTGATAGCTATCAAAGTTTGTAAATTTGAGAATCACGAAATACTAAATTTTAGGTCGAAAAATTAGTTTAAATACGGATGAAATTTCTTCTTAAGGTAAAATGAGATAACTAATAACTTTAGCTAAATAACTGATTTAAACGATAGCAGTAGAAAAAAATTAGATCAACTGAATTGGAACCCGTTTAAAAGACTTTTAAACAAACTTTTTTTATGAGTGTATAAGAGCTTTTTAATGCCATTAAAGTAAATATTAAAATGAAATGCGATCAGATTAAGGCCAATTCACGTATTCACTTTAGATAAAAAGCGGGTTGTTATGACTACTTCTAAAGTCCACTCAGTTAAGGTCACTCCAACAAGGAAAGACATAGCTGGATAGATGTTTAAAACTTCTACTTCAAGAGTCGGACAGCTATTTACATAACAGTATTTCAAAGTCTTTCCATAGAGGAAGAATAATAATAGTGGAATATCGGTAAGAATTTAAGCTCCAACAAAAATTTGTGCAGATTACAAAGTTTATGTAACTGAGAGAAAACAGGCAAAATAGAGTAAAATTTCGCTGTTTTTTGAGAGAATTTCATTTATATTTTTTATTCTCTGAGAGGATTTGCTTTGATTTCAAAGCAAAATCCCCGTTCTCAAATTATGTAATCAGCACATATAAAAACCAAGATAACGAATTTCTGCAAGTGAGCGGGAACACAAAACATAAATTCACCAAGTCCTTCAGATGCATGCAGTTTTGTTGTTCTCAACATTGATTATTAAATTGGGATCTCTTTAATTTTTATAAAACTATAACGTGTTTGTACGCGATTATTATCATTAAATGTAAGATTAAAACCGCTTAATACATGCTCCTAATTTTTGATCATATACAACGTATTTAAAATTTTATCCAAAACGGAGTAAACCACACTTGTAGACTTTCCTTGTGAGCTTTTTTTTTTGTAAATATGCTTCAGTCATTTTTGTGGTCCATATTTCTCTATGTAATATGTTTATCCAGACGTGCAGTGTCGGAAAAGGAATTTCCCAAATATACCGGTACTATATCAAGACGCCTGATACATGAAGCACTTTTACATGGACCAAATAAGCAAAACCAACTAAAAGTTACAATAGTTCGCCTTTACAGATGACCCAATGATTTATACTGTTATATATTGTCACAACTCCTACACTTCAGACAACTGCATACCACGATTAAACTTCTCAAAATGATTTTCATTTTAGTTACCCATAACTTTGTACTTCCGAAATTTATATATTTTTTTTTTTTTTTTTTTTTTTTTTGTTTAACACTTTTAAACTTCTTCACACATTTCATTTTATTTCACAATAAAAGAGAAATTATAAATTTTATTTAACACTTTTTCATTGAAATAGTGAGCAAAGAAATGCAGAAGTCGATGTCGTAATAGAATTGGTGCAAAATCGTTTTTACAATAAACCAGTTTACCCCTCCCCCCCCCCAAAAAAAAAAACTGAAAATAATTGTTTACTACATGATTATTGTATAATTACACTTAAGATATATTTAATATATTATGGAGCATTTGAAATTGTTAAGAAAGAAAATCCATGAATGGGCTTTAATGGATGGTGTTGATGAGCTAAACACGCTGTATTATATACTGAGCCAATTATCACCTTGAACTTGAAGCATAAGCAAATATTATTGATATTGGTAGGGAAATTGAACTGCATATAAAAAGCTGTGATAATGATGGCAAAAGATATCAGTTACGTTTAGTGTTTGACAACAAGTGCAAGAAATTCAACAAAAATTCTGCAAACTATAAGCCGATTAGTGTTTTAACTTAAAATAATAAAATTTAAAAAGGATTTTAAAAATTTAAAAAAAAATTGAAAAAGGAAAGGAAACAAATTTACTCAAAAACCAAAAGGATTCAATTGAAATTTTTCAAAATGCATAAAAATACTTTGTGGTTTATTGTTGGCATTTTGTGCATCTATTTCTCATTGGTTTTATGTGATGATACAAATCAAACTCAGGAATTGGTGACTAAGGATACTACTACTACTCGTGATTTATTAAAAAGTGATTCAATCGATTTAATTGAAGAGGGTAGAACTAGAAGACATCGTCATCATTTATGTAAGTTCTAAAGGAAAAGTGAAGCGTAATGAAGATTTAGAAGTGAATTACAGTGAAATTCAGTGAAAATTACTATGTAATAAAAAATGCATAACCATACATATTCCACTAGAATCGTTTCAATCGTTTTAATGTAAGGCGATGGCTGTGAAACTAGTTATACAATTGCTTCTTGGGAAAGAGGTTTGATGTTGGAGCAAAAACCCCAAAATAAAAATCGGTAGTAGAACAAATTCAGCGAGGAAAATAAATTGTTCTACAAGCGATTCTTTCGATGATGGTGGGTAATATTCGAATTGGTGGTTTCAGAGCAATTTTTGAAATTTCTATTCTGTCATAGTATGAGGCTTATGATAACAAATATGATGCTACACACCGAGAAAAATTTAGCAACTGAAATTCCGTTATTACGACTGAAATTCAGTTACTTCGAATTTCAGACGATTGGCACAACTTAACATTTAATTTTACAACAAAGTTCGGTTAATTCAACTGAATTTTAGTTGCAACACCCAAAATATTCAGAAATCTAATGCAAATATCGTTGTACTAACTGAATTTATAAGTTGTTAGCATTAATATACATTTTTCAATTCGGTTGGCACTTTATTTCTCTGTGTGTAACTAATCATATTATGATCACTGCGGCTGATAATGTAATAATAAAGTGATCGTTATGCTGCTCTTAAACTATATTTTTTGACGTGCATTTGGCTAGCTCACGGAAATCCTCCAAAGAAACGAGTTTATGTTATGAACCCTAAAAATTATAAACAATTAACGCCACACTTGAATATGGGTTACACCAAATTTATCATGGCTTTGTCAATGTTGGATAGATCAATTAGACCTTTCAGAACCGTACACGGAAGATGATGCGTATACTCCTCTTCCGCTTTCTCATTATGAACTCGAAATGGGGTTAGAATCGTCAATGCGTCAACAGATCATAAGCCGAACCATTCTTGGCATACCGCAAGTTGGTTCAATCAATTATTTCTCCCCGTCAAAGTTAAAGTTTCTAATTTCTAGGAAAATTTCATAAAAATTACTTAATAACTGGATACAATCTTATGTTTTTAAACACTTTAGTAGCAAAAAGACTTTAAATCCTATAAATTTCTTATAATGTAAAAACATTGATTTAATAACCCTGGACGGTGGTAATTCTTTGTCAAATCACAGGAAAAATATGTCTGACTTTTTTTGGGTTAAAAAACCCCAAAAGCTAGTTAGAACCCTAAAAGACCTCATAAGTGATATGGGGTCAGGTATCCCAATAAACCCAGTAAACGGATTCGTGCTGACAAGCGAAATTCTTTAAAAATCGAATGGTTCTCAAACCTATGGAAAATTTAGACGAACTGCTAACATACCGATCCTTTTATTTGGAACACACCTGCCAATTTTTCAAGACGTTGACCTAAGAAAGGGAAACGGATCCCTTGTAACATGTCACAAACTAAACTTTGTTATTTCGGAAAGTTCTGTAAAATATACTTGGTAAATCCAGTGGTATATTTAAAGACATATCACAAAATTTTGTGACCTATCCAAGGTTAGGTCTGTGACATGCCACAGGAGGTCAATTTCCACCTCCTATGACAACGTCTTGTAATAGTGACAGGTCCGTACCATATTAAGGGATCGGTATGGTGTCAGTTCGTTTCAGTTTGCAGAATAGGTCCAAAGTGATAGGGATTAGTTTAACTTTTTAAATGAACGAGACCGGTCACTTTAACACAACGTCATCAAAGGAGGGGTCTTTTGACTTTAGAAGTATGGCAGGACGAACACGAAAATATATGTCACCTATTTGTCCTGAAATAACGTGTCAACAAACTAACTTAAATTACTAAACATGTTAGAATGAAAAATATTTCGTCTGCAGACTGACAAACAAAAATGTTGAAAACAATTTAATAAAAAGATCTAATATTACGAATTTAACCCTTAGAGGACCAACCGATCTTTCCTAAAATATCAAAACAAAGGGATAAAGTTGTTAAAAATATTAAAAAAAATCATACGGAACCGATGAGCGGTTAAAAATGGGTTAATGTTAAACATTTCAGAGTATTAAACAGTTTCAAATGTAAACAATCGTACAACCATTTGACATTTTTGCAATACAAAAAACTCGGCAAATATAAATCCTTTTATTCTGGGGTGTTACAAAAAATTATTCAAACAACATTTTTTAGTTTTCGCATCAAATTCTGTGTGGTTGTTGTTGAACAACGAAAAAAAAAATCGAAATTGTTTTCTGTGACATGTCGGATTATTTTCTTTTTCTTCCAAATAAATATTATGTTCTGAAAAAGCGTTATGTATAAACGACTGATATAATGCTATGATCAAAATAAAGCCATCTTGTTAAGGTTTCTCTATAGCGGAGAGTAAAAATTGCAAGCTCTATATCATATGACTTCAAAAGAAAAGTATATTCTCTGAAAGTCCATCATACCAGCGCTCTAGTATGAGAAGTATCATTTCAAATGTCACACGAATGAAAAAATCAAAAAACTTCATCCACTACTTTTATAAGAAGAATATTCATATGAAGAGGGGTCGCGAAAGAGGTATACAGACCATAAACAAAATTTTTCTGGAGACGAGAAAAACTTAGAAAGTGGTTTAAAATTTGATATTTTTAAAAGTTTATTTTTTTAGCATATCTAAAGATCTAGAATACATTTATCAATACCCGACGAAAAAAGTTTTTATATATAGCGTGATATAATTCGATGTAATTGTACATAATTTTATATGCTCATACTTACAGCTCATACTTATTTTTACGAAAATTTCTAATATAACGCTATACATCATTATATATGATGTTACATATAAGTTGATCTTTTATATATCTTCGTATATACTTGATATAAATAAATATGAAATCATATATACTTCAATGTATAGTTATATATGGGTATATATTATACTATAAAATCAAACAAATTCGATCACTATTATATATAATTATATATTGCATCACATATAATTCTCTATAAATATATGTGTTAAAATTAAAAAAATTCTACCACTTTCATATATAATTATATATATATATTGTAAAAAACGCAAAACTAGAAAACGTAGAAAACGTAGAAAAGGTAAACTTAAAACAAAGTTCGAAGACAATATATTAAATAATATTTATGAGTAAAAAAATCATTTTAAGTCAGAAAATCGTAAAAAAGCAGTTATAATAAAAAAATCTTAAGAATCTGTGGAAAATGTAAAAAAACCAAGAAAAGAAAAAAAAAATAATTTGCCGTCTCTGATAATTAGATATAAACATATATGGTAGAAACAAGAACAAAAATTCGATTATTTTTACATATAATTGTATATGGCATCACATTTTAGTCAAATTAAAATCACATCTAATTTTAAAATCTATTGATTTACATTTAAATTTTCATTATTATTTGAAATGTGAAATCAAATGTTAGTGCGGATTTCCAAACAATTTTGAAGGATTTTATAAAGTTATATTAAATTACATATAACTTGAGCAAATTAGCTAAAACCCATTATTCGGATCAAATTATATCAGCTGAGATCCCATAGGATAATGTTATATATGCCATTTTGCGGATAAGCTTAGTTATGATGTGATATGAAATTATATATTATACATACCCATATCGGTACTTATTTTTTCGGGTATGCAAAATTTTGTATAAAAAAGCTAACAAGGGTGGTATCCAGACCCGGACCGGCAGATCTTAATGAACTTTGGATATGTTGTAGAGAATAAAAATTTATGGGACTCGTGTTTTTTTGCTGACCAATCTCATATTTAGGCGTTACTAAGTGGCGTCAAAAATTACACTTTTTTCGGTTTATTTCGATCAATTAGAAGTAACTAGGTTTTTTGAAAACACATTCACTGGTGTGGAAATCATGCTCAAATACTTTCAAGTATTTTTGTTATTCAAAAAAATGTGTTCTGAGTTTTCCCGCCTTTTTTCCACTATATTTCAAATAATTCAAAAATATGGCAATTCTGGGTCCACTATATAGGCAATATAGGTATCAAAATGTTAGTTTTGTTGAGTACTTTAACCTTGCGTACAAATAAATCTAGTTTTCGTATATTAAAGACAAGTTTTCATACAAAAACCAATTAATTTTTATCCCTTAAACGTGAGATTGAGTGTCTTTATTTTTGCGTCTTGGTACGGTATTTATTATTCGATTTTCACGAAAATTGGACTGTATTACCAGAACAACATTAGTTGTAAGTTAGAAAAGTTTCAAGGACATTTTTTTTAAGAATTAAAATATAAATGTAAAGTAGATTTTATTTGACAGTAATGTAAGTTTAACAAATAAATTGAATGCGATTAAAGAACGCTTTACTCATAATTCTCTTTTAATCCTTTGACGATCACAGTCAAGTATAGAGCCCAGAAGTTTTTATAATTTATTTTCAAAGATATTTTTTTTTTATATATACCCTTTTTAATGTTCCCACTTTAAATGCAAATAGCACTTACAATAAATGTATTTTTCCAAAATTTGAAAGGTAAAAATATAACTTTAGAATGTTATCTTTTAACTTTACCAATAAAATCTTTGTTTTACTGTTGTATTTACAAAATTGTGGTAAAAAAGCAAAAGTTCTTTGCAATTAATTTTAAAAACAGATAACAACGCAGAAAATTAACAAAATATTTACCCAAGTATGTGTAAACGTACTAGTTCTATTATATTATGTACAAAACTCGATTCCCAAAATATGGTCTGTATACCCTTATTCGCCATCACTCTTCATATTTTGAAGAGATTAATATTAAAGCCTTTTCATCAAAAATGTGAAAATTAATCCAATTTCCTCCAGAAAAGATTCCTCTTAATCGCACACCCAGAAAACCGATTTCGATTTCAGTTGCTGCGACCGAATTTTTCGATTGTGATAAAAAATCACTCGATTGAAACAACAGGAATTTTGAGACCACAATAAATTTTCTATTGGATCAATAAAAAAACGGTGATAACTACACACAAAAAACTAAAAACGGGTTTCAATTAAAAAAATTATTGAATCAATTAATATTTAAATTGATTATGCATCAATCACGGCAATGATACTATTAATTAAAACTTTTATTGAAAATCAAAAAGAAAAAACGCTATAAATAACTATCAACAAAAAAAATGATGATAGTTAACAAAAAAAAAAGTGTGTGAACGACACGTTTATATGTATATGTGTTTTCGGTAATTCTGTGTCTGTATTTGGTATTTTATAATGTATTTGGTAACATACACAGTATATGAAAAAATTATTTGAGGATTATATCTAAAATAAGATATAAATTTATATATTCATGTATAGAGCCCAGAAGTTTTTATAATTTTTTTTTTTTTTTTTTTTTTTTGATATATATACCCTTTTTAATGTTCCCACTTTAAATGCAAATAGCACTTACAATAAATGTATTTTTCCAAATTTGAAAGTTAAAAATATAACTTTAGAATGTTATCTTTTAACTTTACCAATACAATCTTTATTTTACTGTTGTATTTACAAAATTGCGCTAAAAAAGCAAAAGTTCTTTGCAATTAATTTTAAAAAAATTTTAAAAAACAAAAATACTACCGAAATTGGAACTTTTAAAGTAATTTTTTCTAGATAACAACGCAGAAAAATGTACTAGCTCTATTACATTATGTGAAAAACTCGATTCCCAAAATATGGTTTGTGTACCCTTATTCGCCACCACACTTCATATTTTGAAGAGAATTATATTAAAGCCTTTTTATAAAAAAGGTGAAACTTAATCCAATTTCCTCCAGAAAAGATTCCTCTTAATCGCACACCCAGAAAACCGATTTCAGTTGATGCGACCGAATTTTTCGATTGTGATAAAAAATCACTAATTTGAAACAACAGGAATTTTGAGACTACAATAAATTTTCGATTGGATCAATAAAAAAACGGTGATAACTACACAGAAAAAACTAAAAACGGGTTTCAATTAAAAAAATTATTAAATCAATTAATATTTAAATTGATTATGCATCAATCACGGCAATGATACTATTAATTAAAACTTTTATTGAAAATCAAAAAGAGAAAACGCTATAAATAACTATCAACAAAAAAAATGATGATAGTTAATAAAAAAAAAAAAAGTGTGTGAACGACACGTTTGTATGTACATGTGTTTTCGGTAATGCTGTGTCTGTTTCTGTATTTGTGTGTGCTTGTTTTGTTTGGAAACTACAAATGTATTTGGTATTTTATAATGAAACTTTTCTATTTAACATACACAGTATATGAAAAAATTATTTGAGGATTATACCTAAAATAAGATATAAATTTATATATTCATTTAAATATTTGTTTAGAAACAAATTTAATTCAAATTAAATCTTTTATTAGATATTTTAGGTTGATAATTTTTTTGTGTATCCAAAAATTCTATATCTGCAACCGAACCATTCGATTGGCAACAAATACGGTTGTTACGACTAATTCTTTTTTTTTTTGTGTGCTATTTTATTAAAATTTTGAGATTTCTTTAACAAGACTTTTAGATGCAATACAGACAATGCTTTTTTTCCATGATTTTATTGCATGCAAATCTTGTTTGAGGGTAGACAATCAAGCGGCTTCTCTATACCGTTCGTTCACAAACAAGATTTTCATGTAATAAAATCATGGTAAAGAAGCATCGACCAAAATAGACTCTTAGTAAAGTATCTCCATCAAAATTCCCCCATCAAAAAAACCAACTTCCACACCTTCAATCTCATAACTTCCATTCTCGATATCATAACTTCCTTTCTCGATATCATTGTGATGCAATAATTATCACATTCTTATATAATTTGTTAAGGTCATCAATTAAGAGAATTATATCATACAAATTTTATTTTAAAAAAAAAAAACCTACCTTTAAAGAATTATTTAAATACCACAATATTATGAAATCGTTACAATTAGCACCGTTTAAATACAAGATCAAATTTAAAGTGTGAAAGTAAACGGAAAGTTTAAAGGAAAGTTGCTTCAACATGGGATGCAAATAAGGCGATCACGATTTTTAAATACGTAATCTATGATTAAATTCAATTTACACTTTTCACTTTTCTTTGAAAGAAAAAAGATCGCACTATAAATGATTTATTGTGGTAGATCACGTTCAAATTCAAATAAAAATTATGCAATTTATTAAACTATTAAGTCAAACATAAATAAGCTACATACTAAAGAGAAAGTTTTTTAATATTATTGAACAATTCCATTATAGATTCAATGTGGGGTTTACATGCCTTGGCTATTGCTTATTTGGTTAAAGTGAAGATTGTCATTGTTGCCTTCTTTGTGGGTAGTGCTGTCTGGTTGGGTTTGCGTTATCTTTGGCCACACAAATGTAATCAAGACTACAAGGAAGGAGCTATTATTTTAGAGCATCCACCGTAAGTATTTTGGGTAATTGACAAAACGATAGATACGTTTTATTTCTTTTGTAATTTACAGATCCTTTGCTCATCACGATTCTATTCCTTACTCCTTGGATCATGATCACGACCATTATTCTGATCATCATCACTTCGATAGCAGCTCCTGGGGTGGTAGTGGTCCCAGCAGTTCATTTGAACCCTATTCTGCTTATTCCGGTGTATCATTCGATGCTTCTGATGCTCCTCCTGCTTCCACCTCACCCGAATCGCATACCTTCCGTCGGAAGCGTGATGTCAGTGAGCAAACAGATGAAGAAGAAGATAATGAAAAAGTGGAAGATTCTAAGTGGAAATCCAAACAAAGGCCTGCTACTGAAGAACAGTAATTCTTTTTATCTTTGGATAAATATTGTGCTAAATCATTATCGTTTCTTCTCTTTTCAGAATCGGTGATTTTATGTTCAGCTTCTTGGGATTAGATTCTACAGCTTGTCGCCGTCGTTTTATTTGTGAAATGGAATTCAAATCTAAAGCCAATCCACTAACAGCAATGGCTTTCCGTATAGTTGGTAAAAGCTTCTTTGGCAAATATACTAACGATCGGAATGTATTTGGTAGAGCTAAAAGATTTGAACAGTGTGCTGCTGTTAATTCAGAATGTGTGTTTATAGAAAGTGAAAATACTGAAGAAACTAACGAAGAACCCACTGAAGAAGCTGCAAATGCGGAAGAAGCCGATGAAGTACCAACAGATGATTCAAAAGTTGAATTAATTACAGAAGAAAGTTCATTGGAAAGTAATAATATTGAAGAAAAGGAAAATATTCAAAATATCAAGGCCGAATTAAGAAGAAATTCTTATAGAAGACGTATACGTGGGGATCGTCATTTGAAAGCGTAATAAATTTATCTCTAAGGAGTAGGAAGTGAACTGGTTTCACATTTTCTTCTAACAATCCTGTTAAATATTAATTAGTTTTATATATTTATTTGAAACAAACGACCGAAAAATATTTATTTATTTTAGATTTAAGTTAAAATATAATTGTACTTGCCTTTCATAAACTTAAATAATCCATTTTTATTTAATTTTCCCTATTAGGGTAACCCTTTAATTTTAACATTTAATGGCAACATTTAAACCAATATAAATATTAAATGTTTAAAAATATAAATCTACTTTTAAACACTTATAATCCAAATATCCCTTCAAACCTTTTCATCAAACTTTAATGCAAAACTTCTGTATTTGTTTGTTTTTCGTTTGTAACGGAATTTATTGAAATTATTCTTGAATACTACCTAAAGTTGCATCATACTTGTCCAACAAGTTGGAACAAACCAGAACAGGATTTCTGACAAACGAATAAAACGGCAAAAACAACAACAATAAAATAGCAAACTTTTTTATCGTTAACCAAACATCAATGTTTGCTGTCACTGTCTGGATAAAAATAAACTTTTTTTTTGTGTACGACATTCAACACAACATGGCAACACACAATTTGGTGTGTGGAGAAAAATTAAGTACAATTTATGCCGACTTGTTAAAGAGACAGGAGAATACGACAACATCGTCTATAACGATTAGGCGATTTTTTTTTGTTTCTTCTCCATTTTAATGAATGTCGCTTGTGGTGAATAAAGCTTTACACCCGACCTTCCGGTATTATTCTTGATTGTTAATGTTATTGCATGTGCATTATGTATAGGGTGGACATAAACTTTTTTACAGGGTGTTTCGGCTTATGTTTATAAATTTCAAATGGGAATTTGAAAAACTTATAAGGGTTTAGTATTTATAGGAATACCTCTTAGCGGAAACTTTTTCTTTGTATTAAAACTGTGTGGACATTAATTGTAGATTATGAAATTTTTCGAAATTCGGCAGCATAGAGTTCCTTGAAGTCCAAGAATTTGGATTCAATTATGATTGGATGTGTGTTCTTTGGGAAAAGCCGAGCAGGCGCTTTTGTTCTTTGTGGAACATTGAAAGTAAATGTTTAAGGAAACCTATGAGCTGGGCCCTAAAATATCGAAAGGATAATGACTTGAAATAGTTTTGGCCATATATTGGATATATTCCATCGACCTGGTGGGATGTTTTTTGATTTCCATTTTCAAACCCGAGAAGGAAAATTTAAAACTGATCAGTTTATTGTCCTTTCCTTTAAATATACTCATTTAGTTAGAAACATTGCTTTGGAGGCCTCTTAACTGTCAACAACATTCGTATCAAAATGGTATATCCTTTACAATCTTGTTTTTAAAACCGAGAAGGGTAAAACCCAAAAGTTTTGTACCCAGAGTGTTTTTGTAACATGGACAACGATGCTTTTAACTCGATGCCGTTTTCGGCCGAAGTGCATATACTGGACCCAGATCTTGTTAAATGGATTGACATTATTTTATCAAAAAGGTTGAAATGCAGTAGTGCACTAAGGTCAAAGGTTGGCTGGTTGATCTTGCGATCAAGTAGATTTCTTAATGATTCCGTTTTGAAAAACCGGAGTTTACTGATGTTGTTAGTGTTAGTTCCAACCCAAAGAATTAGGATATCTTATCAGATCACCTAGTCCAATCTCAGATATTTAAAAAAATCGTTCAGCATAAACGTCGTATGCAAAGGTAGCGATATACCTATACAGGGATAGGAAAAATGGTATATCCGCTTCAAAATCAAAAACCGATTTGATCCGTATACTTCGCTTAACACTCTCCAATCTGGAATGATATTGTTTAAAAGTGTTAGCGAATACTGAACAGGATTTATATGGTTAGTACTGAGTGTGTTTTATATGGCTTCCATGTTACCGCAGACTTGATGTTCTTGTAGTTGGCACAATGACAATAATGGACATTGTGACTAACCCTTTGCGTGCCTCATGATTTGAGAATGAGCAACATCTGCATGGTATTTACGTTTTATTTTACGAAAAACGAAAAAGTTGTCATCATATTTATGCAGTGTATGGGTTAAATGGATTGTATCGAGTCACTTGGCCGAATGCCAAGAGCCTCATCAAGCTCAGTCCCATGGGAAGAAAGTTGTCCTATGAATACGCGAGTATATTTTGTTCGTTGGTGAAGTTGTTTAATTGGATTGAAGACATAATGGACTGAACAAAATTACATGTGAAAATCTTTGCCTGCCTGTACGATATCTCAAGTTCAATTTAAACAGGACCAAACTTAAGGAATCTTCTATGGAAACTTAGCAATAGGGTGCTAATCAAATAACTGTAAAAGCTGTGGAGACTGTGCAAGGATGTTTCTCTGTACCGCCTCGCATACACTTTGAGAACATTAGGATTATCTAAAACTTTTATTTAGAAAATATATTTTTGCAAAATTGAAATTCAACTGAAAATTCAAATGAAATTTGATTGACCAAATTCAAAAGTAAATTAGTAAAACTTAAATATTAAACATGTATGGAATGTACCCTACATGTGAAGGTAAATTAAATTGCAATAGGTCACAACTTTTTTCTTTTAAAAGAGAAGCTGATTTCTTTTAGGTGATATAAAAGGCAGTGATAGATAAAGGACGTCAAACATGGCAACACTTTAAATGTGCGAATGATAAATCATAATACAATTGTTGGGCGTCATTTTATGAAGAGTTGGCAAACTTGTTGAAGCTTTTTGAATTCATTATTTAACTTAGGTAGGGTCTCTACAATTTTTTGACCTGAACCGGGTGATTGTTGATTGGTCGGTGAAATGCTAGAGAATCATTGGATTAACTGTGAGGTCGGTGAAACAAAAATTAAAGGGCATTGTGACACTGAACAAGGGTATATGTTATGACGTTTTCTATGGGTCTTCACCATACACAGTATTGTAGGAACTTTAACCGATGAAGGATTTGAATTCGCTTCTATGCAAATGATGTGGCGATACTACTGAGGGGAAAAGATCCAAATTATTTGTTCAGGCTGGCACTCGGTAAATCGTATGACTGTACGAGATCTAGGAGATCTAGTGAGAATGGGTAAGACTGAGATATGCTTGTTCAAAATGAAAAGGAAGGAGGTCGCGATCACTCCTCCTACTTTGCGGCAGCGTGGACAATGAGATTGAACCCAAAGATGAGATACGCCGCAATTGTGAGGTGTTCTTTGATCCTGCAGAAATATTATATCGGGAGACTGCATAGGGTATGCTGGGCATTAATGGTGCGATTGGATAAACATATACAAGAGTAATGGGAACAATACTCTCCATAAGCCCAAGAGATGTTTGGGTGAGATACGAGGCGGCTCTTGCAACTTGCAGACTGATGGCACATGATGAGTGGGTACTTGGAGCCAGAAGTACCCAACATCAGAATGTCCTCGATAATCTGCCAGGCTACCACATTTCGGAGGGGGAGTGTGAAAGTGTAGCCGAACAGCGTATTCTGGAGAACTGCGAGATTCTTTTTCGTGATAGGAAAATGTGGAGGGATGAGGAAATATTGGCTGAGACCAATAGTATCCATTTCTACACAGATGGCTCTAAGCTGGATGGGGCATCCGATGTAGGTTTCTTTTGCACTGGACATAGAGGTGTGCTCCCGACTCCCATACCACAATAGCGTTTTTCAGGCTGAGGTGATTGCTATTACGGAGTGCATTCGCTTTCTGAATGGAAATTACTACTCTGGGGTTGTGGTAATTTTCACTGATAGCCAAGCTACGAGTGTTTTAAATTTTAAGAGGGAAATTAACGTTTACTCTTGCAGGGGACCTGTTAGTTTGGTATTTGCACTTTGACATTTGTGGGGCGTTGTGGTGTAATGGTTAGCGCGTTGGACTGTTACACAGATGGTCTCGGGTTCGATTCCCGGTGACGACAACATCAATTTAGAAAAAATAATATGTATGAGTTTTCTATCACTTCCCATAGCACTTAACCCCACCGAAGTAAAATAATGAATCAGGGCTATGAAACAAAAAGCTTCAATAAATTCACCAACTCTACATCACGTGGCGAGCAACAACTGTTCTAAGACTTATCATCTCGCGCAATTGCAGTGTTGCCATGTTTGAAGCCCTTCATCTTTCACCACCTTTCATCTCTCCACTATCCCTTTTCCAAAGAAAGCAACACATTAATTAATAGGAAGAATTTAATGAGTGATGTTTCTCTTTGAAAAAAAAAAAATTAAAAAAAAAAAAAAAAATTTTCTCACTTACTAAATACCCTGTTGAAACAAATTCAAACAAACAACAACACAATCTAAAATAAAGTGTAAGTACACTAAAACAGTTTCAACATACGAACGACAATCAAAACAAACACGTTTTAAATATAAAAAATAAAAACAACAACAGCTAAAACGGCTGCAAAAAAGCAACACAACGACCTTCTCTTTTTTATTCATTCAAAAAATACACAATGTAAAAATAAGGTGACGATATGACAAAATACACGACTAACGACGAAAACAATAAAATATACAAAACGAGAAACTTTTAATACTCTGAGCGCCGTATACAAAAAAGAATGAGAAGTCATAGTGGGTCTTTAAAGCTACACACAAATGATTAAGACAAACAACAAACCTCGCAAACTCTATGCGGCCTCGACAGAGTGAGTGTAAGGAACTAGTTATAGAAGATTAAGCTTTTATTTGCCAGAGAGTAATAAAAATTTAACAGAGAAAGAGATAACCAAAAAGTGCATTGAGTTTGAAAGAAAGTAAATTGTTGTTATAAATAATTCGTGTTTTCTTTTTTTTTTTTTTTTTTTTTAATTTTATGTTTTTGTCGTACGGTTGTCGGTATTTTTCGTTCGTTTTATTCGTTTATGTGTTGTTTGATTTAGTTAGTAGGCTAATCATGTGTGTTGGATTTCTTCACTGATTCATTTAACACAACAACGTGCTAGCTGTTTGTTGTGTGCAAAGATTAAACCGGCACAACTCGACATGCATGCACGCGTTATTGTGTGAGAATTTATTGGGAAAGACACAGCCAAACCGGTAGGCAGAACCATCAAACAATACAAATGGTTTGAGGTTGGTTTTGAATGGAAAATATAACAAATGGGGGAACAAAATATTCACACGCTTCAAGTATCTTGTTTTAGTCATATCCATAGTCAGAATACCGAACAACAGAATAGGTTCGAATAAGTGAGTGAATACTTAACTTGGGGGCTTTTATTCAGCGAGTGGCAGTTGGGAGTTGTAGTAGTAGTACAACTTGAGGAGGAGGTGGTAGGTGGTTATTAAAGGCGTTATGAAAATAGCTGGTGCATGATTGTGCTGTTGTTGTTTATATTCATTCGTTTAGTTATTCGTTCAATGTTCATTTTTTTTTCTGCTTGTTTAATAAAGAGTCAGCTGAGATGTTGTTGCATGGTTGGTATAAAGTGGTGTGTTTGACTACTTGTCAGCGACAAGGCATTAATGTCAGTTCAATTTGCTAAAACTTTAAGTTGTTGTTGTTAAGGGGGTTTGTTGCTGTTGTTGTGTTTTTTTAACCCACACAACATTCGTGTCGGTATCGTGTTGTGTATGATGACGATGATGATATGAATTTTCGTTATTTTTTTTTTTTTTTAATTGTGTATTTTTCTGTTTAGAGCCGGGGTAAGCACTTAGTTGCTCTATTTGTTTGGAGAACCTGTTAAGAGGTGGGCTCATATTACGCTGGTCTCAACTACTATAAAAGACGACGAATACAAGTTACTACTATTGTTTATGCCAAAGGATTACCACACAAAATGATTTCTATCGGTTTCGCTTTATTACCATATTATATAGCTTCTAACTACTCTTTACATTTGAATGAAATCTGGCACAAAAAAAAATATAAAATACACCAACTATTTAAAACCGATGATGGTGACAACAGTTCAGGCTCTCAGAAACACGAGCAACAAACGAACATTAATGGCACACAAAACGAAAAATTCATAAAAACACCGCACACATTTAGCGCACTGGCACTCTTTTTTTTTTAATATGAAACGAAATACTTGTTTGTTTACACGTTTCAGTGGTGACAACTCTTCTTTAACAATAAGGAAGTTAGGGGATAAAAAGTTCAATTTTCTAGCAGTTGAGTAAATAAATTGTGAAGATTTTGATTTAATCCTTTAAGTTTTTTTTTTGGAAAAATTATGAAGGAAGGCTAGATTTGGAATCCGGATCAGTTTTTAGAAATCAAATTGGACAAGAAAAACATAACTTTCAATGTGATTTTTTTGAATTTGATGACCAACGGAATATATATGTAACATACTCTATCAGAGTCCTGTATACAATTTAGTGATTCAATTCCCTGATGTTTCTGAAAACATGAAGGATTGAACCATGTCCTATTATTATGAACCATGTCCAATATATAATGAAAACAAACATATTTTTGAGGTCACCCTCTTTGGCGCTGACACCATACTGATCCAAGTGGTTGGTATGATCTGAAAGCTACAACTATTCTCCGTCGATACAAACATTAATGCCAGCTTTAAAAAAGAACCACATATTAATCTTCATAACTGCATGAAAAGTTCGAGTGAAACATAAAGAATTGAAAATTGAAAACAAAAAGTTAAAATTCTGTTCACGAAAAAGATTTTATCCTGATCCCAGATCCATTAAAAGAAACGAGGATTATATTATCATTGGCACGACTGTACTGTAGGAAATACTTTCCACAAAATACTTTATTGCTTTATAAAATAGTTTTCCCTCTCAATATTCTTTTAATTATTTTGGTTGATAAAAATAAATCTTCACTTTCTATATGAAATTTTACATCCACAATTTTAATTGGCGATACAAATCGCTAAACATTGGTGACCCCTAAAATGCCGAACGATAATACTAACCAACCACCAGAAGGAGAAGAACCATCGCGCCAACAAAACAGCTCAATCCTGTCTGTATCTCGAGGAATCGAATCGGTAAGGATAGCAAAACTTTCTCCGTTTTGGATAAAAAAGCTCTAGTATGGTTCAAGCAAGTTGAAGAAACATTCCGACTACATGGTAAGACTCAAAATTCGATGAAATGTAAATACCTCGTATCAAATCAGGACCCTTCAATATTGCTCCTCTTGGTAAGATATATAGATTTAAACACACAAGCAACATATAAGTATGCAGGAATGACAAAACGTATAACGGACTCCTTCGCCGAATCTGCCGAAAATTTAATCAATCGTTTTTTGATTGGTTTAGAGTTGGGCGATTAGAAGCCATCACACTACTTACAACTCAAGCAGATAAAATTCGTGAACGTTCTCGAATTCTACATCACTATTTGTATCTGAGGTGCAACAAGTTTACGAATAAGACAACATGTCAAAAAAAGGTCGATGTTATTATCGCTATAATAAATGCGTTCGAATCCCGTTCAAGAAACAGACATTCTACTTCAATAGCTCGTTCAAGTTCAAGAGAAGGTAAAACTAAACAATTGCTGGTATCACTTTTGTTTTGGTGAAAATGTCCGTAAGTGCTTTCCAACATGCAATTTTAACAACACAAAGAACTAAGATCTCCATCGAAATCAATTTCGACCACCAGTTTTGATAGTAGCTACACATGTCGACCTTTTGTTACTGATATATAATAATCAAAATTAAATTTTTAGTAGATACCGGAGCGGAAGTTTTAGTCTATCCTTGCAAAAACCGGGCAAATCGATGAAAATGATACTGAAATTAAAGCATACGGCCCTATTCTTCTATCTCTCAATTTAGGATTACGCAGATCATTTTCTTGTCACTTCATTCTGGCCAATGTTTCACGTCCCATTATCGGTATTACTATCTTCTACCCGATCTAAATACTTCTCCGCCTGTTAAAAAACACTCTTTGGGCTGCAGATCTTGTCTTGTTCAAGGTAAATGTGTTCAAGAAAAATGTGTGAAAAGCTATGTTAAAGTAAATTTGAAAGTGTGCAATGTCTTACTTTCTGAAACAGCCTATAGTCCGAAGCCAAACAATCGAATGCGCGCTCTTCTTCTATCGCACATACTTCAATACGTTTTTTCGAATACTTTTTTAACAACAGAGACATTTTAGTATGGGTGAGCGTAAGAGTTGTAATCTTCAGATCCACTTTAAAAGAGTCAATAACGTAAACCGGAATTTAGTTAGAAGTCAACGAAGAAGACAGAGCAGCGACAACCTGAACTTAGAATCTTGTATGTGCGTCGTGATGACCAGAAACTATTAATCATCTTCAAACTAAGTAAAGCCTCTTTTGAAATTAAGTATATGAAAAATTTAGGCATCGTATAGATCTGACATATCATAAGAGTACTAGACGAAACGTTTCATGCTATACATTTGCTCGTCCATGTTAAATAAGACCTCTGCGTGTCTCTCGAAGTGAAAGTATTGTCCTATAGATATTTTAAAGTAGGTGTGAATAATCTGGTGGTCCTTAAATTTCTTTAGTCCATCTCCAGTTTATATTTTCAACATGGAAAAGTCCAAATAAAGTTGAAGACCAATTTTGGATCAGTAGGAACCAGTAAGAAATGTCCTAGCTCCGCATGAAGTATGTAGAGTTGTTACTGATTGTTGAGAAGAGGCTGTCGAAAAACAAATTACTGATGTTAAACCAAAATTTAACGTTTAAGGACAGTCTTAACTCATTATCGAAAAAAAACGCATCTTGTTGCGATCCTTTAAGCATATGATTTGTCCTATCATCATGGTTAATAAGAAAACTTACAAGGAAGGTTTCCGTCTCGGTATCCACTAATTACTATGAAATTTAAATGTGCGACAGAGGCAACAAAACTAATCCCCTTGCAGATGTAAAAAGTAGCTTCGTGTAAATTCAGTTTAAGTGATTTTTAAAATACAAAAAAAAAATCAAAAACCACTAAATTTACATCACTGGCTCGTTTATTCTTCGTTACACTTTAGAAAAAAAAAACTTGAAATAAAACGAATGAACTCTAGCACGAATTGTGTTGGATTTAAAAAAATAACACTACAGCAGAGCAGACACTTACCAGCCAAATAGTCAGTCATACATACATACATACAACCAGTCAGCAATTTATAGCGACTGGCGGGTTTTTGTATGTCGTGTGTTTTGTTTAACGACGTCGAGTATAAATATTTTTATTCAGTCAAAAGTTTTGCAAGCCAAAAGACCTTAACTTTTAAAATATTTTCTGAATCAGTCAGTCAGTCGTGCGTTGGCATGCATACCAGCCAGCCAAACACAAACAACACGTTTTTCGGTTTGCAAAAAACATACAACCGAATGTAGACAGAAATATATCATAATTATATTTTTTTATAAAAAAAAATATATAATACTACCGCCGCTTCTACAACTGCTACTACTACGGCCATGACAAACAAAATGTTAAATGATTTTTTTTTTGTTTGTATACACCGTATAGTATATATTTGTTGCAGTTTATAAAGAAAGTTGTTGGGTACTAAAATGATTAAAATAAAAATAAAATGGTATTAAGAAAACCCCCTTTTAAATAAATTTACAACATTGATGGTGGAAAAAATTATAAATAATTATTTAAAAAAAAAAAAATTGTAAATAAAAATGTCGTTAAAACCTCATCGAAATCGAGATTCGATATTCGAGGGAAAAATTAGGCGAACATAAAATACAGTAAGCGAAATTTGAAGCAGAAAATTTATATCAGCCAAAAGCAAAATAACGTGAATTTCGCCCAAACACACACACACAACACACAAAATGTTAACGTTATAGAATATGAAAATAATAAAAGAAAGAGCGAGAACAAAATAGAGTTTATACGCTCTCATTCTCAATACAAATGTATTAAAAAGAGATGTCATTATAACCTGTTATTGTACTCGTTGTTGTCGCCACTCGTCGCCGCCACCATCTTCATGACAAATTTTCATATATGTGGGATTTTATCTCAAGTGACCTAACTTTTGAAATCGATGTCTTGGGATCGCGATGAAACTTGTACAAAGTTGTACATTAAAAACAACTATGTATGTAAAGACCACTGCAAATGCAGTTAAAAACAAATGAAATTTCACTCAAAGAAGTGACGACTTACATTTCAGTAAAATTCAACTAACATTGTCATTTGTTTTTTTATGTTCAAAAAATGACTAACAATTGCACTAAAAATTAACCTCATGTTAGTAAAAAATAAACAAACATTTATTTTTTTAAATAACAAAAAACAAATGTAAAAAATGAATGTAAAATCATAAAACAGTCATTTGATGTGGGTTTTTTTTTTAAATGAACTACAAGGTTAGTAAAAAATTTAATTTGTTCTATAAATGACTGACATTTACATTAAAAATAAAGAAACTGTATTACAACCCAAACAACTACATATTTTTAAAGCAGAAGTTCCCTGAGTGTAGTTATGACACAAAATTTAAGCAGAATCGATCAAGGACTCTCCGAGTTGGAGGGTATTGAGTTTCAACATTTTCGTCAAACAGCCTTTTTTTTGATAATGTTGTCCAAAATGTTTGCGATAGCTTTTTCTTCAATCTTAAAAAAAAAATAAAATTCTTTTTCTGTAGTTTAGTAATGGGGTATTTTTTTTTTTAGAAAGCTTAGTGCTTTTTGTAACTTTCTTCTTTTCTTCCAACGTAGGCTACTTTTTGCACCAAAAATTTTCAGTGCTCGCCATTTTTTTTGTTTTTTATCCGATTTTCATAAAATTAACACATTCTCTCTTTCGCTTTCTCTTAAAGCTCATGAGATATTCTCATTTGAAAATGTGAAATTCCTGATTCGGGCTAAGTTCCAACTCGAAGAGTCCTTGACCGATTTCGCTAAAATTTTATGTCATTACTCCTACCCAATCGGACTCAACTTGGTGTCAGTTTCATCCCGATCCCAAAACATCGATTACAAAAGTTCGGTCAATTGAGATGAAATCCCCCATATATTTCGGTCCTTGCACTCTATGCTATGTTTTGCCAGCAACTTTTTGTGATTGCTTTTTTAATTCGTACACTTTTGTTGTACGTTTGTTCGTTGAGCGGTTGTTTCGTTAGTTGTTTACATTATTAGTTAGTTGGTTGGTTAGTTGGTCTCGTTTATACCGTTTTTCACATTACGAGCAACCTGACGACAACGTGTAACCGCCAATGTATTAGGCAACCATAATCGGTGTATGAAAACGTAGCAAGTTGATATTTTCCAAAAGAATTTATGTGAAACAGTTTTGTAGCTGGTTGATAAAGCGGTTGTCCGCAAAACTATAAGTATTATTACAAAATGAGCGGCGCATGGTGTGTTTGTGTATGAATTTGTGTGTATGGAAGACGTTTGAGAGGGTTGTTGTGCATGTGTTGATAGATATTATTAAACATATGCTCTACAGAGTTTTTATATATGCACAGTGGTTTAAAGAAAACAAAAATGTTGCCGAATTTTTAAAAGTTTTATCTGTTATCATAAAAAGCAAATTTTCACAAGAATGCGTAAAATTTATACATCTTATAAGGGTCGTTCAATTTCTGAAATTATCGATTACCACCTACCACAATACCGAGATTTAATTTTGATTGAATAAAAACTTCAAAATGCGGTGGACCAAAACTGTCCTTAAAAAATATATATTTATATTTTTCTCATAATAAGTTATACTTAACGAAAAATTTAAGCCCTATTTCGATAAAAAAAAAACAGTAAGACAAATGAACAAAAATACCATTTTTGATATCTTAGAAAGCGTGTCGAACCTAAATGTACTCTCTAAAAAATGTTTCGTTATATTTTAACATTCAGCACTTCAATGCCCACCGTTTAAATGCTATTACTCAAGCGAATTCGTAAAAACATCCTTTGTCGGGACACCCTAATACTTAACCCTCTAATACTTAAATGAAATCATATAAAATCAACCAATCGATTTCCTCCACCCTTTCCGATTTCAATCAAACTTGGTACTGAAGTTGTAGGTTACATAACTATAACCTCGCCCAAGTTTAGGACAGCTAGTCCTAGTGGATCTAGAAATATCGACTTTTCGTCCAATAGCAATAATCAGAGTTTCGTCCAATAGCGATTTTACCTTTCCTATCCAAAGTACTTGAAAAACTTATGCACATTCAAATAAGTGAACACTTAAATCTCTTTAAATTATTAACTGATCGACAATCAGGCTTTCGGCCCAAAAATAGCTGTATTACAGCTCTGATCGATGTCAGTGAGGATATACGTAGAGACGTCGACATTGGCAAAGTCAATTTCTTAGTGTTGCTTGACCATTCGAAGGCTTTCGATACCATTGACCATACTATTCTAGGCCTCAAACTGAGTTAACTTTTCAGTTTTTCATACACGTCAACATTATTGCTTAGTTCGTACTTGTCAAATCGCTGTCAATCAGTATTCTTAAATAATAACTACTCACAAGCTTTACCTGTGGAAAGGGGTGTACCTCAAGGCTCGATTTTAGGACCTCTTCTTTTTTCACTCTATGTGAATGACTTACCTAATCGCTTGTTTCACTCTAAACTTCAAATGTATGCTGATGACGTCCAGCTTTACTTGGGGAGTTCAATAGATCGTGTTCATGAAAATCTTAGTAAACTTAACTATGATCTCAACCAAATTTACCTCTGGGCATCGGAAAATAGGCTTTGCTTAAACCCTCAAAAATCAAAATGCCTCATAATACGCAAAAAATCGTCACAATTAAACATTAACTTTGATATTGTTCTCAACAACAAGAAAATTGAAATAGTTTCGTCTGTGAAAAACCTCGGGGTTATTTATAATAACACGCTTAGTTGGTCGAATCATGTTAACTCTATAGTCTTCAAGATGAACTATATGCTTCGTACACTATGGCCTATACAGTACTGTACACCTTTTGAAATCAGAATGCTTATTGCTAAAGTTTATTTAATGCCCAGGTTGCTCTATGGTTGTGAGCTTTTCGCTCATTGTGATTCCTCGAGTAAGAGTAAATTAAAGGTGGTCTACAATAAAATAATAAGATATGTTTTTGGGCTCTCAAAGAGCGATCATAATAGAGTATCTTCCTATACATATCAAATGTACGGCATGTCTCTTGAGAATCTAATGAACGTCAGAATACTCACCCTGCTTCACAAAATAATATATACTAAGGAGCCACGAAGTTTGTATGACCGCCTTGCATTTTTTCAATCAGGAAGGGGTAAAAAGATACTTTCCCTCCGGTACAGAAGCCTTATTACGGAATGGCAATTTTATTTTAACGCCATCCATCTTTGGAACTTTCTTCCAAACAAAATTCAAACCAACAATAACGCAACAAGTTTTAAAAAGGAAATAACAAAACATTTCTCAACTTAAAGTTTTTCATGTCAGTAATTAAATATTATTAATTTTTATTTTATTTTTAATTTTATTGTCATTATTGTTTTAATGTTTTAATTTTTTATTTTTTTTTCTATTTTTCTATTTTTATTATTATTAATTTAATTATTTAAAACTACAAATGTAACCCAATTATGTAATTAAAATTTCTTACATCCCATACTTTAAATTAAAAGATTGTTGTATGGGATTGTCAAATAAATTCAAATTCAATTCAAAACAGAATTTTGTCAATCAAAAATTAATGATGTCCCAAGCGCCATTTTTGCAATATTTCAACGCTTCAGGGTTGCACAGTTTTCAAAATAAAAAACTAAAAAATTCGTTTTAGAAATATGCGTTTACTGGCAAAGACAAATAACAAATTTGATCGAAATAGAAAAATTAGCCGTTGAAATGAAATGGAAGTGCTCACATGTAACTTAAAGTTGGCCGCCATTTGTGGTGCATTTGAGCTGAATTTGGCTATACAGCTTGATGTCCAATTATTTTCATGATGTAAAATCAATTTCTTTTTATTTTTTGCATTTAAAATCTATTCACTTTTAAGGCTTTCAGAAACACTGTACATCACAGTGCAATAATTTTTAACAAGCGAATTCTGCAGAGAATTCATTAAATATTACGTTTAAACAGCTGAGAGATGTCATTGAGTAATTTTCTATATACTTAATCAAGGTTGCCAATTTAGACATTTTCCGGCTAGATCTAGCCCTTAAAAAATGGCTAGAAAAATCATAACAAACAAGTTTTCAATTTATTTTTTGATCAATGGTTATAATCTATAACTTCAAGCTCATATATTAGTTCTCATGTAGTGAGTAAACTAGTTTATATGAATGTTTGATGTTTGGCATGAGCTTGTTACCGCTTTCAAAACATGTTCTTATGATGGGAACCTAGAAAGTTCCCGAAATAGATCAATCAACACATTCCTGAAAGGGTCAAATAATAAATTTGAAAACAAAAAACTCTATAGATTATTTGTTAGGACAATATCCTAATAAAGAAATATAGAGTATGGTCTCGAACTTGAATAATTTTCATTTTCATTGCACAATTAAAGGTCGAGAAAAAAACATAATTTTTATTTTTAATAAAAATTATAACAAACTTAATAATTTTTTTAGTTAGTCTCTTTACAGGAAGAAGATGAAGAAAACATTTTTATTGAAAAATTTTACGGACACAAGGGATACACCAGACTGCCGCAGTTTCGTCCCCCTCCTAGGACTCGTCAGTGGTTAATTTATGTGTCAATTGAACAAAGTATTTTATATTGTTAATTTGCTCTATATGAAAAACTTTTTATTTTTTTGTGGTGTCGTACTGTGATTTGAACTCACTACCTTAGCATCAAGCTATGCATCGTAATCTCACCTCTTAACCAGTTGAGCCACGGTCGACACAGCGATGACTGTAGCTAAAGTGGAGTTTGGTCACACTACGTACACACAAGTATTGTTTCGATCAGAAGAGACAGAATTAACTAATACCAATGCACAATTCATTTCTCAACTAGAATGCTTTTTCTTTTTAGTTTAAAAAATAAACGAAAACTAAACAGTGACTTTTCCAGTCACTGGATTGGAAATTTTAGGACAATTGACACTGCTTAACCCACCTTAATATTAAATTATAGCAGTCCTGTGATAAGTCCTCCTCATTCCCCATAGGGTTCGATGGGCTACAAATACGGTTGCTACTACTGAGTCAGTTTTCTGGGTGTACTCGCTACAAACATGCATTTGAGGAGGGTCATTATTATTAATAACACAGACCGACAAGGTTTTCTAACCAAGAATCAGACTATACGTTTCCAATGGTTTTAGACGTGCTGAATCCGAATATGACCTCAGAATCACGTCAGGTTTGGAAATATTCAGTTCTTCGAGATATTGTTTTCAAAAAGATTGTTACGGTATCTAAAAGTTATACTCCCACCCTACAAAATGAATTTGGAATTTTTAAAAAATCTTCAGTTGTTACTGATAAGTCGTCTGATGAAATTACTGAGCTTAGCACCCTTAACCCATTACATGTGCAAGATATGTACAGACGCAAATAATGAAGTGTTAAGAACTGTGTATCACTGCTGCTCAGTGACAAATGAAAATTTTTTTTTTAAATTCAAAATGGATTTTGTAGGGGAGGAGTAGCACTTTTATATAAAGTTACAATCTTTTTGAAAAAAAATTTATTTGGAAGCTACAGAACCTCAAAAAATGTGTTTTTTGCACTTTTACGTTAGAATATCTCGAAAACGATGTGGCTATTCTGAGTTCAGATTCGGATGCAGCACGTCGAGAAAATATAGTCAAATTGTTGGTTAGAAAATTTTATCAAATTATGTCGGCTTGTATAATTTTTTTTGTAAGAGTAGCAACACTCAGGAAATTCTTCCTATTAATTAATGTGTTGCTTTCTTTGAAAAGGGGATAGTAGAGAGGTGCAAGGTTTTCCCCACCTTGCATTCAAATAATTGAGTTTACGTATCAATTTCCGATATTAGCCATTTTTAGCCATTTTTTCTCCGTAATCTAGCAATTTTTTTACTTCAAGAGTTGGCAACCTTTTGATACTTTGATACACAACTGAGATGTAAAAAAGTTGTCAAACAAATTGAGGGTGGGCGTTGGTCATATAAAAATTAAAATAAAAAAAATTCAAGAGAATGAGCAAGGATGGTTAAGTATACATTTTTTACTCAATAAACTCGATGAGAATTTATTACTTAAACAAAAATACAAAAATTATACATATTAAGAAGACTAGACTACTTAAAAAAAAAACGACAACAACATCATTGACAGATGGTATACGAATGATATTTTGTAAATGAGAAAGGTATGAATTTAAAAAAAAAATATATATATATAAAAAATATACGAACGAATGCAAACAATACACGGCAAGAAGTACTACTACAATAATGGCATGAAACATGAAAGGAATGAAATTTACTAACTACCGACTGCTAAAACTTGTGAAATGACTATATTTATAGTTGTAGCATTTGGATTTAGCAAAATACTAAACATTTTTGTTGTACAATGCGAATGTCAGATATCAGGCGCAATGAAATTACCAGAAGGCAAACTCATTTGGGAAACATTGAAGAGAAACAAAACGACTACGAAACACAAAAGTGGTTGAACGAGTTGGTGGTTAAATTGTACTATGATGGTAGTTTTATATCAGGGTAAATATTTTGATGGTACGAGTATAACAAAAACCCAAACGTATGGGAATTTAAAAGAAACTAAAATATTAAAGGTATTTTTTTGTTAAGGGTTGATTTAATTAAAATTATTCCATAAAAAGTTTAGCAGAAAGACCCAAGTTGTTGCAATAGTTTTTTTTTTTTTGTAATTTTATTATTTTATTTTTAATTAATTATCATGTCATTAAAATCTATTTTTATAAAATAATTATTCAACACTTATTTTTACCATATAAATAAATATTTCAAGTACCGGTACATATTAATTTTCAGTGTATTCAAGTGTGAATAATCAAAAGGCAACAAACCGCAAAATATGAAATTAATAAAAATATAATCATCATGAAATAACAGCAATTTAAAAATTATAACAAAAAAAAAAAAAAACTTGTATACACAACTGAGAATTACAGTGTACGTAAAAAATATAGGTGCACTTAGAAATTTCATAGAAGTAAAATAAATGTTCGTGATTTGTGATGTTATTTCGTATTAATAAAAGGTCATGCGATGTATTTTTCCTTTAATCAACACTAAGGGGCTTACTGAAGTAGTCCTCAAAGGACTTAACCAGCGACTGGTTAAAGTTCTAACATTTTCTTTTTTTTCTCTTTATTTGTGATATCAATTTTTGGGAATTGATTAATGTCTCCACTTTTTTCCTATTGGAAACCACCTTAAATCTTAAATTGAAGTTTAGATACTTTTTCGCCTAATTTCGCTTTTTCCAAAAAGCGAAAATAGCGTTATCTTCTTAAATAGGAGCAAAAAAAAAATAGTTTTTCGAGTGTGGTTATATCTTGGTAAGACAAATAATTTTTGTCCAAAACTTCTCTTTTATATGCTTTAGTTTCCAAAATGAACCCCAAAATGTTTTGGCTCGTATCGCCTAAATTAGGCAACAATAAACAATTTTGTTGAAGAACTTATTATTTGTTTTTCGAGTGGAGCACATGGTATGAATTTCGTTGCAAAACATCGTTTGCCAGTTCGAGGGTTAAGTGTATAAAATGATTATTACTAGGGCAACCAAAAATAAGCTAGAGCTTGTTTTTTGTATTTGAAAGGATAGAACTATTTAGTGTTCATGCAAGTTCTGTTCATGAAATTATGAACATTTTAAGCTACACAGAAAAAATTATGGGCCAATTTTTAATCGATTGTTTGAATATCAATGGCAATTTAAACAATTTTTTTAATTGATTCAATTAAAAAATTTATTGAATTTTCTAATATATCCATACAGTGTTGACAACATGTAAACAATATTTTTAAAAATTTGGCAAACTATTTTTTTTATTTTATTTAGATTAAATACTGAAACAAAGGTTTAATTATATCAATATATTATTTAATTTGTAAATAAATTGAAAAAAATCGCAAATGATTAACTTTTAATAAGTTGAATAGTTTACCGATTTCAAATACACGCAAAATCGTAGTTATATCACTAGAGTTTGCAACACTCTTTTTGTTGAGATATTTTTGTACGCACGAAAACTTAATTTAGATTCGTGTTTTATCGGTGGTAATAAAAGTGCACATATGGATTTAAATTAACCTTATCGAAAAAGGACAATTAAACTATTATTTTTGTAAATAATTAAATTTTCAATAAGTATAAGTGTCATTAAACTATCATTTTAAAGTTGTGTGTGATTTTTTTAAGAAAGCAATTCAATTGCAAGAAAAAGTTCAAGACAAGACAAGCAAAACAAAAATTTTGTCTTTACTTTTATTTGTTTTCTTATAATACATTTTTATATTAAAAAGCTTTAATTTTATTATAAATAAAATGTCAATTTAATTTACAAACCTACATTTCTTTTTTTATTTAATGAGGGGCATATAACAAAAATAAAAAAATTCGAGTTTTCAATTAAAACTACCATTGTTTTCTTCTCAAGTTTCAATTAAAGTTTTAATCAATTTAACTAAACTTTTTAATTGAGGTTGTAAAGAAAAACAATAACTCTTTTAATTGCTATTATTATTATTTTAATTGAAGTTTTAATAAACTGTCTACAAATTTTTTTAGTTAATACTATCATTTCAGTGGTAGGTGCAAAATCAATTAAAATATTAATTGATTCAATAAAATTTTTAATTGAAACCCGTTTTTAGTTTTTTCTGTGTATATAGTTATGTTACAGCTTTTTTAGCTTATTTTTTGATATTTGCTTATTTTAACTTACCCGACGAAAAAAGTTAGTATCAAATATAACTAAACGTGACGATATAATCTCATGTAGTTTGATACGAAAAATGGGTCTATCAAATATGATCACAATATATATAATTTGATACAATTTTATCTAATTAAATTTAAAAAAAATTTATAATGATCAGTACTTTTTATTTTAATCCAATTAAGTAGTATTTGAAATTCAATTATAAAACATATAAGTATTAATTTTAAAAAATAATGTTAAAAATAAAAATGTATGCTTTTTATGAATCTGAAGTTGGAACATATAATAAAGTTAAAACGTTAGACAAAACAAAAAAAAAAAATTTTTTTGTTCGCAAAATTTTCAAGTAGAAGACTTACAGATTTTTTTCAAGTGCAGAAATAAACAGCAAACATTACACGCCCTTCTTATACAAAATAATTACAAATAAAAACTATACGGTCGGTATCATGGATCAATACGATATTTTTTTTATGAAGGATAAATCTTAAAGTAAGTATAAGATAAGAACATATATCGTAACATATTCCCACACATATAAAAATATATAATGAAATCAAGTTGTATATAGAAATTTTTTTCATCGGGTATTTTGTGAATTATAGCTATTTTTGACTTTTTTCTTCAAAAGTAAACTTATTTTAGTTTTTTTCTTTTAAACTAAAGCTTTTTTGCTATTTTCCAACTGACGGTATTTTGAATTATTTTTTTAATTGTAAGTTGAAAATTTAATGTTACATGTTGCTGGTTTATAAAAAAAATATTTTGATAAACCATTTTGAGATCCAAGGAATATATTTGTAACGATTTATTTTTTAAATTTATGGGCTTATTTTATTGTTTTCGAGCTTTTTTAAGAGCTTAAAACATTGTTTTTAGAGCTGTTTTTTGGTTGCCCTACACTCATAGAAAAAGTTAGTAGTAAAATTAGTAAAGCCGTTAGTAATTCAACTTTGCAATTTTTAAACTTAGTTCAAATCGAGATTTTAGTTCAAAATTTTGCTAGTTTAACTTGATGAAACACTAAATTTGTAACATTTTTTTTTTGCTGAATCTACTTAAGTCTAAAAATATTATTTTGAAAATCAAAACCAGCAGAGGTCGTTGTAATGCGATGTTTGAATTTCAGTATATGTTTATTTTTTTATATTGTGCCAGTATAAAATAGGCAAGTGAATTTAGTACGTCGTATTAGAAAAATATTAAAAAATATTTAATTAAATGGTTTTATTATAAAGTAATAAACAAAAAAAGCTTAAATATATTCAAGTCTTTTTTAAAAAAAAGTAAATAAGGAAAAGATTTTTCCTGAATTGAAGGACTATAATAAGTGGTTTTTGTGTTTATAAAATAATTTATACTCAGAAATAAACCTGTACAAATAGCAGAAAAAGCTACTAAAAATTAGTTAGAAATGACGTTGAAAAAAACTGTTAAATTTAGCAGTTTTTTTTGCTAAATGTTAATAAAATAAGAAGATCAAAAATTAATGTGTTAACTTAACAATATTTTAGTTATATTCGATGTGAATTTTAGTTAATTGAAAATAGCATTTTAGTCTGTAAAATTAGCAAAAACTTTTGCTTAATATTTGCAGACTTAAAATAGCAAACAAAAACTGTAATATTAACAAAATATTTCGAGATATTTTCCTCAAATTTAGTTGAATGCAAATAACAGTTTATTTTTCATAAATCAACAGAAATTTTAGCTAAACAATTGTAGATTGCTGATTTCAAAAGGGCAAACTTTTACTCGCATTAAAAAAAAAAAAAAAACCTGTTAAAAAAACTTTAAAAATTTAAAATTTTTTAATGATTTTTTTGTCTACTAATATTTAGTAAATTATTTGGCGGATTTTAGCAGATTATTTTGTTACTTTCAATTAACTAACATTAAGCTTTTGTAAATTCAGCAGATTTATTTTTGCTATTCTTTTATTACTAATATTTAGTTAAAAAAATCTGCTAATTATAGCATTTTTTTCTGCAAGAATATTTTTAACTAATTTTAGTACCTTTTTTGTTATTTGTACAGGTTTATTTCTATTAGTGGAACGTTCAAAAAAAATTAATAAAATAATTAAAAATATATTTCTCATTTAGCACTGAATAGACATTGAAAGCTTTGGTTTTTCAAGACTCAAAACCGAAAACCGACAAAAAAAAAAAAACAATCGGGTTTAAAAAAAAAATATATATCAAAGCCAATTAAAAAAAAAACAAATTGTTCATAAACTTTGAAGAATAATTTTGATCCGAAACCTAAATAATTTGTTTTTTTTCCTGATTTGATCAGTACATGTACTGACTTTTAGTAACGTGTGCTGATGAAAAAAAAATCATGAGCTGACTTGTATATTGCTTTAAAACTTGTACTAATTTTAAACATTTAAAAAACTACATTCTTTCCATAGAAAAACTCAAGTTTTGATAATTTTAAAATAAACATGTGAGAACTTGCGAGTTTGCCAACCAATGTTTTTCCACATTAAAAAATGTTGAATCTGATGGAAGCTGTAAAGAAATTTCTTGACATCTGAAAATATTATTCCGAATAGAAGTGCTTAGAATCTCATAGCTTTAATATTTTACAATCTTGGGTGTTTTTAGAAAAACAAATTTTTTAGAATCTAAAATTTTTTTCTTTAAGAAAAACTTCTCAAGATATGAGAAAGAAACGGTCGTTTAAATCAGTTGTCCATTCATAAAAGTTTTCTGGTTATGAAATATAATGTGTTTCGTAATCTCTGGATACTTTTGTAGGCAAGAATTAATCTCTCTAGAATTCGTCACAAAATTTAAAATTTTTAAAAATTTTGACTGATTTTATGTAAAAAAAATGATCACCCTTAGTATAATATATTCTTTTCTTATATATATTACAAAACGAAAACCGAAAAATAGTCGAGCAGTTGAGAACCACTACCATGGCAAAACGAATACAGTTAACTTTGCGCTACTCTTAAGGTTGATTGTCGTCCACTTTTTAAAAGTCTATTTGTCGCAAAACTTAAGTTAAGTCAAAAGGATGAATATTTTTTGTATTGGGCGTCAAACTTCCCTCTTTTTAAAATTCTCTTGACGAACTAATTTTAAGCGAATAAACAACGACAAGTTGCAGTGTGTTTTCAGTAACCGTAGTTTGTTGTTGTGGTTAAGTAGTAAAAATAAATCCATCTCAATTGGGCGCCAAATGTGGGAATTACAAAATGACCTTAATCAGTTTATTTTTTAAACAATTTGTTAAAGCCCGTATGACACTGTATAGTTTTTGTATTGACAATCTAAATTAAAGCAGTACAAATATATTGTTACTCAATTTTTTAACTAGTGTAAAGAGTACGAACACATAGTGCCAAATTGTAGTAAATGTCAAAACAAATACTTTTGTTATCGATAAATCAGCGAAAAATTGGGATATCTGTCAAAAGTGCAAACGAAAATTTTGAACTTTATCTTGACATTTCTCACAGGCAAATAAGTTTGTTGTCAGTTTCTTTTTGGAACTGTCAGTTAAAAAAAAAAAACAAAACTGTTTGTTTACAAATTGTATATATGTTTCATTCGCACATTAATGTTGTTTCTTTCTCCCAATACATCTTGAAACTATACAAAAACTATACAGTGTCATAACAGCTTAAGGACGTATTATTGAAACTAGTTTTATTAATACAAGTTTAATCTTATAAAAAACAATATTTTAACTGACTTTATAATAATTTCTCTGACTGTATAAACAAACAGTCAAATAAGTAAAATGAAAAAACAAAAATAAAAATAAAAAACATAAACAGAGAGTTAAGTTATTGTTTTTATAAGAGCAATAAAGAGATTTAAAAACATTGTGACTTTCTCTCAGAGTAGCACGTTATGAGCAGTGATAACAACCATGTTAAACTACAACGCAGTCAGGCCCTTAAAAACTGATATTTTTGTATTAAAATGACGACTTTTTCAACAAGTTTATGCAAAGAAAAAGTTAAAAAAAAACACTAAAAAGCATAATATATAATTTTGCGCTGTTATTATTATACCTAATTGTGCTTTCCTATTGCTTACGAAATGTTGAAGAATAAAAAAAATAGAATTATTTTTAGTGAAAATTAAAAAACAATCACTTTTCATGACAATTTACAATTGTTTTGCATGCAAAATTGTAAAAAAAATTAGTTTTAGGTAAAAAAAAGGAGATTTTTGACCTGAAAACGTTGAATACAGCGTAAAAGCGCTAAGTTGGTATCACCGGCTGTGAGAACTTTAGGAATTTGAGATAATAGAGTATTATATTTTAAATACCATATAATATAATCATGTATGAGGTTGTTTTTCTTTATCAACTTGTGTGTTGTTTGCGCATTAGTATTTTTTTTTTATATTGTTGTGTTCAAGTGGAAGAAGAAGAAAAATAAAACAACCCGATGAAAAAAGTTCGGATATAGGTATATATAAAGTCATATATATAATTCCATATCACATTATATATCAGGTGATTCAAAAAATGGCATACATAACCTTATGTCATGATATCTCATGGGATCTCATTTGATCAAGTTATATACAATTTTATACAATTCTTTGGAAATCCGCACTACTATTTTGTTTCGCATTCCAAATAATAAAAAAATAAATTAAATATAAGTCAATGAATTAGAAAATTAGACATGATTTAATTTTGACTTATACACTGAGTTACAAAGCGATAACGTCATTTTGTTTTCCAATTATTTCTTAAACAACTGAACCGATTGATGCAACATAGAAAGTTGTTGTTGGACAATGGCGGTCCCAAAATTTGCCGACCTGAAGTATAGGTGGCGGCAGTAGTGGTAAAAAGTTGCAACCTTATAAAACATATTTTTTTAAGTTTCAAGGAGCCACTTGGTTTAGTATTTTTTTTTTTCGGAGCCATTAAAACGATCTCAGTAAATTTGTTAACATAAAAAAATTGGTCACCGTTTTGTAATTCAATACTTTCATTTGAAAGCTCTCGGCCTAACCAATATTAGAGCCGAGATAGATTCTACTCTGGGGGAGTTTGCTTCTTCGTTTACGACTATAAAATATTTGGTGGCAGAGTT
The DNA here is from genome assembly GCA_021234595.1 of Delia radicum. NCBI lineage: Eukaryota > Metazoa > Arthropoda > Insecta > Diptera > Anthomyiidae > Delia > Delia radicum. The sequence continues at coordinate 135,496,425 of CM037852.1, forward strand.
TAAACAAGGCCGTACGTGCTGCCAACACGAACACCGTAGTGGTCGACCAATGGAGGTATACACTCTGATCGTCGGCTGAAGGTGAGTGCGCTGACTAAAATGAAAGGCAATTCAAAAAGTGCTAAACATCTCACATTGACCGAAAATTTGGAGATGAGAAAGCTGTGAGTCTTTAAGATGTTTCAATAGAGTGTTTGGTGATGTTTCACCGCAATAAAGCCGAGTTTTTGAGTCGATACGTAACCATGGATGAGACATGGGTCCACCTCTTCACACCTGCGACAAATCCACAGTTAAAGCAGTGGACTGGAATGAGAGAATCGTAACCAAAGAAGGCGAAGACAGTACCTTCTGCAGGCAAGGTCATGGTGTCTGATTTTTGGGATGCGCGTGGGATAATTTTTATTGATTATATCCAAAAAAAAAACTGAAATTTTTCCACAAATTTGTTGTGCTTTCGTTGTTAGGCCGGCTAATTTAGGAACCTCGTACGTTGTAGTTTTTTGTTTGATTATTTAGTCAACAAGTGTTTATAATTATAATGTAAATTTAAGCAAATTTATAAAAAATTGTTCATAATGTAAACTAAACGCAAGTCGAGACTAGATTTTTTTTTTTTAACAATTGCACTAATTAGATTGAAGACAAATAGTTTTGATAGAAAAAGTTAATTTCACCAGACCAATATCGCATATTATGGTTTTTTCCGCCAAATCCGATTCGGTTCTTTCTTGTTATAAAGCCCTATATCTTTGGGCTTTTAATAGCTTACTTTAAGATTTTTTTTATACTTATAAATATTGATAGCGATTCCTGTTCTCACCTTCACCATTCACCTCAATTTTCGAATCGCATTATATTCCGTGTATTAATTATATGTCCCATTTTGATTTCTGATTTTTCAGTATTTGTTTATTGTAAAGACGATTGGACAATAAAAAATTTATAATTTTGTATTATTTGAGAGAAAATGAGGTTCGAAAACTGAGGTGAATGGTGAAAGTGAGAATAGGAATCGCTACCATTTATTTATTCTACTAATTTTGAACTTTTTTTTTAAATTGTAGCGTTTCTAAATATTTACTTCTGCTTTTTTACAATTTTCTTTAGCTTTAAATACATTGAATTTTGCTTTTTTGTATTCTCTGATTATATTTAAAAGTGATATATTTTTTTGTGAATTTCTATGGAATTTCTTTGGTTTTACTGTTGTATATATACTTATATATATTTATAAATATAAGTACATATATATGATCTGATATAAAGATATAGCAATTATAAATGATGAGATAAAAAAGATAAAATTATATATAACACAAGATATGATTTAATATAGAAATGTTAGAAATATAGAAATATTAAAAATGTTCGTAAAAATAAGTATGAGATGTAAGTACATATATATCGTTACATATGACGACATATATAATAACTTTTTTCGTCGGGAATATAAAAAAAAAATAAAAAATCTGTGCAAACACAGCGAATCAGCAACAATAATCTGAAAAACGGCATGCGTTCACATGTCTATCCATCCATCCTGCACAATAATATAGAAAACCTAATGACTGACTGAATTTAAGTATTAAAATCATAATGATGATAATAATATTTTGTGTAGTAAATATGTTTAAAGTACTCATGAACTCATATTAATTGAAGAAAAATATATGGCAACAGTAAAAATATTAAATATATAATAATAATCAACATGATGCAATGACGTTGCAGTCCAAAATCAGTAACAGGAGCTCAGCAAGTTCAGCACAAAGACTCTTTTTGAGACACATGTAGTCGAGGAGAACATATGAAAACAAAACAGAAAGTGTTTAAATTTATGTCTTGCTCTCGTACAAGTGGGAGAGGGAACGTGTAAACTTTTAAAACTAGAGAGAGAGAGAGAGATATTCAGTAAAAATCTCTCTGGTTTTTGCAAGTGTATTATTTGCAATATTTGCTTACATTTTCAGTTTAAAGAGTAAGTGAGAGAGATAAACAAGTTGTTTGTATTTTTATATGATTATACTTTAATGTGTGTTTGTTGCCAATTTAGCTTTTTTCCAGTTAACTCTAGAGATTTTAAACGCATTTAGCGGGAGAAAAAATTATTTAGCTTTTAGTGGAAAATCTAACGATTTTTTCAAGTCAGCCTTCACATTTTTCTTAATGTTTTTTATATATTTATTTCTCTGTCGCTATTGTTAAGTTATTATTATTATGCAGCGATATATCGCTAAAATTTTCCAGCTAAATTTTAAGAGCAAGTAAAATTTTGTAGTTTCAGTCTATTTTTTTTTTAAGAATAATCAACAAAATTCGAAATATAAAGTTTTTGATTAGATTTTAGAAAGTTTTATCAAATTGGCGATTTCTTGCAAAATTTTTGAATTATTTCAGAATTAAGCTACTTTCAAGCGATTTTTTAGTTTGATATAGCGATATTTTTGGGGAAAAACTTGGCAACAGTGGTTTTAGTTTGTTTGGATGTTTTTTTTTTGTATCTTTTTTTTAGTTGTTGTAGTCTACTAGTTTTTCTTGGTATTTAACAGTCTGTTGACGAGGTGCTATAACCAAGATACATGTAAAAGATAAATGATTGTGATAATATTAACATGAAAGTGTCTAAAATTACAATTAGTTTGATAAATTTTACAAAAAAAATTTCCATGCATAATTAAAATGTGCTTTCAAACTATAATTTGTTTAATGTTGTGGGAACAAATTATGCAGTCGATAAATTATTTTAAATAGTTTCAACTTTGAGATTATTAACCTCTTAACTGGTTTATTATTTTAATTTATATGTACAAATTTCAAAATTTAATAGTAGGGTAGAAGGGGGAGGATTCGCCAATTTTTTTTTTAGAGCGCTGTTGATACTCAACCAATGATTGTTTTGGAAAATTTCTTCTTTATCTAATATTTTACACATCTTAACTTTAATTTGTATGTTTAAAACATAAATTATCTCTATTTTTTATATTTGCTTTTTAAGATTTTCAAAGTGACTCATATCAGCTAAACTGTCCCCCACATATGGGGTAAATTCGCCAAGTTGATGTTGCGTATTTGTCAGCTATACATATAACGGTTCTGATGGTAAACTTATAATAAATATTAAATAGTCATAAAAATGTATATTAATAGCTGTAATTTCAGCAAAAAAAAATTCCAAAATGTTTATTTTCTTCGAATTTGTTGAAAGAAAACTACTTCTTATCCGTGTAACAGACATAGCCATGTAAAAAATTAATATAACGTATACGCCTTTTAAAGTGCTACCAATTTTTGCTAACGAAACTACGCCACCTGGTGGTCAGGCGTATGTGCTCCATGATCGGACGCTCACATAATTTTATAAATTTTTACACTTTTTCGGAAACAAAGTTTGAAAAATTCGTGTTAATATTATAAAGTAATGTCAAAGGATATTTTATTTTAGTACACGAACTGAAAGAGTTATCCCAAATATACTAACTCTCAACAACATGTCTATCCTCGACCACTAGTGTGGTACAGGTGTACAATTTGGTGACATTAAAGATGATCAACTTATGGAAAGGAACATTTATTTCAATAAATATTTTAAATACAGCAAAAATTGGGGGTGGCATATGTGCCCCAGTGACGAAACCTTCCCCTTCTAAGTAAGATATTAGGTTTTTTGGCAATATATGTAGCAAATTCTGTTAACCGCTTAAGAATTTCTAATGTCATGTTATAATTTGTCATTAATACGATTTTGACATGATTTTGCTAAACATGTTAACATGTTTGAAATGCTTTTAAAACTCTGTACAGCGTTCCAGATGCCTTTAGAGACGACACCCTGTTTCGAACTTTAGTTTGATATTTTCCAAACGAGTAGACTCGAAAGTACAATCAAACAAGTTGCTCTAAGGGGATCTTTTCCGCTTTCGTTGATATTTAGGTAGCGGACAACCTATCAGGAGACCATGTCTAATGCATCCTATTTTCTAAAGAAATAAGTCTTTTCCGCGGTCTGTATTTCAAGGGTATATGAAGTTATGCCATTTGCTTAGACTTAATCATAGTAATATTAAATTAAATATTCATTTATATATACATTTTTTACTTCCCTCGATTCCACAAATCCGCTGGGCTAATTATGATCGTCTCGTTTCGTTGAGGTTTGATCTTGTACAAAGAGAATACAAGCCACCACCAGGGAAAGTCTGTCCCAGCAAAAGAAAGATTCGTACAATCTTTAAAATTGTTAAAACATTTTGATTTCATAGGCAGGTTCAATGGTGGGGATTAAAGCAAAATATTCATCAATCTTATGGCATCTGTGATATGGATGATTCATTAGAACGACTTAGAATTTTGGTTAACTTATTTTCCGACTATCAATAGGAACCCTTAACATCTGCTATTGTAAGCGCTTTTTATTTATTACCTTTGGCATATAGCGAATTCGGGTAAAATCATTTACCCAAATTTAATACAAAACCATCTTAATCTTCCATCTTCGGAATGATATAGGTGGTATAAATAGTAAGGATGGAGTAAAATATTTCTTACAACGATTCAGAACACCAAGACAATTGAATAATGATACGACACCTCAAATACGTGTTTATTCCAACGGACATCACACTGAATGCTCACGCCCAGCACATCAGGAGCATAGGACTTCTCAATATTTATACCTCCCAAGTTCACTGATGACAATGATTACCCCACAACCATTGCATTGAAATCGACTTGTAACTATTTGCAAGATCCAACACTGAAATTGTGGAAAGGTCGTGATTGAGTGGGCCAACTGCCCCAACCTCCAAAAGACTTGAAATACAATAAAAGAAATTTTAATGACAAATGTTGCTGGCATCATCGAAAGAGTAGATAGCGTTGAAAGTTTGACCAAAAAGATCATTCATAAAAATGAGAAAAAGAGACGGAGAAAGAAACGAATCTTGCGGTACCCCTGAATTTACCTTAAACGCTTAAGATAAATTCCATCTATAACAACACGTATGGTGCGATTTCTGAGAAAGCTCTAAATAAATTTAAATAAGTCAATACCAACTCCAAAATGATGAACCAGTCAAATGATGCCTTTTGGACTTTTGACAAGAAACCTGGTATAAATAGGGCTAAATGGGTAAACAAAAAGTTCTTTAACAGCCTTGCCAAACTGCTAAAGCGAAGAACTCGAAATTTCGTATGCTGGTTTCTAAACCCGTGTAGACACCAACTAAGACGGAATTTTAGAAATTCCTACTGTTAGGTGCAAAAATGGGAAAAATCTTACGCTAGACTACCAGCCCAAACTTCTTTGCCTAGAAACCTGAAATCGAATATGTAAATATTATATTGAAAGGGAAAAAATAAAGAAAAAAGCTAAAGTATGGACCTTTAAATTTTGTAAGTATGACCTACTTTCGCGTTGACAAGTTTGGAAATTCTTTCGGGAAGTGGCTTCTCATTGATGGCTTGTCCCCTTTGGCTGAGAAATTGAAATTTAAACGATATGTTCCTTCAAATATGACCTAACTTTTTAATATGAAACTTTTTTGTTTTTTTTTTACGTTTTAAATTTCATATATGTGTTTTCTGGAGTATGGTACATTTTGAAATTTTCGACAGGGACAAAAGGGCAAAAGTTTTTCCCTCAATGGCCTGTCCAAACCGATGAAGTTGGGAACTTGAAAAAACTTTTTGGGAAAAATTCTGAAACCAAAAATATGCGTTTCTTGAGGTATGAAATAATTCACTAAAATATATATTTTTTTTTTGAATTCTTGATAAATATCTTGGAATTCTTGATAAATATTAAGGAGAATGAGTTCTTCCTCTAATGTCTAATTGCAAAGTCTTCCAGGTGGAAATCTGAAACAAGAGGTTTTACAAATTTTTTAAGGAAAAAATTCCTTAGAAAAAGTATTTAGTTTTCTTCTAAATATATTTTCGTGTTTAAAACTACGGATAAAGAAGTTACGGGCCAAATAAAAGTTTATAATTCTTTAGAGTAAATTAGAATAAAATTTCGCTTTAAATAACCCGCTACTTGAGTGTGATTATCGGTTAAATTCTTGATATAGTTTTACAAATAGACAAACATCCTACATACAATTGATATATTTACAATTTGTTAAAAATATGTTAATTAAATTACACCATTTTCTCGCGTAACGGCAATTCTAATTGATTACAAAAAAAAAACAATTATGGGCTAAAAGTATCAGTTATATTTAGAGATTTTTTAAATATCTAAATTAAAGCTACAGCTTAAATTTGTTTTAAATAAATATATTTTTTCAATTCAATAGTTCGTGCCGAACAACTTAAAAACGAATTTTCCTAATTGCTGTTGCAACACGGATTCTACCACCGAAATGATCGGTATGCAACAAATATTATATCTTATTGGCGCCCAACGTGGGACCCCTATGAGACAATTCGACAATTGAGTACTTAGCTTGTACTCAAACACAAAAAAGATATTATAACGAAATTCAAAATCGATTTAAATCAGGGCTGGCATGCAATACCTTTATCGATTTTATCCGTAAAATACCGTTACCAATATAACTAAAATACCAATATCCTTAAAATACCGTTACCGAAAAAACTAAAATACCGCTATCGCTAAAATAGCGCTACCGAAATAATTGAAGTAGCGTTATCCTTAAAATACCGTTACCGAAATAATTTCGCAAGATAAAAAAAAAATAATCGCTGTTAATATATATATCTTCCCAAAATGTGATCATAAACTAGCCAGTCATTGGAATTCGGGCACAGCGGAGCTTCACTTACACTACATGAATAATAAAATAACGTTGGCCTTAAAAACCCGTTACCGAAATAACTGTAAATGCGTTATACCTAAAATAACGTTACCGAAATAACTCAAATACCGTTTCCGCTAAAATACTGTTGTCGAAATAAGTGAAATACTGTTGACGATAAAAAACCGATATCGCAATAAATGAAATATTATTAGCCCTAAAATAAACGAAAATAGCGTTACCATCCATGATTTAAATTATTTGAACTTCAAAATTGTATAACACTATTTTTTTTTTGTGCGTCCCGAAATCGTATGGGAATTCCAAAGTAAATCGTACAAGCTAAGGAAATTATGAAAGAGTCTGTTCATCATAATATATTGGCAAAATTTCAACATCCTACGACTACTGGAAGGCGGTGCATGCGATCATTTGCGTTTTCGATTTCAACCAAAATCTTAAAATTTTTTAAAAAATAATGTTTGCGATTTTTCATAAATTTCAACGAAAAAATATCATAATATCAAAAATCAGGAAACTTTGACCATATGCGTATGATATGCTTTCTTCATCCCACAATAATCAAACAAACTATCTTAAAAATTGTCATATGAACGATATTACAAAAAGATCGATTGAACTAGATCAACTACCTAGTTCATTAAGTTCGATTGAACTGGAAAGAGCGCTCATTCAAACCAACTAGATTGAATAAGTCTAATATATGCTGAGATTTTGTTTGAAATAGCTAACACAAATGATCGTGGTGTACCGCCTTCCAGTAGTCGTAGGATATTGAAACTTTCTCAATATATTATGAGAGACACCCTCTTTCATAATTTGAGGTACCTTCTGGCATAGCTCAACAAAAGTGTTTTTGCTAGGGAGTTCCAAAAACTCTTTTGTTTAGCTATGCCAGAAGGTACCTCAAATTATAAAAGAGGGTGTCTCTCATAATAAGGGGTGGTTAAATTGTAAGGGCCGATGTTGAATGTGAACCACACCTTTTTTTCTGCATTTAATTTGAGATTTCTCAATTTCAGACTAACTCAATTTGAACCATAGAAAGATACACAATCGAGCAACGCGTTAAAGTTATTCAGGCTTATTATGAAAATGGGCGTTCAAATCAAAATGCATATCGTGCACTTCGTGATTTGATGAGGAACATTTTCACCTCAGTGGATTCGTCAATAAGCAGAATTGCCGCATTTGGGCGAATGATAATCCAAGAGTGATTGTCGAAAAACCAATGCACCCACAAAGAGTGACTGTTTGGTGCGGTTTATGGGCTGGCGGCATAATCGGGCCATATTTTTTCCAAAATGAGGCCGGTCCGGCAGTTACTGTGAATGGTGTTCGCTATCGTGAGATGATAACGAACTTATTATGGCCCGAATTGGAAGATATGGATGTGTTCGATATGTGCTTTCAACAGGACGGTGCCACTTGCCACACAGCTAACGAAACAATGGCTTTTTTGCGTGACAAATCCAATGGAGGTGTTATCTCAAGTGGTGGCGATGTCAATTGGCCGCCAAGATCATGTGATTTAACACCGTTGGACTTCTTTCTTTTTGGTTATTTGAAAGAAAAGGTGTACGTCGATAAGCCAGCAACAATTCAAGAGCTAAAGGATGAGATAATTCGGCACATTAACGGCATAGAACCTCAATTATGCCTCAGCGTCATCGAAAATTTGGACCATCGGATGGAGGTGTGCCGCCGAGGTCGCGGCGGCCATTTGGCCGATATTTTGTTCCATACATAATTGAACCATACCAATATTATCATAATAAAAAGAAATGACAATAATTTGCTAAATAATTTGTGTTTTATTCAAAATCAACATCGACCCTTTATATTGACAAAATTTCAACATATTAAATATTTTGAATTCAAACTTATAAAAAAAAACAGTTTTCGCTGTGTATGGAAGTTTTCGTGTTGAGGTCAGTTTCTTTAAGGAAACAAATAGGCCGTTAAATGGGGTATAAATGTAGTATAAAATTCTTTCGTAAACTTACCTCATTTCGAATTCCAACAACATTTTGAAATGACTGATATATTTGCAAGTTAATTCAATTCAAGTAACTGTATTGGGAATTTGATTTTTTTTTTTTTTTTGTTTTTTGTCTTACACACTCACTCTTCAACTAATATGGCGTTGCAAATAAACTTGTTCATGTAAAATGTATTTAAGCACACATTAATGTTTTTGTTCAACTTTTGCACTAATGTAAAGCAAGTTTAAACTTGTTTGTTAAACAGTTTTAAAAAAATTACTACTAATTACAATTCCAAAAAATGTATCTTATGAAAAAAAATTACAACAATTACACTTTAAGAACTATTTGTACACACACACTCAATTGTTTACAGTATACACTGAGAGAAATATTATTGTTTATTATGTACACTGGAGAGAATTTATGATATGATTTTTTTTTTTTGTTTGTTTGCTTTCTGTTTATATTTTCCTTTAGGTTTTTGGCTTTTTTTTGCAAAAATGCAAAACCATCACTTCCGGAGGCGCTACTTAAACTGAAGAGAGTAAAGTATAAAAATCACATACAAACATACAAAATAAAAAAAATTATAAAAAAAAATATATATTTGTTAGTAACATGGTTCGTTAAAATGGCAAAAAAAAAAAAACGTTTACACCAACATCCATACACCAGATTGGATGGTTGGGATAGGATAGTTGTTTGGTTGGATAGATGGATGGCTGGTGTACAAAAGTAGAAAATGATATTGGCTAGATATTGTGGAGTAAAACTGAGAATGAAGTGGTGTGTAAAGTGTAGATGGATGTCTACAGCAACAAAAAAACAAAAAAAACCGAACGAATGGACCTACATACGTTTTTCTAACCGAATACTTAGATATGTATATAGGTATGTTTTTGTTGCAATGTTGTTGTTGCTGTTGGTATGTATATTTGTTTGAATGTTGATTTAAACACATTCTCGCGTTAGTCGTATGACGATGTTACAATACTATAGAAATTATTCGGATTCAATATATTATACAGGTGACATTGATAAGTAACTAAAACGGCTATATGTTGAGAGCAAGCGAGACCTTGGGCGCCGTTATCAGTTGATTGTATGAAGGTGAGTAATTTGGACGCCATGAACGTTAAAGCTATTAGTAGTACCGGAAACAAAGAATATATCAACGTCAAAACAACACAGGACATTGGAGATTCAAAACCAAGAGGAAGCTTTAAGCGAACTCTTTGGAATCTAAAGCTTCGAAATGACCTTGTTTTCATCGAATTAAATTGGCAACAACTCCGAAAGGGTAAGATCCACATAGTTTTAATTCAAGCACCTTAGACTGTAAAATGCAAGGTATCTGGATAAAACGACCCGAACTATTAACTTTTCTATGCACAGATGGGGCTCGATCGAGGGCATGTTTTCTGTGTAACAAGACCTTGAACTTTAAGTTTTCCCAGGAACTGTTGACGGAAGATGCTTCGATACTCACTTATGGGATTCAAATGTTATTCTTAAAATCTATTTATTTACCAACTGACTCTACAACCATATCTCCTTTGTCGACACTCCAGGATTAAATCAACGCTGTGTCTCTTACAGGTAAGGAAATTTGTATTGGTTGTGAAGGAAATTTTCACCACATAACTTTGAGACTCATGGGTATATCTTGTTTGAACTGGACAATTGAAACCCATATGGTTCCGAAACTGGGCTAGCACAAATTGGTAAAAATACTGGATTTATCTACGGAATCGTCTTAACTCTCCCCAAGTCTATTTTCTAGGAGAGAAATGATATAGTTAGGAAGGTAGAAAAGTAAACGTATAACCTTATTAAATCGTTTGAGGAGTGCTAAAGGAAATCCCTTGAGAAAAGCCATGGAGAACTGATCTTTCATTGTAGAGATGTCCGCACACTTTTAAATAAGTCACGTCATAAAATACATTCGGAATAGAAGGCTCTGGGAGTACAAATGGGAAATTGCGATCGACAAACGCAACTCCTTGAAACTTTTCTATGAACAGGCGGATGCGTTAATGAAGATTAGGAAATTGTTCTTAAAGATATATTTACATCACAAAACTCTTATGGATGGAAACGGAAATAGGGTGGACTCAATTAAAAAATCCCAAAGGATCCCTATGGAAACTCACTTTCTTGTTAAAATCACTGGAACCAATGCGGAACAAGAACTCTAACCCAACGTCAAACAACAAGTTGGGACCAATGTGGAACACTAAGTTGGACCAAATGGTGTCTAGTAGGCTGCACTCAGGGAAAACGCTTTATCATATTTATTAAACAGTTTCATTGGACGAAAATCACTGAATATTTTAAAGTCTTTATTAATATGATGAATCATCATTATTTTGAAAACCGTGAAAGGCACATGTATCAAAATCCGAAAAAGATAGAACGTTTCTATTTGTGCTTTTGGATATCCTAGTGCCCTTTTGATTTGTATTTCAATGTTCCTCCCATGTGGGAGGCGCTGGATATAGAGTGCAGCAGACTAAAGATGTCGAAAATCCAAAGAACAGCGTACATTAGTGTAATTTGGCTCCGTATTAGGAGTAACCTTGAGTTGGGTGCCTGGGAATATTGACGTACCTGGAAACAAAATCTCAAACGAACTAATCAACCTGCACTTTTTCCACATAGCAAATAAAAATTGGAGGGAACTTACAGCATGCAAAATAGCTCGCAGCACGTGACCTTAATACGAAGTAAAGGGAACAAACGACCTTTTGCCTAACAAAAGGGTGAATATATCGACAACAGAAGCAGTCTTAACCGGACACTAGGCCATCAGAAGCCAAGCAGAAAGAGTTGGTTTGCGATTCCGCTGATATTGTCACAGATATGATTATGAATCGCCCGAACGTTTTCTTTTACACTGCCCTTCCTTATCAAAAATCAGGATGATAACTTTAGAAAGGCATTTTTTTGACAAACTTAATTGAAAAAACTTACCTAGTTTATTATAAAAATATTATTATGAAATGGACATAGCCTTCTAAAAATTCGAATTTCCTTTTCTACTGTTTTTTGAGGGTTTTATGATATTCAAAACGGCGTAAATCGCTACTTGATGCAACCCCTCATAACCACTATAACCTAACCCCGTTCTAATTCTAGTTATATTCGCTCTCTGGGATATCACAGTTCTCCTTAAATTATTATTTGTTACCGCTCACCGTTACCTATTCGATTTAGTGGTGTTTCCCCAAAGTTTTCTTAAATTGTTATCACGTGAAAATGTATATAATAGACTTCGCAGTTTCCCACATGTTCCCTAAGATTATTTTTGTGTTCTCTTGAATTTGTATAACCACGACGAAGGGAATTTCGATCTTAGGTTTCCTCACGTTCTTTGTTAAGAGGTTAATTTATAAGCGTGCCAGCAAAAAGATCCAATTTTTGGTTTTCTCAGCTTCTTAGAGTTTGCTGAAAACCGAGAAATTTGAAAATCGCGCTTTTGGTTTTCTAAAATTTAAAAAACCAGGTTTTCCGTTATTTTCCTGTTTCTTTGTAATATTATAAAAAATGTGTTAAAATAATTAAATATTCATATGAATTTCTTAATTTTTTTTAGATTTTTATCAATATTCAGTTGATCTCGTTCAAATAATAACAAGTATATTTTTTTTAGAAATTTGAAGGAGACGAAGAAACCCGTTATAAATTAATATTTCCGGTAATTTTTTTCGCCAACTTGTTAATTTGAGTATAATTCACTGACCGTGGAAAAGTTTTAAGCACTCTCTTTTTTACGTCTATGACTTCGGCAAATTTGTTGAAATAATATATGAATCGCGAATTTCAAAATGAACTTAGCTTCTAAAATTCAAAGTGTTAACGGACACAAAAAAATGTTAAATCTCTTAAATTATTAAACTTTTTAAATTTTTTTTTAAGTTTTTAGCTCTAGGAAGTGGTTATTTACACTTAGTTTTGAAAAAAATTGAGCTGAAGTCTTTTCAAAATTAATGATTTCACGTGTATTAGTGGGCTATAATATAAAACATCTTGTAGTTTGGACAAAACAAAACAAATAACGGGCTCTAAACAAAATTATTAAAAAAAACAAAGACTAAAGTATTTTTTAAGAACCGACTTATTTTGATCGGTTTTGGTTTTGAGGCTTGGAAAGTCGCGGTTTCGGTTAAAACCGAACAGCAAACTCTACTGCTTCTCATAGGATTTCAGAATCCATTTCATTTAGTTTGATTATCACAGTGTTATCTTAAATTTATCTCACCGTGGTTTAAAGAAGTTCCGATACCATATCCCCTTAAGTTTTCTTGTGATGCGATCACAGAGGATTCCGATATTATGTTCCCATTCATTCTTTAATTTTTAACGGGTTACAGAGAGCTCCCATAGCAGATTCGTACATGTTATTTGAATTATTACCCCGATGGCATGGCATTAATATTAAAATAATTAAAAAATGTAATGTTAATTGAATCTTATCATTTTCTGTCACTAGCAAACACTTATTCTGTGACGAAACTTGACCTCAAGTTGTTGCAACATACAGGTTTATTAGAAGATAGACTGTTAAGTTCTCAATCGCTTTTAGGAACACAAGACTAATCTGGAATATTCTGAATCAAGTTCGCAAGATGCACTACTTACGTTCCCAGGAAGAATATTTTAAAATTAATTTAAAAGTCACGTTCAACGATTTCACCAGAAGCTGTAGGGATGAGAAAGTGAAAGAGATCAAATTTTGTATTTCTGTTCGGCTCTGTGTATGCTAGTATTGGCTTGCTTGTACTATTTATGGGACCTCTCAGAAATGGAACATTTTTCGGCAATAATCCCCAAATAGAAAAAGAGAATTAAATCAGTGGGGGAGGGTTGTAACTTGTCACCATTATTTATATTAGGGTATCGCATCAATTCATAAGGTTACCTAGTAGATTTTGAGAAATTTCTTATACGTCCACTGTGTTTAGGTTTCAAAGCGATTTAGATGATGCCTTAACACTTTGTCTCGACAATACCAACTAAAGTCAATCAATGTCCTCCCAAGAGGACATACAAGTTAATTATAAATTAAACCACGTACACAAGTTGTGCAGTCGTTCCGAGTTACTAGTAAGTAGCTAAGGAGTGAAGTGTGGAGACAGATGTCGTCTATACAGCAACAGCCATACAACACATCATACAAAATGTAAGTTTGTAAGTCAAATAACCAAATAATAACAACAACATCAGCAACACGAAGTCATAGCAGAATTAAACAACAACAAAAATTATTCATATATTCGTATATACCATCTCGAACAACATTTATATTCCTACAATTCTTTGTACTTGTTTGTAGTCGAAAATATCATCGGCATCAGTATTATTACAATAGGTGAAAGAGAAGGAGCCAACAATAGAGGATACGACTAGGATGGGGGAGGGGGGAATGAGATAGTTTGGTAGCACACAAAACAGTTAAAGCAAAGGCTCAACAACGTAAAACAATTTTACACCCACTTTTAACTCCCTTGTGGGACTCTCAATTATCCTGGCAAACGAGACTACAATACAGAGTCGACCAAAACCAAACTGCTATTAAAGTTAACCAAAAAGTAAAAATATTTAAAAAAAAAAAAACAATTTTACTTTATTAAAAAAAATATGTAAAGAAAATATTTACTTTAAATTAAGATATTTGTAAATACTTTAAAAAATTATAAAATAAAATTATTTTAAAGATTTTCAATTGATTTGCAATACCAGAGTCTAGAATATTAACGTACAGTTGCTCCAAAAAGTGAGTGCTCACCACAAATTTTAATTGTCAAATGATTTCAACTATCGCACATTTTAACTTTTAGTAAAATAATGTCACCACATTTTATTTGCCATACCCAGTGTAGAAAACCTATACGATATAAGTGGTTATATCATGTACTGATATGGTAATGACAAGGATTTACAATTGTCATTATAAATCTCATTATTTTTATAAGGGGCTGTAGCGCAAATTGATTACATTTCAAAACTAAACATCTTACAGGAAAGAGAAAAATATGTGGTTACCTAAATGCTTAGCGGTGTGAAAAAAAAATAGTAAGTCTAAAAATAAATTTAAAAAAATTATAACAAGTTTTTTAAATTGTAATAATTTTCCCTGAAGAAGTCACCCAATGTGAAGACGAAATATTGGAAATAAATAACTAATAAATAAATGATCTTAAGCTCGTCTAAACTAAGAAGAATTAAAACTAAACTTTATAAAAAAACTAGCTGACCCGGCAAACGTTGCTTTGCCTTCAAATTTTAATTGTAATTTATTCTTTAAATCAAGAAAAATTTTTACGCAAAAATATATAATTAAAAAATAAATTCACATTAGTAAATCATTTTAAAATTTGTAATTTCATGGGAAGCCCAACGCCTCTTTGTCCTTCTATCGCCTTTATTCTAGGACTATGAGGAACGCTAAAACAATTTTTGAACAACATTATTAAAAAAGTCTTGAATGTGATAATTTATTTTAATGCTTATTTGTTTTTTGCTGTTGGTACCACGCCCATTTATTCCATTCCGCCAATTTTCAGTTCGACTACTTATATTTGTAATTGATGGACTCGTAGAAAATTTGAAGGCTATATAGCTAATATAGAACCCTAGATATTTAATATTAATATTAATTTTTTATATGAGCTAAATAATCACTTTGTACGGGAGCTGCCACGCCCACTGGTATGATCCCGCCCAATTTTCCCATGACTGTTCATAATATAATCAACGTGCACAAATTTCTAAGACTCTGGCTATTATAGAACTGTAGATATATGATATTAAATATTTACTTTGTATGGGAGCTGACACGCCCACTGGTCCGATCACGCCCATTTTTAGATGTTGGCTGATTCTCAGACCTACTCAATATGCTCACAAAATTTCATGAGAATAGGTCAAGCCGTTTCGGAGGAGTAAGGGAACGAACATTGTGACACGAGAATTTTATATATAAGATATTTTTTTGTTGAAAATTTCTTTTTTTAATACGCGACAGATAAAAACATAAATGAGTTGCTTGCAACAAATGTCATTACTTTCCAGCTTACAAAAAAAATCAAAAAATAAGTAATCATATATGTACTTACTAGAAATAAAAAAGTAATGAGTCTAAAAATAGAGTTTCCAAAAATTTTTAGAGCACTACTATATTTCAAATAACGATAAAAATAAGCAATAGGGTAACGAATTATTTTTTGTTTTTAAATAATGAGGAAATTATTTAGTTATTAGTAAGTCCTTATTATTCGTATTAAAGTAATGCAGAGAGTAAGCTGGTGTCATTGCTGGTAGTGAGAAAAGTAATGACATGTCATTATCGTTTCTACACTGAGATGTTATACTTGATATATAAAAACATAGACTTGCTTGCATGCTATGTCATTACATTCCAGCTTACAAAAACTCAAAAATAAGCAGTTATATATGTACTTACTAGAAGTGAAAAAATATTCAGTCTTAAAATAGAAATTTAAAAAAAATTTTAGATGATTACTTTATATTAGGGCGTTTCAGCATTTTCACATTTTTTTTTTCATTTTTTGCACTCTTGCAGCGGAATATAAATACTTATGGCCGAATCAACTTTTGAGAATTTTTTTAGATTTTTTGAAGATGAAATGGCTTGTGCTTATAAATCACTACTCAAGAGTTCTAGCCTACTAAAAAAAATTATAACTTCTGCATCATTCGTTTGGTCAAGTTACATCAAATAAAATTTTAATAATTTTTTGAAATTAGTAAGTATAGGGGAATTTGTCACGTTTTAGGCTCTTTTGTTTGACATAACTCGAGAACCACTAGTAGGATTTTGCTAAAACAAATTTAGAAAAATCAAGAATTGCAATTACTTTCATCTGTCCCAAAACATGAGCTTTCATAAATGTGAGTGCAATTTCTGTAAAAAAATCATGCAGGTAACTAACGGAAAAACCCAAATAATTAAAAAAGTGCACTTTTCTTTTTCTCCCTTTAATTGTACACGCACATTTATTAGCGCTTATTACTTTGCTACCGCAATCATAAAAATCAAATAACCTTTTGTTTATTACTTTTTTTTTTTAATTCTGAGAATCATAAAAAAAGTCGTTAATGTTTTTTCCAAAGAATATGCACAAAATATCTCGAGCAAATTTTTGAAATTCATACCTTCACTTAATTGTGAATAAAAGCGAAACGAGTTCATTTTGTTCATAGGTTATGTGACTTTACGTGAGTGTAATAGGACTTGACACTTTTTACCGTTTTAGATTTTTTATGAATTAAAAAAAAAAAAAAATTTTAATTTTTTAGGCAAAAAATATTTTTTTTCTTCATACATTTATTTATAACTGTGAAACTGTTGCTTATGTAGCGAAACGTTATATAAACAGATGAAAGTAATTGTAATTCTTGATTTTTCTAAATTTGTTTCAGCAAAATCCGACTAGTGGTTATCGAGTTATGTCAAACAAAAAGAGCTTAAAACGTGACAAATTCCCCTATACGATACATACTAACTTCAAAAAATTATTAAAATTTTATTTGATGTAACTTGACCAAACGAATGATGCAGAAGTTCTTATTTTTGGGGCTACTTTCACAAAAAATTATCAGAATTGAGTCCCGAAATCATGTGTTGGTACTGTGTTATACTAGTTCAAATCATTTGAAAATTAAAATTTGTGATGAACACTAAAGAGGACCACCAATGTTTTGAAAAATATTCACTTGCGTGCTGTGATGCCAGTTTTAACGATTTTTATACTGAAAATAGCAAAAAAAAAAAAAAAAAAAGCAAAAAAAAAAAAAAAAAAAAATCACTTAAAAAAGTGTTTATTTTTTTCATGGGATACTTTATTTATTTTTGTCCAAAATTTTATAATTTTAGAGATTTAATATTATTAGAGCATAAAAAAAGTGTTGTTGCATAAAAAATGTCTTGCGAATGCCTTTCAAAATATTCGTGCTACATTTTAGTGAGCACTCAATTTTTGGAGCAACTGTAGCTGGAAAATGCAACAAATTTAAAAGCAATACAAACTTAATACAACTCTGTATATAACGGTCATACAAACATTTATCAACAGAAGAGTGCTTGCGCGATTTTTTATTTTTTTTTTATCATCTAGGGAAAAATGCAACACTATGTTTATATATACCTACAGTTAACTGATAAACCATCATGTATCGTTGCAAAAACAACAACAAATATATTGAAATAAAAAAAAATATAAACATTTTTCTTCAATATACCGAAAGAAAAGTATATACTCAAAAGAATACATACAAAGTTTTGCAAAAATCAAAAAAAAAAAAAAAATTCTATCGCACTCACAAGGGAGGTATGCCCACACGAACCCGCAGATTTTAATAAACTTTGGATATGTTGTAGAGGGGCCAACAAATATTGACACGTATTTTTTTTTAGTTCCCCAATCTCAAGTTTAACCCTCTAACTGGCAAACGATGTTTTGCAACGAAATTCATACCATGTGCTCCACTCGAAAAACAAATAATAAGTTCTTCAACAAAATTGCTTATCGTTGCCTAATTTAGGCGATATGAGCCAAAATATTTTAGGGTGCATTTTGGAAACTAAAGTATATAAAAGAGAAATTTTGGACAATAATTATTTCTCTTGCCAAGATATAACCACACTCGAAAAACTATTTTTTTTGCTCCTATTTAAGAAGATATCGCGATTTTCGCTTTTTGGATAACGCGAAATCAGGCAAAAAAGAATCTAAACTTCAATTTATATTGTTCAAACTTTAACGCTTTGCCATTAATATTTAATGTCTTCTTTCTGCAAAATTTCATAAAAATCTGTCCATTAGTTTATATGTTAAGACGATGTCCTTTAGAGAAATCATGATAAAATCCTGTGAGTCCTTGGACTAAAGATAAAATTAAAGATAAAGCTTCAATCTTGCTTATATTTTATTATAAAGAGTTTTTAGTCAACTTAAATTGGTTTTTTAGATTTTTGAAAACTTTTTTTCAAAAATAATTAGGTTTTGAAATATTACGAAATTTTGATTTTAAAGCTTTCTCGCTTCTAAACCGTGGACGGCACACGAAAAATTTCTTCGCAAAATATTTAGCAAATTTGGTTTTCTATCGGAATATATTAATTTCTAAGATAAAAAAAGCTCATTTGACGCATTTGTGGTAAATTTTACGAAGACTGCCATGAGGCAGCCTTACCCGTTAGAGGGTTAAGTGTTAAAAAGTGGGGTGAAAAATTAATATGTTTTTGGGTGAAACCCGGGTACCCACTTAAAGTACCCAAGAAAGCAAAACCACTTTTTGGAATTGTGCATGAAATTTTCTTTTTAATTTTTTTATTATTTTAATATATTGAATACAACCCAGCAAAAATAACATCAATTGGGTGGGCAGCAACTACATTTGTATGCTTCCAAAATAGCGCTTAATCGCCTTGCACACAATAGAGCAATAAGGGAAGGCATTATTTTGTGTTTCCCTAAATGCCGTATTTGAAGCAGTGATTACTGTACAGAATGAAGCAGTAAAGAATGCATACAATGAAGCATTAATGTTGTCAATACACAAAATAACGCTTTTTATTGCATGAATTTATTGCTTCTTAGAGCACATGAAAGAAGCGCTGTTCAGCTGCTTAAAAGAGACATACCAAGTGGGACATATATTGGAAGCGCTCGGTAATTAAATAATGCCTTCCGGAACTGCTTCTGGGTAAGCACTATTTTTTGCTGGGAATGTTCTAATTATACTACATGACTTGAATCTCATTTCGCCTGTCAAAAATTGTTAATTTTGCCCCTTAAATTAATAATTATTTTTTATCAATTTTGATGACTCCTTATGGGTAAGATAGATTGATGACTACCGCTGTGGGTGGAAAACTCTATTCGGGAAAGTCGAATAATAACCGAAACCACCGCGGTGAAATTAAATAGGGAGCTTAATCCCACTGAGCCTAATCCAATTGGAATTCCTTAAGGGGGGACATGACATTGGCCTTTTTTTGAAATCGATTTTTTTTTTATAATTTTGTATTTTAGTAAATATTCTTAAAATTCTAAGAAAAAAAATTTCATGGAAAAATTCCTACGGGATTAATTGGTATCACCATAGGAGCTACAGCATTGAATTTTTGCAAAGGAAATGATGCAAATCGTTTGAAATGCGCCAGAGTGAAGGCATATGAAGCTTCGAAAGAAGCCCGAGTTGCTAAACGATTGCAAAAAACTGTAAGAAACAGCACAACACAAGATAACGAAGGCACACAGTACGAAGCAGGCATGGCAGATTGAAGGTAACCTTTTTTTTCTTTGTTCACAAACTTTGAACGCGTTTATCTCGAAACCATGTTTTTCGTACTGGTTGCGGCACTAGCGGGTTCATTTTTTGACGAATTTTTTTTTTTTTTTTGTATTTTTTTAAACTTGATTCGCTATCGTATGACACGAGCTTTTTTTTCAATTTTTTATGAATTTTTAAAGTCAATATTTTTTTCGAAAAATTTGGAACATCACCAAAAATTTAAAAAAAATTTTTAAAAAAAAAGCTCGTGTCATACGATAACCAATTTTGTTAAGATTTAAAAAAGTAATTTTTTTTCCAGATCGGACAATTTTTGCGACTCCCAGCGCAGCAACCACGAGGCCCCGTTTTTTTCTCTGCCGCCAGTTTGGAGCTCTATAAAACCATGTTGGAGTAAAAAATATATTTTTTTGAATTTTTTTTTCTTGTAATTTGTTTATTGGAAAAATGTCTGTTTTCTCTGCCGCGAATGTAATGTCCCCCCTTAAATCAACACCACACTCAGGGAACTTCTGCTTTAAAGATATGTAGTTGTTTGGATTGTATACAGTTTTATTATATTTAATGTAAATGTCAGTCATTTGTAGAACAAATTAAATTTTTTACTAACCTTGTAGTTCATTTAAAAAAACAAACCACATCAAATGACTGTTTCATGATTTCACATCAATTTTTTGCAGATGTTTTTTGTTATTTATAAAATAAAAAAATTAAATGTTTGTTTTTTCTTTACTAACATATGTGGTTCATTTTTTGAACAGTAAAAACAAATGACAAATCTTAGTTGAATTTAAGGAAATGTTAGTAGTCCTTACTTCAAGTGAAATTTCATTTGTTGCTGTCGTCTTTACCTACATAATATCCTAAGTGCAGTTTTAAAATACTTAAGTCTTTATTAGAACATGTTCTATAGACCAGTTGAATGTGTCTTCAAAAAAGTTTTTATTTAATATATTTATAGAGCTGTGTTGTTCATGAACGAACTAGTTCAATTGAACGACTCACTCACTTGAATGATATGAATCGTTCACCAATATTCGATTTTGTCGTTCATTTCGTTGTTTTTAGTCATAGAACATTTGCATCCCCATTCAATTAAATTTTTTTTTTTTTTTAAAGAGAGGCAACACTCAGTAAATACTTCCTATATTTAGTGTGTTGCTTTCTTTGGAAAGGGATAGTATAGAGATGAAAGGTGGGGAAAGATGAAGGGCTTCAGACATGGCAACACTGTAATTGCGCGAGATGATAAGTCTTAGAACAGTTGTTGCTCGCCACCTGATGGAGAGTTGGCGAACTTATTGAAGCTTTTTGGTTCATAGCCCTGATTCATTATTTTACTTCGGTGGGGTTAATTGCTATGGGAACACCGAAGGTGGACATTGCGATACGTATGAGGGATAGAAAAAACTCATACATATTAATTTGATGTTGCCGGCACCGGGGATCGAACCCGGGACCTTCTGTGTAAAAGTCCAACGCGCTAACCATTACACCACAACTATTTTTTTAAATAGTAATACTATTGTTTCAAATTAGGAAAAACAATTAAAGTCATAAAAAAAAAATGTTTTTTACACATAATAAATAAATTTTTGTTAGAAAAGTTGCAATTTTAGAACAAGTTTTGTCTATGTACAGTAAAATTTGTGAAAAAAAAACTGGAAAAACGACACAGTTCACAACACGCAGTTCAGTCACAGGTCAAAACAAAAAAGAACGATTGAACGAATAGAACGAACTAGTTTACTTATTCGAATTGAACGATAATAACCGAGTCAACAAAATGAACGATTAATCCCAACTCTATATATTTAGTATAGTTTCATTTGTGTATAGTAACTTTAAAATTGAACGAATACATGTCCCTTAAATTTTTATTCTCTATAACATAACCAAAGTTCATTAAGATCTGCATGTCCGGGTTGGGATACCGTCCCTGTCAGGAATGCATTAAGCATCATTCGTTATATATTTCAGCTGAATTGCAACGAATAGTTATAAATAATCATAACAATCATCATCATATCCAATATTTTAACTATATTTCAACACTTGGTCGGTCGGCCAGTCATCATATTTCGGTTAGTAATTTGGTCCGTCATCTATTTATTCATTCGTATAGTTTGAAGTATGTACAAACAAAAATTATATGGAAGAAACGAATAAAAAGTTTATATGAAAATTAAAATAATATAAAACAAAAATAAACTTTCCCAATAATGCGCATTAAAATCCAGTCGCTTATGTGCAGCGCACATAAATACATACAGTGGGGAGCATTCGTGAGTACATGTAAGTACTTTTTACACCTAAAGATTCAGGCCGAAAAGTATTTGACACTAGAACTAACATATACGTTTCTAAAGGTATAAGGTACGCTGAATCCAAATCTGAGATCGATTTTTATCGAATCAAATTTATCGTTTTTTTAATGAGTAACTACAAAAATACTAATAATGAAAACGCAAAGTTTTACATTTATTTCTAATCAAGGACCGAACTTCAACAACCATAATCAAAAAAATTTCGTTAAAATGTTTCATTTTCGAAATTAGGAAATTAATTTCGATCGAAAAATTACAATCACGAAGGCCGTAATTTTGCCCCTTTCAATCTTCGACATCAAGCGTAAGAGCGTACGGGAAAAGTGTCGATTTTAATGAAAATGCTGCGATTTGTCACCTTCTTGGAAATATGGGAAAATCTACTAAACGTACGATTTCAGATATTATACATTAAAAACCAATAATGAGCTCGCGTGAATACATTTTTTTGAGTGCTAAAAAAATTGTAAATAAAAAAAATCACAAAAAATGTTTGCTTTTAATTTTTTTTATTTTTTGGGGATGCGACCACATGTTTTCGTGTAACCTTTCTGTGCTAAGTCCGAATTTGTTCTAACACATCTGGTTTATGCGGAAATTGAGGTCAAAGTTAAGAAAAATTCAACTTAAAATTGAAATGCACATGCGCGATTTAAAGAATTATATGGTCAAATCTTATTTTAATGATAGACATTAGCATAACTATTATCATATGTAAATATAAAATCGATCGGATAATATTTTTTGCCTCTATACTAATTTGATCTTCAAAATAGATCAAAACTAAGAAAAATACAGCACAAAATTGAGTGCGGTTTATAGAATTATGGGGTCGAATATTTATTGAACGGTAAAAAGCATTATTACTATTATTATGTGAAATCGTTAAATGGATCGGATACACTCTGAATTCTCTACAAAATTTTTTTTCTCAAAAGGCTAACTTCAAGAATTATGGGGTCCAATATATCTTGAATTGTACCAACTTTAAAATACCAACTTTAAATTGATTAGCACATCCGCAGTTTAAAGAATTGTAGTTTGAAATCTGGCTTATATGATATAGATCACCATTGCTATTGTTCTCTGTAAGTGCTAAAGGGATCGGATTTCGTAGCGACCGGACAATTTAGTTCGTGGTAAAAATTTTATAAAAATTAATAAAATTACAGGACTTTTTCTTAAAATCGCCTTATTTTTTAATTTTTGTGAGTAATTATAAATAAATAATAAAGTTATAAAGTAAATAAAGTTTGTGAGTAATATTGAAAAAAATGTCCATTAAATTAGGTTTCATACATTTTTCAATTCTTTTCATTGAAGTTTTAAGTAAAAAGCTGAAAGTTTGATATAATTTTTATTTACAATAAAAATTATGTTTTTTCGACCTTTAATTGTGCAATGAAAATGAAAAATTATTCAAGTTCGAGGCCATACTCTATATTTCTTTATTAGGATATTGTTCAAATTTTGGCCGAATTTGGTCGAACTACTGAACTTTTTATTATTATTTAATAAAAAACACAAATAAATAACAACTGTAGTTATATATACTTTTCAGAATTTACAAAAAAAACTACCTAAAAAATGCAACGTTGTATATGATAGAGTACCAAAAAAGCAACGATGTTTAAATATCAATGTATGTGTGTGTGAAAAAATTTCAAAAAACCAAAAGAGTTTAAAAAGAAATTAAAGAAATATAGAGTAATATAATAAAGAAATATAGAGTACGGCCTCGAACTTGAATGATTTTTCATTTCCATTGCAAAAGCTAAAATTTTTCAAATTTGCATCACATTTTACATGTTAATATCTTAATTTTTTGATGTGTTCGTTATAAGTGTAAAAAATTGTATGAAAATTCGTAAAAGGGTCCAAAAAAGGTGGTCTTGATATAAAAGTTTGCTATAAACGATGTTCGTTTATTTTGTACACTCACAATATATTTTCTGTTACCGAAAAAATATTCCTTATAATATAATTCATAATTCTTCAGAACATCTGGAAATTACTTTTTTCACATTTTCCAGCTGTATTTTACATTGAAAATTCGAGAAATGTATGAAAAATGTAGCAAAAGGCAAAAAAAAAACATGAATTAATCAATATCCATTGAAGTTGATGCTTTCGATGAAGCCTGCGAAGTTGCTGCTCTTGGTTTTTTCGTTGGTCGTTCAGATCCATGATCTGAATCATCATCATCTTAGCTTGATAGTACATTCAATATATCACTGATATTATTTACTAACGGTTCATTTACCAATTTCAACCGTTTTTCGTTTTCGAGAGTTATTTTTCTTCAGTCGTTATACTGATAGTGATCGACTTTGCATCGCGAATCGCAATCACAACGGAAGCAAAAGAATTTCGGAAAATCGCCTTATGAAATAACGCCATGCATTACAACTTTCTGTTTACAGCAAATCTTCCATTTATGTTCATTATATTTGATTTTCTTCAATATATTGTCCGATGCTTCATAAGATTCCTTCATATGTGTGCCCAATGCTAATTTAATGGACGGTTTTTTTGTTTCAAACTTGAAACTGAGCCGTCAATGAGTATTCGCCAGTCGCCAGTGTTATATTCCATTCCCAATTTATTCACTAAACCTTTGATGTCATTGCAGTAAGTGCACGTATTTTTATCATAAACGGTATATAAATGTCGAAATTCGGCTTGGCGTTTCCGGTATGCCGTGCCGCTAACGTTCTGCTGTGTAAGTTTTCTGCGCTTCAAAAATGAGGTTAAAAATTCTGAATTCCGTTGAGATAATCCCAACTTAGTCACAATGTAGTCCATATCGTTCTGTGTTAGCGGTTTTGGATCGTCATGTTCTATATCTGGCGCATTGGAAATTGTATGGCAAGGAGAAAACACTTTCGAGTGCCCACACGGACATAATCTCAGGACTCGGAGTTTTAGGTTGTTCGACACCATCATAGCGTGGCACCTTTTAACTTTTTCTACCAGTAGTTTAAAAAACAAACCATAGAAATATACGTTCTTTCGGTAGCAGTTAAATATTGGCAGTTAAATTTTAAATTTTATTTTTTCTCTTTCAAAAAAATAAGTTCAATATTTCCCACAATATTTTTACAAAAAGAGTTCGTTTAAATACAAAATTATTTCAATTGCATTCAATTACATTGCATTGGCGTGTGTATGTGTTCTGTTTTTTAATCATGAAAAAAGTTTTTAAATTTTAAAAACAAAGGGGGAAAATCGGTTTTTTACGTTTTATCCGTTAAATATTAAGACATGGGTTCTACATTCCGAAAATGAAGTGAAAGTGAAACTTACGCTCAATTTGTGATCCCAATTCCGCATAAGTGATTTGAAAAGAAAAATTTCATTTTCATTTTGTTTCTAGTGGAATTAAAGTGATTTGATGTGTTCTATAAAACAATTTCACTACAAAAAAAGTAATTGTAAAACGGTATTAGTTAACTGAGTGAAAAACCAAACTTTTTAAAAAAATAAAATTATTTTGAATATTAAACGTAAAAAAAAATCAAACAATGTAAGCAAATGTGATATGCTGTTAATATACGTTTATTTAACTGAAAAAGTGTTGTGTTTTTTTCACGGGAAAACGGAACAAGAGGAACAAGAGGCCCCATTTTTAACATTCATGGAAAAAAAATCTGGTTTGGCCAAAGGTTTTTAGAGGGGCGACAAAACAGTTGAAGACCAGTTATGGAAGGACTTAGCATGTACATTAAACAGCTTAGGACCTCCAGAAAACGATGCAACTGGTTGGAAAAAGGCTTGGGCTGATTGAAAGGCTACCATTCGTAAAAACTTGGCCGAAAATAGAGCAGAGGTAACGGCAACAGGTGGAGGACCCAACAATATCCAACATATATCATCCAAAGAAGATTCAGTTGCCAAACTTTCTGACCTTTATACAGCAGTCGAAGGTGTTCTAGCTGCTAAATCATTCGGGACGACTAGCAAAGGGTAAACAACCACAAATTCATCTACTGAATTGTCACCAGTTCCGACAATGTAGTAAACGTGAGTTTACAAAAATTAAACCGATGATTTCCCTTTTTGATTTCTCTTTTTGATTTCTCAATTTCTTCGCGACTTCTTTCAAATCTAATCCATTTTGGGCATATGACAGTTTTCAAAACATTACACATATTTGTTACAATTTTTGACGCTGTACTTCTTCCCTCTGCTAGATTGAAGTCTCTTGAGATCATTTGTTGGTAAATTCCTTGTCCGTAGTGATGTGGCCAATTGCAAAATAATTGGAATGCTTGTCTTTTTAGCCATTGGTGATACTTCTTCTAAAACCATCATAAATGCATACTTATTTAATCTAAAATACGCAATAAAACTATTTTTTGTATTAATTTTAAACGCGACTCAGTTTTAATTATTGTCTTACGACTTTTCTGGTAGTTCCAAAGGATTTGAATAGTCACGAAGCCTTTTTCTATTTATATTTTCCGTTTTTTGTTTTTCTTTTTCAATTAAATACCAGGAAATCACAATTGCGAAACTCATTTTATATTATTTTAAAAATAAGTATTTTTTTGTTTAATTTTTATTTTTGTTAAATAATGCCCTCTTCTTTATTGCAATTTTATTCACTTTAAAGTGATAAGTTGGGTTTTTCCCGCATTTTTTATGTTGTTGCTAAAAACAAAATGAAAATGAAATCGTCGTGAAAAAAACGATTCACTCGTTTTTCAGAACACAGCGGAATTGAAAATGTGGAATTAAAAACGATTCCACTTTCACTTCGTAGTGGAATAAAGAACCCAGGCCTAAATGTTGTTTTAAAATACTTTATGTAGTATTTACTACTACCATAGGCAAAATACATCTCAAACTTCATATTTTTTTTAATATTTTAGAATCATACATATTTTTATTTTTGTTCTGTAAATTTTAGACATGTCACCATGCAAAATGTGCACACTAAATTTGGGTTGTTCCATAAAACTTAATTTTTTTATATGAAGAATTAGATTTATTTCTACATCAAATTATGTAGTTTTTTTATAAGCTTTCCATTGATGTGCTACATAGTGCATAAGTGTGTAAAACCTTCGTCAAAATACGCAAATATATGTTTTTTTATACATTTTATTACAATGATGCTCCTCGTACATCCCTTTCCAAGGATATCACATTGGCCTATTGTTCCTATGGTAGGATAACCGAAAAGCTGCAGAAAACAACCAAAAACGGGGTAATTTTTGACCCCACTTTTTAAACCCTAAACAATCGATATGGAACGATATGAAACGGTTGATATTAGATTTTTTTTTTTTATAACCTATCCGAATTACATTGAAATCGTAGTGTATTAGTTGGAATACTTTCCTTGTAAGTAAACGTGTATTTAAAAACTTTTCAAAATGCGATTAAATTCTAATCACAATTCGTAATAATTCTTACTAATCATAATCAATATTTAACAACAAGATTGAGAATACTCACCAATAGTTTCCTTAAGATCATACTTGCCTCATCGGGGCTAGATGACAAAATAAGATTTATGACGGCATCTTTGACCGGGTGGGTTAACAACACACAAACAACACTCCTACCACATTAACACTTTGGTTAAAGATTAACACAAACAAACAAGCACAAACATGTTTAAAAATACGTTTTTAAGTTTAAATTGGTTTTATATTAGTTGTTGTTTTTGGATTGTAGAAAATTAGAGAAAAGTTTCAGATATACATATACACACACACAAAGAAAATATATAATTTTCCTCGTTTTATTTTTTAATCAAATTTTTTTTGTTAGTTTTAT
The DNA here is from genome assembly GCA_021234595.1 of Delia radicum. Classification (NCBI taxonomy): domain Eukaryota; kingdom Metazoa; phylum Arthropoda; class Insecta; order Diptera; family Anthomyiidae; genus Delia; species Delia radicum. Next base: position 135,524,631 of record CM037852.1, read on the forward strand.
CTGTTAATCTTAGGGATACTAAACTGAATACAACACTGCAATACACAATACAACAAAACAACTTGAATAGTTTAGTTTGTTAGTTAGAGTTAGTTGAATGGCTGAATGATTGGGCCGGTTGACTGAGTCACTGGCTGGGCTATTTGCCTGGATATTTGGCTGGTTGGATGGTTGATTTGTTGTTGTTTTTGTTGTTGTCGGTGTCGTTGTTTAGTTTAAGTTGTTGGTGTCGCTGTTGTAAGAGTTCAACTTTACTAGGACTTTACCCAGTACCATGAACTCTAAAACGAAGTGTAACAAATACCGAACTTCACTACACCAACAAGACCTACACTCACACACACACAAACAGATGCTGTGTGTGCCACCACCACCGCCATTGTCAGTGATGCTAAAATTGTCGGCGTACAAAACGACGACAATGATAGCAACAACAACAACAACAACAACAACACAGCATATACCCCAATAACTGCAACATTTGCAAAAAGACACACAGAAAAAAAAAAAAAAACCGACTTGAAATGTTAGTCAGTAGTTGATATTGCAACTACCGGAATATATATTTGTTGTGGCTGGTTGGCTGGCGGATTGTGTGATATGAGATGAAAGTTTATATATTTTGAGTACCATTTAATAACGCAGCAATTTGATGAGCAGCAACAGAGGTGTTGTATTGCAAACATCTATACATACTACACATAATAGAAAAATTTCAAAGGTTATTGTTGGTGTTGTTGTTGTTGTTGCTCTTGTTGTTGTTGTTACTGTTAGCGTTGATGCAAAAAAAAAATCCGAAACAACACCAAAATAACTAACAATAAGCAGAAACAATCTGTATGCAAGGTAGAAATTTCAACAACAACTATTATAAATATATTAAAAACCTTAACAACAAATGGATGTGAAACAAAGTTAACCATTCTTTTATGCACTTCATCTTTATCATCACTATCCTCCTCCCCATCTACCTTCAATCTCTAACGACCAAGAGACCTAACGACCGACCAACCAAACAACCAACCGGCCGACCAAACATAACCTAACAACCGATACAAAATACTATTATATTTTCTTTTGTTGTTGGTGTTGTTGCAGTTGTTGTTCTATATATGTATATATATGATGACAAATGCAGAAGAGTGCACAAAAAGCAGGTGGAAAATTCAACTAAAACTTACATTTACCTTGAGTTACACTGAGGAGAAATGCAGGAAAGCAAAAAGAATAGTAACAACATCAGAAAGAAGAAAAAAAAACTGTTTTGAATACTTGCAAGTGCAAGGTTGGTTTGTTAGTGGGTTTATAAAAAAAAATATATATATATATATATATATTTTTAAGCAGTTGTGCGTAAAATTATGAATTTTAAAAAGTTTTGGCAAAAATTGATTTCTTAAATATTCCCTTTAGATGGCACGTTTTCAATATCTGTGGCTTGTATACTAGGAGTTGTGACACGAATGACCCACTGTGATTACACAGGTCAAACAATTTTATAAAATTGCCACCAAAGTAAACTTTTCTAAAAGTTTGAGGTGCTCTGAATTCGAATTTGAATTTTTCCATCCCATCAGGTTTTCGAGATAGCTTAACATAAAGTTTTAAAAAATCCAGTTTTACGTTATTACATTGCGAATTTAACTTCACTCAGAATATTAAGTAGGTAAAGACGACAGCAATTGAATTCAAAAACAAATGAAATTTCACTTGCAGAAAGGACGACATTTGTATTTGTTTTTACTGCTCCAAAAATTACTAAAAATTGTAGTAAAAAATTAATCAGATATGTTAGTAAAAAATAAACAAATACTTACTTTTTTATTTTTTTAAATAATAAAAAGCAACTGTAAAAAATTAATGTAAAATCATAAAACAGTCATTTGATGTGGTTTGTTTTTTTTTTTTAATGAACTACCAGGTTAGTAAAAAATTAAATTTGTTCTACAAATGGCTGACATTTACATTAAAAATAAAATATTCTTAAAGCAGAAGTTCCCTGAATGTGAAATGTTCGTTCACAAAATGCATTATCGTATGTCATCAGACAGTCCTACCTGTTGTTTTTAAGATTCAGGTATAACTTTTCCAACGCTATATCAATGAATTTCAACGGACGATTTCTCCGAGAAGGAATAAGACATTGGGAAGATTAAACATGACTTTTAGGTACACTGACAAGAACTTTTCCATAAAAGTTAAACAGTTATTTAAAAAGTTAATCGGTAAAGTTATTTCAATGGAATATACAGTTAAATTATATATTTCTGTTTGTTATTCAATAAACAAAAAAACGGACTTGCGTTCAGTTAAAATTTTCTATTTAAAACAAAATTTTTTTATATTATGCTGAGTATTGAAATAAACGAAAGCAATGTATTGTTTTTACCGATGTTGTCAATTAATTTTTAAACAGCTGAAAATAAACTACAAAATACAAATTGTTTTAAACGAAAAGTATATTCAGTAGTAGTCTTTACAGAAAAAATACTGTGATGTATGAACGACTTTCAGATGATATAATAAAACTTCGCAGGTAGAAAAATACGATCGTGAAATCGTTTTTAAAAGTACTTCAAAAGGTAGCACAGCATTTTCAGAACATTCCAATTTACAGGTTTAGCGAAAACAACCTAAATGATAAACATGTTTTACGGTGTGAGGATGGTATTTTATACTGTTCTCAAAGCGTTGCCGAAACAAACTTTAAAATACTCTTTTAACCGTTAAAAAAGCGTGCGTATAACATTATTGTTTAGAAGTTAAGGGCGTCGGGAAATCGGCCCAAATTACAACCATGATTTACCGTTTTAGGGTGTCATTTTTTAACGTCATCAAAACGGTAGAAAAACAAATTTGAACGCCATTTGCCATAGTTTTTTTAATACAGTTGGGAGTTTAGTTTTTTTGAAAAATATTTTATCTTAGATTAGAATAAATCTAAATTTTAAACAGGAAAAATGTTTCTTTTGTTTCTCATTTTCTATTAAAATTTTGTCATATTGACAAACTAATTGTGTTAACAAAATTTAGACTTTTAAAAGCCTAATTTTGAAAATACAACGTATTTGTTAAGCATACAAATTAAAATTGTTAAATAACTAAAAAAAAATAACATTTAAAGTTATATAGAACAAATCTCCGATGAAATTAAATTACATTTGAAATTTATAAATAAATAAAAAATTAAAAGCGAGATTTTTAATTAACCATTAAAAAAATACACGGATATGGTTTCTAAAATAAACGGAATTGCGCTGTTAAGCCTTACTGGTGCTATGGGTATTACGTGAACAGAAGCATTGAAAATTATTCTGGACTGGATTCCTTTGGATTTATATATAAGAGAGGTTGCCAAAACCACTCCTACTAAACTAAAGTATACTTACTGGGCATCTGAAAACAAGAAAAGTACGTCATATGAATATTGGACAAAACTTAGAGGAAACTGCTAGAACTGACTGTGGAATCTCAACTCTAGATAATTGGTTAGTTGGCGAAGTCGACTCTGAACAAGTTAAGGTATTTACTGAAGGATTCAAAACAAACAAAATAATTGAACATCGATAGATTCTACGAGTTAAACGATGATATATAAAAGCGATATCAGATTTTTCATTATGGCTCTAAATGCGAATAAAATCTGGTCTAACAAGGGAGGTATCCCGACCCGCACCGGTAGATCTTAATGAACTTCGGATATGTTGTAGAGAATAACAATTAAAGGGGCTCGTGTTTCTTTTTTTTGCTGCCCAATATCTTGTTTAATCGCCATAAATTACCCCTTATACGTTTTTTTCGTTTTTTTTTTTTTTGTTTATTTCGTTCTATTTAAAGTAATTTTAGACTAATTTGGTATCAAATGAAAGACACATTCAATGGTGCACAAATTATGCCTAAAGATTTTGAAGTATTTGTGGTATTAAAAAAAAAAATGTGTTTTGAGTACCATTAAATCTTGCGTTTTATTAAGGAGTTTTATTTAATTTAATCGTGAAGGTGTCTGAGCTTTTTCCAATATTCAAGACTGTTTTTACGCGACTTTTCCCGAAGACCTATTTCTCCATTATTTCAAATAATTCAAAAATGTGGCAACTCTGGGTCCACTATATAGGTCATATCTATATAAAATATTTTGTTTTATTAAATACTTTAACCGTGCTAGCAAATAAATTTGGTTTTCGTAAATTAAAGACAAGTTTTCATACAAATGCAAATGAATTGTTAACCCTTAAACGTGAGATTGGGCATCTAAAAAACATAACTGTTTTTTCTTCTCCTTTACAACATATCCAAAGTTCATTAAAATCGACGTGTTCGGGTAGGAATACCTCTCTTGTAAGTTAGTCAGCCGCTGTCACAGAGAGCTAAAGGTTCTCAGCGGGCAGCATAGAGTTGCACTATGCTGGGTACCCGGACAAAAGGATATACTAAAAAACGTGCTGGAGAACGAACTTGCTAAAAAACAGTGCAAGACAGCGGATTTGGAAGTCAATCCTCCACTCTCTCTCCTCCTTATGAACGGATAAGGCAAGACACGAGGAGAATTTGGGATAAAATCTTTATTGAAAAGAAAAATGGCAAATTACATCATAATTGCATGCATTGTTATAAGGAGGAAAAATAACAATAGGAATCCTAGTGTACCATTTTAAGCTCTATGGGCAATGGTTATGACATCACCATGCACCCAACGTTAAGTTTCCATGAGAGTTCAGCATCAAGGATAATGCTAAGATACCTTGCATTGTCCGATTAAGAGAGCTCACAGCCTTGAAACGCCGCATCTCTGAAAACCGAAATCTTATTTATCTTAATGAAAATTCACAATTGTGTTTTCCTCGTTTTGCAGTGGAGATCACCCAAACGTGAGGTATTCCACATCTCACACTCCTTGACAACTTGCTAGCCCCAGATACGGGATAACCATTCTGGTGTCCAACTAGATCGCTATACAGTCGCTTTGGAAATTTTTAACACCCGAATCAACTCAGGCTTTGTGGGTTGCAAAAGTCCTAACGCTATTAAACTCTACTTCAACACTAAGGATATTATGTAGGTAAAGACGACAGCAATTGTAGTCAAAAACAAATGAAATTTCACTTGAAGAAAGGACGACTAACATTTCATTAAATTCAACTAACATTTGTCATTTGTTTTTACTGTTTTATTAACAATTGTAGTAAAAATGAACCACATATGTTAGTAAAAAAATAAACATGAATGTAAAATCATAAAACAGTCATTTGATGTGGTTTGTTTTTTTAAATGAACTACAAGATTATTAAAAAATTAAATTTGTTCTACAAATGACTGACATTTACATTGAAAATAAAGAAACTGTATTACAACCCAAACAACTAAAATTTTTTAAATCAGAAGTTCCCTGAGTGTATATAAAACCTTCGTGAACTGTTTATATTCTAGAGTTCTCTCCACTACTCCCACGTTCAAGTGAAGAGCAGTGTGAGTTTTGGTCCAGTATGAGCATCCTGCGGTCTTTCCAAAGTCTTCACTAGGGCCCTAAAATACGTTTCATTTAATACCCATTTTTCTTGTGATTACTTAGGAGCATACATGAAAAACAGCAAAGGATAAGCCCATCTTTTACCCGACTTTTAAAATCCAAAAAAATGAGCTGAGACAGGTCAAAAAACGATAATTACTTGTGAAAAAAGAGATAGGATTAAGAAGAAAAAGCATTCTAGTTGAGAAATGAATTGTGCATTGGTATTAGCTAATTCTGTCTCTTCTGATCAAAACAATACTTGTGTGTACGTAGTGTGACCAAACTCCAATTTAGTCGCAGTCAACGCTGTGTCGATCGTGGCTCAACTGGTTAAGAGGTGAGATTACGATGCATAGCTTGATGCTAAGACCGTGAGTTCAAATCACAGTACGACACCAAAAAATGAAAAGTTTTTCATATAGAGCAAAATTAACAATATAAAATACTTTGTTCAATTGACACATAAATTAACCACTGACGAGTCCCAGGAGGGGGACGAAACTGCGGCAGTCTGGTGTATCCCTTGTGTCCGTAAAAAATTTTTCAATAAAAATGTTTTCTTCTTCTTCTTCCTGTAAAGAGACTAACTTGCGTCACTGTTTTGTTAAAGTCTGTATGACACCTGCTTTTTTGCAGCCACTTCACCAGGGTTTTTCTATCATAAGCTTTACATTTTTTGACATTTCGTTTAATTTTTTAAAACATTTTATAGAATGGAAAGTTGCTGCAAAATAGCAGGTGCCACAGAGGCGTAAGATTTGGCAGTCCCATTCCAGGATACAGCACACAAAGAGAATCTGCTCACATTTAGGTTCTTTATAGAATGGTTTTTATAACCTTTAAAATTGTATTTATTTTATGTTATTATTTTACACACAACTGTATGTAGAAATAACAAAATCAAATAAGATAAATTTATGTATAACACTGAAATGAGAAGAGCTAAAGCTGTATACAAAAGTTTGATTTGATTTAACAAGAACCGATGGCAAAAAAAAACACTATTTTCAGTGTTGCAAGTATAAAAACATGGACGAGAACAACAATCCAAAGAGCTGGTAGACTTGAAACAAAAACAAAAAAATTTAGAATACTGAGAGTTTATGAATATGTTTATATCCTTTACGCACTCTTTAGATTTTGAGCTGATGATGTTGTTGCTGATGCTGCTGCAACATGTTTAACAATTCCCGGGATGCGTTAACTAATGTATGATGCACCTACTACTACCACCTACACACTCATTTGCGATGTGGTTGTTGTTGTTATTGATATTGTTGTTGTTGACCAAAAAACAGGATGAAATATTTTATAGTTGCCGAACTTTTTAACAGGTTTGAGTCGTAAATAAAAACAACCATGTGGCCCTCAAACCGTTTGAAAGTCGTCAATAATAACAATAAGAAGAAAAATAACACCCACCGATACAAATATTCACGAATACTTTTGGAAAATTGCATTTCGAACCGATGAACTTCACACAACATCTATGGCACATATGTAACATTGGCATAGAAATTTACCATGTATTCCCATATTCACTATATATTCACACAGAAATCCATACAAACGCATGCATCCCAGCAAAACTTTGGTAATGGGTGCGATAAAGTAATGCATTACCTTGTAATGTGTACTCCTTACCCGTATCATTACTTTCCAACAAGAAGTAATGAGTTACCGATAATTGGACACTCATGGATTACCTTGTAATGAGACCTCATTACATTTTACATTACTTCAAAACATAAAATAATGACTTACCGATCATCTATTACATAATGCATGAATTATAAACGTAAAGTAATTATCAATATATATTTTGAAAATCTATTTATAGACACATTACTTTGTGATTTTTTGTAAGCGTAATGGTAAGGTGTATATTTTTGATATCACGAACGAAAACACGAAGCACAACAACTCATCTACATGTTAAGCAATAAAATATTGTATGTATCGATAGCTCAGTTGGTAGAGTTCTCGCCTAACTAATTGTTAAATACCAGAGACCCCAGGTTCGAATCCCAGCATGACCAAGTTATTTATTTAATAAAAAAAAAAGTTATTTATTTAATTAAAAGAAAATATATGTAAAAAAAATTTTTTATGCATTTATTTATGAAAATCTATTTATAGACACATTACTTTTTCCCACCATGTAACCATATAAGTAACCAGTTACTTTACCCACTACAAGGTAATGAGTTACCTTGAGGCTCATCGCCTGTAAAATTCATCAATGAAGTAACGTGAAAAGTAATGCATGAGGCCCTATGCCGATACATTACTTTACCCATGATTTGGTAATGTGTGGTTTTGCTGGGATGCCCACATATATGTATGTGTGTGTATGTCACATAATTTATGCTTGCCTTGTATTGCCATTTGTTCGTTTCTGTTTTTTTTTTCTTCTTTTCGTGAAGTCAAATAGAGACTAAGATTCGTTAAACTCAATTTTTGGGAAATTACAATATTGACTCGAATATGTACTCAACATCAAAGGTTGAAAAGGCTTAATTCTTTAACTCCATTTTTGTTAAAATGAAGTAAGTTTTACTGAAATTTCATTCTGAAAAAAGCATTCCTAAGGAATAAATTCTTAGCTAAATTCTTAAAAGCTTTAAATAATATGAATGAATTCTATTTTGAATAAATTCTTTCTTGAATGATTCAAAATTTTCTTAATTCATTTAGTAAAAGAGTGAATAAAGAAAGATTTGCTTTCATTCATTTAGTCAAATGATTAACGAAAGTTGTCATAATTTAACTGAAATATTTACATATGACAAAAGCAAATTACTTATAATTAATCTACAATAAAAGAAAAACTTGTGCGCCCCGGTAGGCTAGTTGGTAGCGTGCTGGCTTATTTATCAGTGCAGGGGTCGTGGGTTCGATTCCCACCAGAGCCACTGGTCTGTTTTCGCTACAACGCGCGGAAGCCATAGAGCTAATGCTCGGTTAGGGTAATAGTATATAATTTTTATAATTTGTGTTACGTTTTTATTTGTGTGTTAATGTCAAGCTTCTTTGTATTAAATGAATGATACTAAAATTTCTTCATTCAATTTGTAAAATGTTGAATGAACATATAATTGAATTCATGCAAGTTAGGAATTCATTCAAGCTTCTGAATGAAGCTAGTGAATGAATTCTTAGGGAATGGATTAACGGAATGAAATATAAGCATTTTTTAATTTTGAATTAAATTTTTTGTGAATTAAGCTCAACTCGAATTAAATTAAAAAGTGTATATTAATTGCAACAACTTGAAAATTCAGTTAGTACAAAGATATTTACATTCTTTTTCTGAATCTTTTTTGTGTTGCAACTAGAATTCAGTTAGTTTTCACAACCGAACTTTGTTGTGAAAACTAATGTTCAGTTGTACAAACCGACTGAAATTCGTAAAAACAGAATTTGAGTCGTAATAACCGAATTTCAGTTGGAAAATAGCAATATTTTTCTCTGTGTGTACACTCAAAGCGTTTACTGAGTTCCGCGAAGAGTTCTCTACCACGCCTATCTCAAACAATTGAAAAATATGTGCATATTAATTATAGTATTAATTGCACACTGTCTAAGAAGACGATGAATAAAATTCAAAAATCCCCAATAAAATATATCAAAAATTTGCTCCCTGGCAACTCTTCCCTAACTACGTGAATAGCCAAACTACCGTATGTACAAAAAATACATCATAGTTGCGCCAACTCACAAAATGTGGGAAATAGTGGAAATTAGATTACATATGATTTTCTAACAATTGTGAATTGTTGTGGTGTTTGTCTTAGCTATCTTCTGCAATTACAATTAAATGTAAAATCGACCCCGTGTAATTGAAACTGGTTTTAAGCCACAGCAAAAATCGACCATACTTTAGATCAATTGGTTAGAGCCTCTGTCTAAAGTGTAGTGCGAAGTGCATGTGGCAAAGAAAGCAGGTTCAAGCTACGGTCAGGATTGCATTTAATAAATAAACATTTCATATAGATGCAATCAAACAATAAAAACCATAACAAATAATTACAGTATTGTCAAAAAGGATTACTGATGAAGGTTGTGTTACCAGAAACTGCGCAGTCTAATTCAATAAAAAATTTACAATGTAGTTATGATTTTTAGAAAAGTATGCTTAATCTTCTCTACCACGCCTATCTCAAAAAATTGAAAAATATGTGCATATTAATTATAGTATTAATTGCACACTGTCTAAGAAGACGATTAATAAAATTCAAACATCCCCAATAAAGTTTTAAAACTAATTTTTAAAAATTTCATATTTTTACCATTTATTAATATTTTAAATTATTACAAAAAAATTAATGGTATAATTGAACATTTTTTTGACTTCATTATAGATAAATTCATTCCCGCCTAGAAGTAAAAGTAAAAATCTTGAATCTTATTCCAAAAAATTTAAATTTTTGTACGAATGTAGTTCTTTAAAAAGAGTATTTTTTGCCACTCAAATATTAAACTGTTTCTGAAATTTTTTAATTGTTCTTAAAATATAAAAATATTTTTGATGAGTCTTTTTATAAGTCTCGTTTAAGGCAAACTCGCTTAAGATAAAACTTCGGTTATTGCGAACTAATTTGAAAGTCCTAACGTTTTGGTAACAACTTCATAGAAACATCAGTTAATATGAATTTGTCTAAGATGAAATCTCAGTTAAAATGAGCAGTTTTTGACACTAACAAAAATTTTTATATAATTTTCCATTTTTAATACTAAATTCTTAAAATTTAACGAATTTTCTTAAAATGGATGGCAGGCAATACAGCCAAAATATGATGATTTTTTCTCAAAACAAGATATTGAAAATCGGGTCCCACTGTGCATCCTTAATGGGTCGACCGATTTTCTTTCGTTTTTTTTTTTTTGTTTGTTTTGTAGAGGACTAAAAAGTGAAGTCCCTAACGTAGAGATATATTTAAATTGTTGCCTAGTTTTTTTGAAAACCAAAACACCAATTTTGTTGGATGTTTTTTTAATTTTTTAATTTAACTTAAAAATCCGGCTACTTTAGGGACTAAAGAATTTATTCGTGTGTGAAACAAAATTAAAAATTTTTTTCTCATATGAGTACCCAAGGCTCTAAGAAGCCACTTAAAAATGCAGTGCATTGTGTTGATATCAGGAAATAAAAGGTTATAAGGAGCAGAAAAGAGGGAGAAGTGTTTGTGGACATTAGACTTGAATTTGTCAACATTGTAATTCTCAGGGAAGACCTCTGCGATAAATTTATGCCACATACGACAAGTTCGATTGAAAAATGTATTTTCTCTGTAATGCGCTGTGCGATTACCTGGACAATCGACAACAAACGGATGTGATCTACTAGATAAGCGGGTGTTGCGAACGAAACCCCGGGCCCTGGGGATAAGTTCACTTATCTCGGTAGAACACCTCCCATGGTAGTACCGATAGAACAGCGTTACACAACCCTCATTCCGTCTATGCTCCAATGAGCCAATAGAGTCGGATATACTACTGTCATCGATAAGCGTCAACGCGCTCCTCGAACACGGTCCAAATGCTCCAAAATAGACTTTGAAGTTTCTACCCATATTTGGGAGTTGTATTCCATCTTTGGTCGGATAAAGGTAGTATAAATAGCAAGGAGTTTAAATGGAATGAAGTTTATTCCAACGGACATCACACTGAATTTTCATGCCTAGAACATCAAGAGTATCTGACTCCTCAATATTTATACCACCCATATTCACAGATGACAATGTTGACTCCACGCCGATGCTCCAATGAGAAAATAGAGTCGGATATACTACTGCCATTGAAAAGCGCCAACGCCCTCGTTTGAACACGGTCCAAAAGCTCTAAAATAGACTGAAGTTTTTGCCCATATATGGGAGTTGTATTCCATCTTTGGTCGGATAAATGTGGTATAAATAGTAAGGAGATCCAAGGGGTGAAGTATTTTCTACACCGAGTTAAAAATCTAAGGTACTTGAATGCTTCCTTCGACACCTGAAAAACGTGTTTATTTCAACGGACATCACACTGAATTTTTATGTCGAGAACATCAAGAGTATCTGACTCCTCAATATTTATACCACCCATATTCACTGATGACAATCTACCAACAATCTCCAAATCCATATGAGACAACATATTGTCATTTTTATTGATTTCTAAAGCTAGTAAATCCCTTAAACAAATATTCCATATTTTAAGTTTTTTTTACCAGGTCCCTCAAAAAGTTTGAACTCTTTCTTTATGGAATATTTTAAAGTATTTTCTGAATTAGACCTAGAGCATTAATATCTGCATTTAAAACTTTTTGCAATGTTTTCGCTTCCGCAGCAGCACATTCCAATTTTGCCAGGGATTAAAATTACTGAGTTCCCGGGAATTTACTAGAAAAAACCCTAAATGCTTCTTAACACATTTTATAAAAAGAAATATTCAAATATTTATCAGTCCTTGTTTTTTGAACACAATTAATTTGTTAAAAATCAATGCGAAACAAGAAAGTTATTTTTATTTTATTAGTGTGTAATTTCAATCTACACAAACATGAATAAATAATAAAAAAAAAAATTTAAGCTGTTAAGTTTTATTTTTTTTTTTTTTTTAGAACGAACGTATGACTAGAATCGCATGTCAAGGAAACATTTAAGTCATATTATTAACCACATATTGTCCTTATACTGAATGAATGAATGAACTAACCAACAGCAAACACAAATATAATATTAAATATTTAACCCGCTAAGTGCTTAAATTAAATTTTTGAAACTGCAAAACCAAACAAAATCTACGAAAAAATAAATGGCGAATATTAATGAATAATTAGAAATAAATTGATACATTTTAAACATAAAGTGACAGGTTACAAACCTAATTCTAAAGACCTGCCTTAATAGACTTTCAAACTTGAACATCAGTTTGAAATTTATTGAATCAATTGAAAAGTTAAAAAAATTTGATGGTTAATCATAAGATTTAATTTCTTTCAATCATGTCAGTTAACAGGTTAAGCAATTATACACTGTATAAACAAAATATAATAAAACATTAGTTAAGAATGTTGTGTGTAGAGTGTATTCTTATACAAAATTGTGACTAATAAAGAAGGAAAATATTTTACACAATTTTGGTCTAAATATATTATTAACTCAGAAACTTTTTAATAACAAAAAAACAAGTAAAAAAGCACACACAAATAACATAGAAGAACATGAAAAGAAGACGGGAGAAAAAAGTTAATGGAAATTTAGATGTTTATATTTGAGCATATTTTGCACTTCCATTGAAATGCGGTAGAAAGAAAGCAAAGAAAATTAAATAGCAGGCAACACACAGTGGCATATATCACAACATTTTTGGAAATAATTTGGCCACTAACTTCATACAAGGGTAGTCTAACTACGGGTTCTCTCCGATCATATTGAAATTTGGATATGTGAAGAAAAAAATAGTAAGGGATTACACGCATTTTTCTACCTCACGTTTAAGGGCTAAACGTTGTGGTCAAAGTTAATACATTTTTGTACATAAACATGTCTGAAATTAATGAAATTCAGATTTTTTTGTACTCGAGAAAACCAAAAAATTTTATACAGTAGTGTTTGGTTATAACGAATACCGGTTAAACGGATTTTTTTATAACGAACGGTTTTTCTGGTCCCGACGCATTAACTAACTTAATTCATACAAAATACGGTTATAACGAACTTTTTATATAACGAACTAATTTATAGACCTTTTACTAGTTATCATATAAATTTTTACGTTTATAACAAACACATAAAATTATCGAAATTTTAAAATTAAAATTCTGAAGCAAATCTAAAAAACTTTTCCTTATTAATTACAAATTCACTAAAAAGAATTAGAAACTGCCTGAAACGTAATTTAATGGAAGAATTGTTATAGAATTACAATCAAAAACATAATTTTTTCTGATAAAATCACTAAATTGAAAAACTTTACTCAGCGAAGCCGCTTAACTGTCTATCACATAGGAGAAAACCGCTAAGCCCTTACAAAGGCTGGTCACGCAGAAAAATTTTACTCAGCGAAGCCGCTAAATTGCCTATCGCATAGAAGAAAACCCGTAAGTCACGCAGAAAAACTTTCCTCAAACATAAAAATAAATTTTATACTATCACCTCGACGCGGTTATGTCAAAAAAACTCCCTTCCCATTTTTGTACTTAAAATATCTTTAAAATAGATCTAGAGGGCGCTATGTGTCATAAAAGTAATATAATTTTTAAAACCTTGAGGAAATTTCCTTTCATTTGAGTACCCACACCTATGTATATGTTTCTACGCATACCGGGGCAGATAGAAAAACATGTTCTTTTTAAATTCCAGAGGGGGTCATGTTTTTTATTTGAGGACTGCCAAATAAAGTGTAGTTTTGCCCTGAAATTTTAATAGTTTTTGAAAAATGTTTGCCTCGCTTATAGCGACGAACTTCGCTTAGAACGAACTAAATCGTCGGGTCCCGAGAGTTCGTTATAACCATACTCCACTATACCAATATTGCCTATTTAGTGTGTTAGGGTTGCCAATTTATTTCAAATATTTAAAATATTTTCTAAAAAGCTCTTCGGAAAAAGTCTGAAATTGCATCCAAACGAATAGATTCGGTTGTTGCAACCCTGTTAATTCGGTGGTTACAACCGAATTCGGTTGTCACAGCCCTCAATTCGGCAAAAACAACCGAGTTCAGTTGTGACAACCGAATTTACGAGGTTGCAGCAACTTTATGACATATCCAAATTTCATAAAGATCGGAGAAAACCAATCGGGAGACTACACTTGTTAGTGGTCCGATTGCAATGAAATTTGGATAAGGCATAAGTGAAATAATATCGAGCTTAAGTTTTGATGTGGAACCACACAGATCCGCAAGGGGCGACAATAAGACTACACTCATAATAATCCATGCATAAAAGTACAAAATTATTGTCAAAACTACAAATACTTTCGTAAAATGTACAAATTTTCGTTTATTTTACAAAAAATTTGGTTATTTTGATAATTTTTCGTAATTTTACGCATGGATTATTATCAGTGTACCAAAAGTAGGGAACTTTTTGCATACAAACTTTTGAGTGCTCTCTATTTTTTTGTTTCTTATCCAATTTGAAAAAAATATTTGCTAGTAGAGGTTTAAAATACTTGGGTTAGCATTTGAAATTCCAAATTTAGTCTGACTCAGGCCGAAGTTTTTGCGTATATCCGGACCAAATCAAAACCAATTTTTTCAAAATATTTGTTATTTAACCAAATATATTTTTGATTAAAGAAAAGAAACTTTCGAAAATTTCTTGTTATAAGGGAATGTATCCAATTGTGGCCTGTTCCCTAAAGTGGACCTTTGGTTTTTTTTTTTTTGTGTTGTTGCATGAATATGTAAAAAATATGAACTGTCATTGAGGTTAATTTTCGCTATTACTATTGTATACCAGATTCGACTTGAATGCGCACATTTTTCTTGGTTTTATTATGTTATTTCAAAAAAACGCAATATATAGTGTAATTTTTCGTAAACATAAAAAGTGAATAACTTACAAGTTTTAAAGAGATTTCCAAGTCGGATTTTTTGTAAACGGTTAGAATTTTATTCACAATTTTAATAAAACTAATTGATTTCATAAACAAACATACTAATTAAAACAAAAATGTGAAAAATAAATTTGCATAATGTTCTCTAAAGTTAGGGTTGCCAGACGGCATTGATATCGCTTGATTTACAAGAGTTTTCAATGCTCGTCAAGAATCAAGAAACAAAATATGATTTTTCAAGATATTTTAAAGCCCAACCAAAAATCATATTAAAAAATTATGTTTTAAAATTTTTCGAAGTTTTCCTTAAACAAACTTTTGTGAAAAGTAAATAAACATATCATTTTGTTTCAGTGCATTTGTTATAAATATACCGAACTATAAAATAGGGCATAAGAAAACAACCTACAAAGTTCGAAGAAACTGATCTGAGTTGTTTTTTAATATCAATAAGCAATGCTTTTAGTGAAAAAGCTATATGGGAGAGGGGGCTAGTGTGGACATTTTTTACATTATTACAAAATTATGTATGTTAATAAATACTTTTTGTAATAAAGTCAATCAATAGTTATAACTTTTTATTTTATTAAATGCACATTAAATTATTTTTAAAAAAAGATTATATTTGTCTACACTAGCCCCTTACACGGGGCTATTGTGGACAACCATTGATTTTACTAGGGCTAATGTGGACACCATTAAAATTTTGACAATTGATACATAAACAGTTAAAATATGTGTTTTTATTAACAAAATAATATAAAAATATTTTTAAAATAATTAACTTCTAATAATATTACCCACCGACTCGTCAAAATAAATGCAAGTGGGGCTAGTGTGAATATTGGGGCTATAACCAAATTTTTGTCATAGTACCTCTGAAATTACAAGAAATTAAAAGAAAAAATATTTCGAGGTTGGCAGGAAACTTTTCCTCCTCCCCTAATTTTTAATTACTGTTCAATATTTTGCACATATAAAAAATTTATTTATTTATTATTTACAAAATTTACTATCTTATTAAATTATTAGTGATATTTTTATTTAAAAATTAACAAAAAAAAAAATACATTCTTAAAACTTTATCGCTGTAAGAGCGTAAACTTTTTTAACTACAGCGAAAAAGTAAAAACGCATGCCAATTTTCATATTTAAACAACTTTTTATAAAGTTATATCCCAAGTGGACATGTCCATACTAGCCCCAATTCAGTTGTCCACACTAGCCCCCTTCGAGTTTTTTTTTATGTAACAATAATTTGGTATATCCCACTATTAAGTTTACTAAAAATAATTTTAATTTTTAGAACAAACACTAGTCATAGTTTTAAAATACATTGACACTGCAGCAAAAAAATAATTATTTCAAAAGTAACACTAAAATTACGAAAAATCAAACAATTTACTTTTTACTGCAAAAAGCACGTCCGCCGACTTTACCATGTAATGGTCAACTGTCAACACGTGAAATTTTTTTTGATAATTTAGAGTGCAATTACCAACTTAAAAAAATATTATTGATAAATATCAATTCAATACGTCCGGAGAATTTGAATTTGTCCACACTAGCCCCTAGTCCACACTAGCCCCCCTCTCCCCTAAGTATTTTAAAGAATTTGTAGTTCAACTCTAGGACCCAGTAAAAAAGCTGCTTACATGCATGCAGGTTTGTAAGGGAGTAAGCCGAAAAGAATCCCTTACAAACCTGCTTACATATGCCATGATTTTTATATGACGAATTCCCACTTGGAAGCATTACTTTTTCGCAAAATAAGCGCGGATTTCAGCGCTTATAAAAAGCAGTGATTTCATGGGTTTCAGTAAAATCATATTTCATGTCTACATTATTACTATTAAAAGTAATAATATGAATATTATGTAATTGATTTTATTTAAAATTCCACAGGTATTAGTTTTTTGTTGTTAAAATTTTTGACTTATAATTATTTTATTTTTTTTACCGCTCCACGTGCTAGCTCTTCAGAAACAGTTAAATGACTAATTAGTTTTTATTTCATACTCAAAAACACCAAACACATTTGGGAATCACTCGGGAAAATTTTTACAGATCGTTTATAATCCAAGATAAGGAACTTTCTGCATTACAACCTGCATCCTTGTAAGGGATAAGGGTAAGCTGCTTACAACCTGCATCCTTGTTAGGGAAAACAGTAAGCTCAAAATTTTTGTTTGTTTATTTTTATACGAAAATTATTCGTTTCTTTTGGTGCTTCTCAATATTATGTTTTAGTAAGTACTTACATCAGCGCATTTGTTTTATTCTGCTTCTAAAAACACGAAAATTTTTTACTGGGGAATATTATGTCATTTGATCTAAGAAAGGCCTAGCTATGAATAAGAATACATTTTGATGTATATTTCAAAAGTTTTCAAAACTTTTTAACAGCACCTGGTGGTACAGAATTAGTAATTTTGTATCTTTACTAATACACTTAGAATACTATGAAGGTAAATCCCACTGCAAATGTAGTCAAAAACAAATGAAATTTACTTAAAGAAAGGACGACTTACATTTCAGTAAATTCAACTAACAATGTGATTTATTCATGTTTTTTAATGTTCCAAATAAGAACTACAATTGTAGTAAAAATTAACCACATATGTTAGTAAAAAATATACAAACATTTATTTTTTTAAAGAACAAAAAACTACTATAAAAAATTAATGTAAAATCATAAAACAGTCATTTGATGTGGTTTGTTTTTTTAAATGAACTACAAGGTTAGTAAAAAATTTTATTTGTTCTACAAATGTTTGCCATTTACATTACAAATAAAGAAACTGTATTACAAACCAAACAACTGCAAATTTTTAAAGCAGAAGTTCCCTAAGTATAGATATAAACCTGTAAAAATGGTAGAAAAATCCACTAAAGATTAGTTAAAAATTACGTTGCAGATAAAACTGGTCAAATTAACAGACATTATTAAAATAAGAACAGCAAAAATACATATTTAACTTTACAAAATTTTAGTTATATTCGAGTTGAATTTTAGTTAATTACTCTGCTAAAATTAGTAAAAATTTTCTCAATATTTGTAGACTAAAACGAGCAAACAAAACCTGTAGTATCAACAAAATTTTTGCTATTCACCATAAATTTAGTACACCAATAAAAAAAAAAGTTAGTTCGAAAGTCCGTTAAACTGGTTATAACTCAATTGAACTAACTTTTTTTGTTGATATCGTTAAAATATGTTATTTAACTAAAATTATCAGTTTTCTTATTATACCACATGAACAAATTTCAGTTGTACTTGACCTAATTTGTTCTTTTAATATTTAGTTTAATTTTTTAAGTGATTTTCAGAATTTGTCTCAAATGTGAGTGCGCTAGTGATTATGTGTGCGTGCATTTCTATAATAAACGTGGTGGTGGCTGTTTTTCAAGTATGTATACATTTTTTACATAAAAACAGCTTGTTGATAAAAACATGTCTGTGTTTCAGTCAGAAAAGAAGTACGGAGAAGAAAGCAAGGCAAAAATATTGAGCTAATAAATAAATATTAAATAATATTATTAAAATAAAAAGGTTAGTATTAAAATAAAAAATATATTTGAGAATATAATTAAATATTATTTTTCTCTTCTCTAAGCCCTTTATTAATAATCCTATACAATCCCAGACAGAAAAATACACAGTGATGGCAAACGTCGGCTAAGGTCGGTTATGCGTTGAGAGAACGTGGGATTAACGCTCTTGTTAAAACACATTTAAAAAATTTGTAGCATTTGTGTGAAATAAACCAAAATATTTTTAAAAAAAATGCTTCTACTTGGCTGTAATATTGGTAAAGAACATTATTGGCATTGAATTTTGAGGGTGGTACTGGCAAAACACATGCTTTGCAAACAAAATAGTGTTTTTCTAGTACAATATTAGTTTTACCTTTCCTAATTTTTAATACGGTGGGTTTTACAAAAATCGCAGTGGTTTGCCAGTATTATTTTTTTGGTACGGTTGGCAATTTCTACCTAGAATACTACAAGGCATTAACGGATAAAACTAGACACAAAGGCAAACATCGAGAAAAATAATCGCAGTGGTTCTTTTGTAAATGAAATGTGTAGAAAGCCAAGCCCGAAACAAGAAAAAGGTTTGCTATTTAAAATATAATTAAACTGATCAAATAAAAAGATCAGTTAAAATAAAAAATATATTTACTTATGTGAATATGATTAAATATTTATTTTTTTTCAGCGTATTAATACTTTTAAACAATTCTAAATGGCATTAATAGAGAAAAAACAAAGCAAATACACAAACAAGCAGGGATGATATAAAAAAGTGAAAATTAAAAAGATGTTTAGTGAATTTATATAGATCATTTATATAGCCACAAATTAAGCTCTCCCTACAAACATTTTTAGAACAGATTACATTTGAACCTGTTCTAGAACTGCTTTTTTTACCATCGGTTACATGGAACCGGTTCTAGAACAGGTTCTTGGGAGTCAAAATGTAATGTTTCACAGAACCAGTTATATATCTGGTTCTAGAACCGGTTATAAAGCAACCTGTTCTAGTTTGGAGGTAAAGAACCTATTGCAAATGTGACAAACTTCATATAAAAAGAATCGGTTGTAAAACAGAAATTTGAACCTCTTATAATACAGTATAAGTTGTTCTGCAACCTGTTATTTTGATTTTACTATGTTACTGGGCTCTATGACGTCACTTATGCTTGTTCCAAATTTCATTCAACCGAATTATTTCCAAAAATTTAGTGATATGTCCCACTGTGCAGCGTAATGCAAAAAAATTGGGCGAAAAACAAGAAAGCGCGTTAAAGGCTGGTTAAAATTTATGCGCATTAAACAAAAGTTTATACTAAATGTGATGCTGCTACTCACAGTTAAACAAAACTAAAATTTTTGTTTAGCCCAAAATTCGTTGCAACAAATAAGAATTTTTAAAGCAGTGTATTTTAGTACACATACATATCGATGGTCATAAATTGACAACTGTTTACTGCCCAAGAATAATAAAATTATATTGTTCAACATCAAATTATATTAAATTACATATAAATTAGAAGTGGTATCAAATTTGATCCAAAAAATCAGAACATATAATTGTATCTAAAATACATCAAATTGTATCAAACTCGATGCAATTAGATACAAATTTGTACAATTTGATGTACATATATTAGATTACAATTGTATCTAAAATACAACAAATTGTATTAAATTTGATGCAATTAGATGTATATTAGATTACATTACAATTGTATCTAAAATACATCAAATTGTATTACATTCGACGCAATTGGATAAAAATTTGTACAATTTGTTGTGTATTAGATACAAATTCATTCGAATTTTGTCCTCATACAAATTGTTGGCTATAATATATAATTGCATCAAATTAGATATAATTTAATATTATTATGGGATAAGAGTTGATAAAAACAGTTCCTAGTTTTCCGCAATAATTGTATCAAATTATATATAATTTCAAAAAAATTTAAAAACAATTATATGTAATTTGAAACGACTATTTTTACCTTGTTTGTGTGATAACTAGAGATGTCACAAATAGTTTGCCGAATCAAATACTTCTTAAATTGAAATTAAACTGAACCGTACTACGATTTAGGTTGAAAAATTATCTTTAATATAAGCTAGTCGCGTTTGGCTCTTAAACGAGAAACGTTTTATGAAAAACTAAATTTTTTGCAATTTTTTAAATGAAAAATATAGATTTTTAACTAGATTCCTTTAACTGAATAATTCTGCCGATTAGTGTTATTATTCACTATTGGGCCGCATGGTTAAAATATGCCGAATACTGAATAGTAACCGAATATTCGTGACATCTCTTGTTAAACTTATTTTGTGTTGAATACATGTCATTGTTGAACATTGAAAGTTAAAAAAATGACCTTTGACCTTTCACTACAAAAAACAATTTAGGACGCCATTTTGAAGATAATGTTCTCACCTATAAAATGATACCAATAGGAAAACTGTAAGTTGCATAGTTTTACATTTGTGAGCGACTTTGTATGGACACTTTTTTGAAATTTTGACGTTTTTGCCAATTTTCATGCCATCATATTTCGAAAACCACAAGGGTTTGGGGTCGAAAGGTTAATGATTTGATAAACACTACCCATTTACAATATTTGTTAAAATTTCATTAAATCAGAGATGACAAATCGGAATGTTGTGCGGTTTGACCTGGAATTGCACTGTAGTTGCTTTTTATAAATGTTTATGTATTAATAATAAATAGATATTTTAAATTCATTTTAAAAATATTTTTATAAATTCTCAATTGCTTTATTAGTTTATTAAGTTAAATAATTTAATTTAGTAGTTTAAATCTGAATATTTAGTTATTCTACAATAGAATATTATCTTCAAATTGATAATGAATTGTTTAAGTTAAATTTTGTTTAATAAAATGTAGCCATTTTTTAAACAGAAAAATGCTAAGAATAAATTAAAAATTATTTTAAAAAAAAAAACTCGGATTTCAATAAAAGTCCGAATTTATGAAAACAAAATTTTAAAAAATAAAAAAAAAAATTCCATAGTCAATAAGTTTCAATAGAAATGATAAAATTTAATTTCTGTGAGCAATTTGTTTACATAAATCTAAATAAATCTATTAACTACATAAGAATTATAAGCATTAAAATCAATTTTATAAAATTCAAGCTATAAAAAATACATTTGGCCCTTTCAATGCCTTTTAATAAGGTATACTATATTGATCACTTTTTAATCCAATCAATTGATTTGTAATCAAATTTATATACAAAGGAAATATAAAGGTATACAATATTGAGCAATTTTTAATCTAATCAATTGATTTTTAATCAAATGTGTATTAAAATTTAATTAAAAATTGAATGAGTATTTGTTGTTGGAGGAATTTCAGTAATAAAAATAATTAAATCGGCTGTTTTCGTTATTGAAATGAGT
Source organism: Delia radicum (assembly GCA_021234595.1). NCBI lineage: Eukaryota > Metazoa > Arthropoda > Insecta > Diptera > Anthomyiidae > Delia > Delia radicum. The sequence continues at coordinate 135,546,645 of CM037852.1, forward strand.
TTTTATTTTTTTGTGTGTATACACAATTCGATACAAATATTTATACTTTAACATAAGTTTTTATATGACTATATACATATTTACAGTGACACATTTAGTTGTGTGAAATTGTATCTAAATATATATAAACTCTTTTACTTGGGTGGAATTGAAACTATAACATCCCGACGAAAAAAGTTTATATATAGTCGTATATAGCATGATATATAATATATATGTGGGCATATGTAAACATATATACTTATATCTCATACTTGTGTTTACGAACATTTCTAGTATGGCGATATATATAATCATATATCATTATATCTTATGTTATATATAAATTGATCTTTTTTTCTCATTATATATAATTGATATAACTATACATCAGATCATATGTACTTCCATGTATAATTATATATAAGTACATTTAAAATAGTAAAACCAAACAAATTCTATAAATTTTATATTATTATTATATATGGTATCACATATAATTCTATATAAATATATTTGTTAAAATTAAAAAGAAAAATTCGATAATTTTTGTATATGATAGAAGAAAATTGTAAAAAAGCAAAAGTAAAAACTTTAAAAATTTACACGTTTCAAAAAAAATTCAAAGTTAGTAAAATAAATAATATTTTATAAGTAAAAAAACATTTAAAGTCCGAAAATCTTAAAATAAGCAATTAAAAGCCTAAAGGTAAAAAGCTTTATAACAATATAAAAAGAACCGAATAGGATTTCGCTAAAAAAAAAAACATAAAATGCGATATTTATCTCGAGAAATGAACTTTCTTTTATCAAAATTATTTGTCTTCAATCTAATCTAATCAGTAGAATTATTAAAAAAAATCAAAATTCAAAAATTTTTTTAAATTTTCTTAAAATGACGTTTTAATTATAAAACTTAATGACTTAATAATCAAACCAAAAACTACTACGTACAATAACAACTTTCTATGTTACATCAATCGAAAGCTAAGACAGAGATGAGTTCATCTTCTGAAGACACTTAAGCGATCGGTTCAGTTGTTTGAAAAACAATTGGAAAACAAAATGACTTATAGATATGACACTCAGTGTATAAGTCGAAATGAAATCTTGTCGAACTTTCCAATTCATTGTTTTATATTTATTTTATTTTTTTATTATTATTTGGAATATTAAACAAAATTGAAGCGCGGATTTCCAAAGAATTTTATGAAGATCAAGTTGTATCAAATTATATATAACTTGATCAAATATAGGATAGACTAATGTTTCGGATCAAATTATATAAAATAAGATCCCATGAGATAAGATCATGTATGCCATTTTTCGGATCACCTAATATATGATGTGATATTGAATTATACATACACTCACAATATATTTTCCGTTACCGATTGTAGTTTATTTAAAAAGTAATCCGTAAAGTTTGTTTTTAACTGAATAAACTATTAAAATACAAAGAAACATATTTTTCAACTTTTTTGCCTGTTATTTAAAAAACAAACTATGAATTAATACGGATTTTCTGTAGCAGTTAATATTTTCGTTTAAAATCTACATGTTTAAAAAAATCTACTTGTTTAAAAAAAAAATCACACAAAAATCACAGTAATCTTTTTTTTTTAAAGTTCTCTCAAACGTTTTTCATATGCATGAACTGGGGATGGTAAATAAATTACTTATTTACATTTTCAGTCCAAAAAGTACCAAAGTGGCCGAGCTGGCGATTAAGTGCTTTGTTTCAGTAAATTTTGTTTTACTTTTTTATTTTACTGAGGGTATTCAGCGTGGTTATTTGCACACGATGCAAATTTGCACTTTCTCATCCTTGAGCAGTATTGACGGTGCATAATGTGCATATTAGAACAGAGATGGAGTTCCCTCACTGTTCCAAATTTATATGTTAAAGCACATCTATTAGATGACATCTAGGAGATGAAGAGATAGAGATAGAGTAAAAACTCTGAGTTTCTTTATTCATGTACAAATAACAAAGTTTAATATATATAAAATAAAACGAAAAGTTAGGATTATAATTTTCGCAGTATAGAACATGTGTTAGCTGATTATTTGAATACAAGAAAATTAATTAGCAATATGGTAAAAGTCTAGTGTTTTTTAGGTAAACAAGATAAAGCGCATCAATGTTTAATGTAAATTTAAAATTAAGCAATATTCTTGTGCAACTTTTGCTAGTTTGCAACAAATTACCCGTGTGTATGTCATATTGGAAGGTTAGAAAAAATCAAAAAGGTTTTGTGTCTGCACAAGATATGTGTTAAATATTTAATATTGAGTTGGCTACATTGAATGATAATAAAATTGTCAGTAATATGTGCAATAGTATTGCAAGAGTACCTTAACAATTAAATTAAATCAAAAGGTACCAAAATGTTTACAAAAGTGCTTTTTACTTTAGTACTAAACCAAATATTTTATTTACCATCACTATAGTTTTTCTTTAGATTTTAATTGTCTTTTATTTTACAAACACATAGTTTTTTAAGTTATTTGCATATTATAGTAAAAGATGAACTCAAAGGTCATCCTTTTTCGTTATGCTGCCATATAAATGTTAGGCGCCATTCGCTCAATTAATTATTATTCAATTAATCTTATTATTTAGTTTTAAAAATAAATCCTAACATATATTATTATTAAGTATATAATACATTATGTAAATAATACATTTTTATTTATTTTAAATTAAATTTGGTGATAGCTAAAATAAACGACAATCGTTTATTTTTACGTTTTTGGGGGTAAAATTTTGATGGTTAAAATAAAAGAAAATCGTTTATTTTTAAGTTTTGGGAGTTAAATTTTTAATTGTCAAAATAATGGAAAATCTTTTATTTTTATGGATTTTCGGTAATTTTTTGATAGTCAAAAAAAACGAACGTCGTTTATTTTAACGGATTAAGCAATTATTTTTTAATAGTTAAAATAAACGAAAGTACTTTGTTTTTATCGATATTTTTAGTTAATTTTTTAACAATTAAAAATAATTGGAAATTACTATTGTTTTAAACGAAAAATCAGTAGTCCTGTTTTTAACAACTTTTTCTATAGTTTTAATGTACAAATTCGTTTGTTTCTAACTATAAAATATTGTGAGTGTATTACTATATACCTATATCAGAACTTTTTTCATCAGGATAAGTTAAAAATGCAAAATGACTTTTCCATAATACTAAAGTAATGTGACGTCTTTCTCTGAAGGTATAATTAAATCGTTAGTTACGAATTGTCAACTTATGACCATCGATATCATGATTTCTAGAATATATGGTAGATAAATATATGTACATACAAATGAAACTGGAAAATTTTGCCATTTCCAATGCCACCATCATATAATTTTCATCATATTGCCACCAAACAAAAAATCGTTTTTGCCACTTTTGTATTTGTCTTTATGCGTGTTTAAACATTGTAGAGACACGACAGGAGTAGAAAAGGCAAACCAACATACAACTTGAAATTTTTGGCCATCTTAAAAAAACGTCAGCAGAAACATCCGTTATTTTCTTTCAAATATTTTCGCTAAATATTCTTGTTACCAAGGGACGATTGTCTGTCAAAATATAACGATTTTTATTGTTCGTCAACTCCTTCATCATTGCAATACTATACATATTTATTTGTTTTTGTTCACTGATGAACTATTTTATAGTACAGTACGTTCTCTTTGTAGGATTACACAGCAAAAAGTTTAATATTTAAAAATGGCATTTTAATTGGTTTCTAGGCTGTTGCCAGGTAGGCATTGTCGTGGAATTGCTTGTAATAATTTGTTATTATTTTGCTCAAAGTTTTCTTTAAAATATAAGGAAATATGCGCTAAAGTGGACCTTTCGGTTTTTTGTGTTGTTGCATGAATATGTCAAAACGGTCAACTATCAACTACACACTAAAAATTATTGTCAATAAAATTTCAATAAAACTTTTATTTGATTTAAAACTCAAAGTTTAATAACATCTATTAAATGATTAATTGATACTGAATTTGATGCACATAAAAAAAAACAAGCGCTAAAATTAAAAAAAAGTCGTAAAAATAACTAAAAAATTATAATAAATCGCTAAAATTGAAACAAAATCATCTAAAATTAAAAACTTCGGCAAAATTTTAAGAAATCAGCAAAACTTTATTTTTAATTTTTTTTCAAAAAAAATTTTTTTTTAATTTTTGAGAGTATTTAAAATTTTTGAGATTTTTTTAAAATACAAGGTGGCGCAAAAGTAATCCTCCTATCAGAAAATGCTATAAATTTTGCGATTGGCCCCTAATGTCAGTTCTGTTTTGACATTTGTGTAGTAAACACATGCGAAATACACGTTAATAAACAATGTTACGCTACACTTCTCCAGAACGCGGAATATTGGTGACTATTTATTTGACCAATAATCGGTCGGTGACTTTGGCACACTTGGTGAAACACTGCGACATTTAGCCGCTCGCCTCGAAGAGACTGGCACAACACGAGATGCTGCCAGGCGTGGCAGACCCCGGAGTAGCCGTTCTGCAGAGAATATTGCTGCTGTAGCCGAGGATGTCATGGAAGCGCCGTCGACATCGACCAGACGACGTGCCACGCAAATGGGTATCAGTCGACGGTCTTTATAGCGAATTTTGGTACAAGATTTGAAGATGTTTCCGTACAAAGTCCAGACGGTGCATCAGCTGTTAGCTTCTGACCGCCAATCACGTGTAACATACGCTCAAGCCATCCTTAATCACCACCAAGAGGAAGATGATTTTTCATCAAAAATAATCATGAGTGATGAGGCCCATTTCCATCTTAGCGGGTACGTAAATAAGCAAAATTTACGCTTCTGGGGCACTGAAAATCCGCGTGTAACCCACGAAGAGCCATTACACCCGCTCAAAGTCACTGTATGGTGTGCTGTTTTCGCTGGAGGAGTCATCGGACATTTTTTCTTCGAAGACGTCGCGGGCCAAACGGTTACTGTGAATGGTGAGCGCTACAGAGCAATGATCAACGAGTTCTTTTTACCACAACTTGATGAATTGGGATTGGAAAACATGTGGTTCCAACAGGACGGTGCAACGGCACACACTGCACGTGCCACAACCGATATGCTGAAGGATGCATTTCCCGGGCGCCTAATCTCCCGTTTTGGCGATTTGCACTGGCGAGCAAGATCGCCTGATTTGACCGCTCCAGACTTCTTTTTGTGGGGCTTTTTGAAGTCGCGGGTTTATGTCAACAAGCCTCAGACTCTTGCAGCTCTTAAAGACAATATCCGTCAAGAATGTGAGGACCTATCGCCGGAAGTTTTGGCCAAAGTGATGGAAAATGCCATAAAAAGGGCTCAAAGACAATCAACTGTGGCGGCGGCCATTTACATGACATCATATTCTCGACTTGATGTAAAAAAAATTAAAATACCAAATAAAAATAATCCACAAGAAGAATCAAAGTTTTTCATTTTTTTTTTTAAATTACAGCCAAAAAACATCGGAAGGTTATTTTTGCGCCACCTTGTAGTAGCATTTTTTTAAATTTTGACGATTTTTTTTTTAAATTTCGAAAATTTTTTAAATGTGACATTATTTTAATTTGGCGATTTTTTTTGTTGCTGTAATCAACAGAAATATATGCTTCAAAAAAATTGTAGACTGCTGATTTCAGAAGGGCAGATTTTTTTTCGCATAAAAAAAACTTTAAAAATTTAAAATTATTTTTGTGTACTAATATTGAGAAAATTTATTGATAACTTTAGGAAATTATTTTTTAACTTTCAATTAACTATAATTTAACTCAAACATAATGAAATTTTTGTATACACAACAATTTCATTTTTTTTTTGTATCTTACTAATATTTGGCAAAAAAAAATTCTAATTTAACAGTTTTACCGGCAATGTAATTTCTACTTAAGTTTTAGTACCTTTGGTTGGATTCGACATATGACCGAATCGCATATGACCGAAAATGTAAAAGAACCACTCTATGTGAAATTTAGACAAATTTCCACTAGTCACTTATACATGGCGTTGTCATATGAGGGGGAAATTGACCACTTATGAAATTTCACGATCCTAACTACTTTGCATACGATTAGAACAAAAAAAAAACTATTCCAATGAACCGATTGTTGTTCTTGTTCTTGTGGCTTTGGATTACAGAAATTCTCAATGGGATGAATTGAATTCGGCCTTTGGAGAAATTTCGCTTAGGGCAGATGTACATAGACAAATTGTGAATCATCATAAAGTATATTTTTGAAAAGTTATCTTCTAAATCTTCTAAAATCTAAAATTTTCAAATTGAAATTTTTTTTCTAAATAGAAATTTATGTTAAAAAATATTTCCTCATTCTTTTAGGACTAATAGAAAAAAATTAGTAAAACTTTTTGATAAAACAACTAAAAATTAGTTCAAAATTACATTGCACGAAAATCTGTTCTAACTACGCTAATAGAAATAAACCTGTAAAAATAGCAAAAAAAAAAACAAGCTACTCAAAATAAGTTAAAAATTAATATTAAGAGAAGAAAAGCATAAATAAATATGTTGATAATAGAGCTAAATTTTAGTTAATTGAATATAACAAAGTAATCTGCTAAAATCAGCAAAAAATTTGCTAAATATTAGTAGGCAAAAAAAAAATTATGAATAAATGTGAACTTTTTTAAGTTTTTCTTAGATTATATTTTAATGCGAATAAAAATGTGGACTTCTGAAATCAGCAATCTACAATTTTTTGGCAAAAATTTCTGTGGATTTCAACAAACTATACTGCTATTCGCATTTAACTAAATTTAAAGTATATATAGCAAAAATTTTGTTGGTATTACTGTTATTTTTGCTATTTTTTGTCTACAAATATTTAGCAAAAGTTTTTGTTGAATTTTGTAGAGTTTATTGCTATTTTCAATTAAATAAAACTCAATTCGAAAATAACTAATAAAATATTAGCAATTTTTTTTTGTAACGCAATTTTACCAAAATTTTCGGCTATTTTCACACACTTGTTTCTATATAAGGATTAAAAATATGGAAATTTCGGTCAGACAAAATTTGTGTTTAAGATTGAAATGCTAGCAAGACACTGTTTGCGAACAATACACTTTGGAGACCGTAAATTTTCCAGACCAAAATGTCCGTTCTTTCTGGTTGACAAAAGAGAATACAGAATTTGTTTTCCTGTAAAAAATTTTGATTTAAAAAAAAAAATTAATTCAAACATCTGAAATTTTTGAACAAGGTAAAAAAAAAATATAAATCGAATTACTCAAAACTCGGAAAAGTGACTTTTTCGAACAATTCGCTATGGAAATAGCAAATTTTGTCCGATCAAAATTTGAACAAATAATTTTTGTAAAAAAATTTCGATTTCATGAAAATGTTTTAATTTCTTTAAAACCCTCAGATGAAAACCGCTAGCTGAAGAACACAATTCCGATTCGGCTGAAACTTTCCAAAAATATTTTTTTCCATTTATCAGCAACTAGACTTAACTTGTTCTAAGCGAAAGTCTCCAAAGGACTCAAACGCGATTACTGAAGGGGCGGGATAAAATTGAGAGGAAAAACAGGTTTTTTTTTAAGATTATTTAGATTGATTCAAACGCAATATTAGGGTCGCAAATAAAATACAACGTCATGTATTTTCAAGTATGATAAAGATCATCAAATTATAAGGCTAAGTTACCTCACCTTCTGCTTGTTGCGATTATCGGATATCACTTAATCATTTTTACCATTTAAATCTCATTGTATTCGCACTTTGTCCATATAATAAATATACAAAATAATATTTTCAATATTTACTTACAAACTCATTATAAAATGAAGACTTACCTAGAAAAAAGAAAGAAAAAAAATCATTAATATAAATAGCAAATTAAGAACAATTATTGCAAAAAGACTTAAGACAAATGCATTTAATACTAATTTATAATATTTGCTAGATTAAGAGTCAACAAACAAAAAAATATCTGAATGATCATTAAGTGCAATAATGGTGTCAGACAATCATTGATCATTTTGTGTTTTTCTATATTTGGTTTTTTTCACTCCGTCCGTTTGTCTTGACGGGGAGACTGCTGCTGTTTTTTTTTTTTTTTTCGTGATAGAAACGTTGAACGAACATATATTTATCTAGTTATGTACCTACAATTCGAATAATATATAATATCTAGTAGTTGGTAGGTATATATAAAGTAAAACTAATGTATACACCGATAGAAAAAAATTAGTAAAAATGTTTGCTAAAATTATTAAAAGTTTGTTCGAAATGACGTTGCAGAAAAAATTGCAAAAATTAGCAGATTTTTTTGCTAAATATGTATGATAAGAATAGCAAAAAAAAATTAGTTAAATCTATAAATATTTAGTTATAGCTGAGCTAAATTTTAGTTAATTAAAAGTCGCAAATTAATCTGCTAACATCAGCAAAAAATTTGCTAAATATTAGTAGACAAAAAAAGCATAAAAATGTGATATTTTTAAAGTTTTTTATATATGAGATTTTATTTGTTCGGTTTTAGATCATGACAAATTTTTCTCTAAATTAACAGAAAAATTATAATTTTTATATGATAATTTACTTTGACTATTAGAAAAAAACACAGAAAAAGTTATTAGACACTAGCATGAATGGAATGCATATTCTGACCCACTTCATCAACATTCTTCGTGCCATTTAGTGTTAATCGTAAATATCATCTATTTAACTCACATGTTAAAGAAATTGGGTAACGTTAAATCCCACATTACTCTGTGTGTTGAGTTATATATATTTTTTTTTTATGCGAATAACAATCTGCCCTTCTGAAATCAGCAATCTAAAACTTTTTAGCGAAAATTTCTGTTAATTTTAGCAAAATATGGACTATTGTCAAAAATATTTAAAATTGGGGTTAATTTTTTTTTTTTTAAAGCTTGTGGCACATTAATAGGATTTTACACGATTATAAACCACTATTTTGGCACATCAGATCCGTTTGCATGAATAACTTTCAGCAAGGGGCGCAAAAGCAGTATGGCGCTTTTAAAAAATGGGTTTCCCTACTACTCAGTGTCGCTCAATCTGCTCTCTTTTTATTTGTTCGTAAACTCGCACTGCAAACATGTTGCAGATATAATAATTTAATAAAATTTATAATTATTTCAAATATGAATGATAAAATCAGCAACATAAAATTTAAATAAGTTTTATATAATTTTTACTAAAAATAAAAATTATATTTTTTTGACCTTTAATTGTGCAATGAAAATTAAAATTTTTCAAGTTCGAGAACATACTCTATATTTCTTTATTAGGATATTGTCCGAACAAATACTCTATAGTTTTTGTCTTTAAATTTATTAAATGACCACTTTCAGGAATATGTTGATAGATCTATTTCGGGAATTTTCTAGGTTCCCATCATCAGAACCCGTTTCGAAAGAAGTGACAATCCAACACAAACTCTATAGAGTATTTGTTAGGACAATATCCTAATAAAGAAATGTAGAGTATGGCCTTGAATAATTTTAATTTTCATTGCAAAATTAAAATATATTAATTTTTCATAGAAAATAACAAAATATAATGAGAATAAAAGTAAGTGTTTTAAGCAACAATTGTTGCTAGCAAGTCGCAATCATTTTTTAGTGTAAAAATTGTTTTTATTTGCCTGCCCGAGTTCGGTATTTTGTTTCTGAGAGGCGTGGGAAGTGTAGTCTCTCTATTTGTATATAGAGCAATTCCATATGAAAGCGATCACCTTTTGGACGACCCCTCTCCGATTTTAAAATAAATAGTCTCAATCGATTGCCCAGCAAAAAATAATGTACCTGCATATTTTTTTTTTTTTTTATAGTGACTGGTTTAGTGGTGGTGTGCACCACTGTCATGTGACAAAATTGAAGAATTCTTCATAAGGGACCTCATTGAAAGTTGCGATCGCTTTAGTAGTTTTTTTTTAAAACAACTTTCAATGAGGTCCCTTATGAAGAATTCTTCAATTTTGTCACATGTCATATGGAATTGCTCTATAGTGACTGGTTTAGTGGTGGTGTGCACCACTGTCATGTTACAAAATTTAAGAAGAGCATTTAAGAGACCACCTTGTTCTCATTGTTTTTATATTTTTTATAATTGAATTATTTTTAATTATTTAACAAGAAAAATTTTAAAACAACTTTCAATGAGGTCCCTTATGAAGAATTCTTCAATTTTGTCACATGACAGTGGTGCACACACACCACCACTAAACCAGTCACAAAAAAAAAAATATGTGGGTACATTATTTTTTGCTGGGCAATCGATTGAGACGATTTATTTTAAAATCGGAGAGGGGTCGTCCAAAAATTTGCCAATTTTGATCGTTTTCATATGGAATTGCTCTATACTCTTTAATTTTAAGTTTTAAATTTCTCAAAATAACGTTTTTAATTGATTTCAAAAAAAATTTCGCACATGTTTAAAACTAATACAGGACCATCAATAAAAAATGTTGTAAAAAATATCTCATTAACATAAAGTGAAATGCACTGAAACAAAAAAATTAAATTTTTTTGATATTTTTTTTAAATTATTTTGAAAACAGAAAACAATTGAAGGGCTTGTTGAAAAGACTTGATAAGGCACATATTATTTTAAGTTTGTTTTCGCCTTTTAAAGGTTGAAAACAAGCAAAGAATATGACTTTGCAAGACGTTTATACTCGTGGTACTTGTAATAAGTAATTAAAAAAGACTTCTTTCAAATATTAATCAATGGATGTCTAGAAAACCGCGAAAATCCATAAAACAATTTATCATGTTTTTACAATAAGCCCTTCAATTGTTAAAAATAAAATTTTATAAAAAATTAATTACACAACACCAATTTTTTTTTTAAGAGAAGCAACATTGTGGAAATTCTTCCTATTTATTTATGTGTTGCTTTCTTTGGAAAGAGGATAGTGGAGGAGAGATGAAAGGTGGGAAAGATGAAGGGCTTCGAACATGGCAGCAGTGTAATTGCGCGAGATGATAAGTCTTAGAACAGCTGTTGCTCGCCACCTGGTGGAGATTTGGCGAACTTATTAAGATTGTTGGTTCATAGCCCTGATTAATTATTTTTACTGCGGAGGGGTTAAGTGCAATGGGAACACCGAAGGTGGTCCTGCGATACATATGAGGGATAGAAAACTCATATATATTATTTTTTTTCCAAATTGATGTTGTCGACACCGGGAATCAAATCCGTAACCATCTGTATAACAGTCCAACGCGCTAACCATTAGACCACAGAGCCCACTTACCAACAAAAAGGTTAATATCGCCAACAGATCAAAAAATATAGATTTTTATAGTTTAAACAACAAGTATGAACATTTATTTGTTTTAATTTGTAATTTATAACTTTCTTAATGAAAGTTGTAGGGTTTTAAAATCAGTAAAAACATTTGATTGCAACTAAAAAAAATTTAGTTGAAAGATTAATATGTTAATATAAGTATTTTTGAAAAAAGTAGTTTTTTTTTTTTTAATAAACACAATCCATTGATTTATACACTCACAATATATTTTCCGTTACCGATTGTAGTTTATTTAAAAAGTAATCCGTAAAGTTTGTTTTTAACTGAATAAACTATTAAAATACAAAGAAACATATTTTTCAACTTTTTTGCCTGTTATTTAAAAAACAAACTATGAATTAATACGGATTTTCTGTAGCAGTTAATATTTTCGTTTAAAATCTACATGTTTTAAAAAAATATACTTGTTTAAAAAAAAATCACACAAAAATCACAGTAATCTTTTTTTTTTAAAGTTCTCTCAAACGTTTTTCATATGCATGAACTGGGGATGGTAAATTAATTACTTATTTACATTTTCAGTCCAAAAAGTACCAAAGTGGCCCAGCTGGCGATTAAGTGCTTTGTTTCAGTAAATTTTGTTTTACTTTTTTATTTTACTGAGGGTGTTCAGCGTGTTTATTTGCACACGATGCAAATTTGCACTTTCTCATCCTTGAGCAGTATTGACGGTGCATAATGTGCATATTAGAACAGAGATGGAGTTCCCTCACTGCACATCTATTAGATGACATCTAGGAGATGAAGAGATAGAGATAGAGTAAAAACTCTGAGTTTCTTTATTCATGTACAAATAACAAAGTTTAATATATATAAAATAAAACGAAAAGTTAGGATTATAATTTTCGCAGTATAGAACATGTGTTAGCTGATTATTTGAATACAAGAAAATTAATTAGCAATATGGTAAAAGTCTAGTGTTTTTTAGGTAAACAAGATAAAGCGCATCAATGTTTAATGTAAATTTAAAATTAAGCAATATTCTTGTGCAACTTTTGCTAGTTTGCAACAAATTACCCGTGTGTATGTCATATTGGAAGGTTAGAAAAAATCAAAAAGGTTTTGTGTCTGCACAAGATATGTGTTAAATATTTAATATTGAGTTGGCTACATTGAATGATAATAAAATTGTCAGTAATATGTGCAATAGTATTGCAAGAGTACCTTAACAATTAAATTAAATCAAAAGGTACCAAAATGTTTACAAAAGTGCTTTTTACTTTAGTACTAAACCAAATATTTTATTTACCATCACTATAGTTTTTCTTTAGATTTTAATTGTCTTTTATTTTACAAACACATAGTTTTTTAAGTTATTTGCATATTAAAGTAAAAGATGAACTCAAAGGTCATCCTTTTTCGTTATGCTGCCATATAAATGTTAGGCGCCATTCTCTCAATTAATTATTATTCAATTAATCTTATTATTTAGTTTTAAAAATAAATCCTAACATATATTATTATTAAGTATATAATACATTATGTAAATAATACATTTTTATTTATTTTAATTTAAATTTGGTGATAGCTAAAATAAACGACAATCGTTTATTTTTACGTTTTTGGGGGTAAAATTTTGATGGTTAAAATAAAGGAAAATCGTTTATTTTTAAGTTTTGGGAGTTAAATTTTAATTGTCAAAATAATGGAAAATCTTTTATTTTTATGGATTTTCGGTAATTTTTTGATAGTCAAAAAAAACGAACGTCGTTTATTTTAACGGATTAAGCAATTATTTTTTAATAGTTAAAATAAACGAAAGTACTTTGTTTTTATCGATATTTTTAGTTAATTTTTTAACAATTAAAAATAATTGGAAATTACTATTGTTTTAAACGAAAAATCAGTAGTCCTGTTTTTAACAACTTTTTCTATAGTTTTAATGTACTAATTCGTTTGTTTCTAACTATAAAATATTGTGAGTGTATATATTTTGGCGTTTGGCGTGGAAATTTACTTATTTTGTGCTTTCCAAACTTTGTTTTGTCAAATTTTGAGATGCTTCAATTTTGTTTTGATTTAAAATCGCGTTTTACGCGATATTTAGAAATGATAATTTGTCTGTGCAGTTTTTTTACATAAAACTTTTTAAAACTAATTAAGCCGTAGCCGAACTTTGGCCAGATTTTCAATGAAGGCGAACTTTTAAATTTACTATTTAATTTGAACAAAACGTGAAATTCGGTTAATTTTGACAACGAAATTTGTTTAAAGTACAACGAAAAATTTTCAAATAAGAATAAATCTCAAAAAAGCATATTTACAATTTTCTTTCAAAAATATGAAACAATGAGTTCAATTATTTTAACGTTAGATTTTGAAAGAAAAAATATGAAAAATTTGTTATTTTTAATAAAATATATAACGAATTTAATACAAATTCTTGTGTTTGCACTCGAAATTAAACATTTTTTTCTGAGAATGTACTCAATTTCTTCAAATGCACGTAGTTCGTCCAAAATTTGGCCGAACATCACTCCGAAGCCGAATACTCGGTCGGTCACTATCATTTGGTCCAAAAAAATGTATTTCTTAAAATTGTTAAATGGCCCCCAGGTTTTGTGTTAAAGCACTGAAGAAAGGTGAGAATAATGTTGATTTTGACAAATTTCGTGCAACAGTGTTGATTTGCCGGAGTATACCGTTTTAGATAAAAGAGTCAATGAACAGCGAATGTGCCATGAGAAAAATTGTTTTTTTAACTAAATTCACGCACATGTTTTTTTAACTTTTGTGACTGTCTTACTTTTTATCTTTTATGTATTTCACCTCACAATTCTTTTTCTCCACAAAATTAGTTTTTCAACTCCAAAATTTTTTTTCACCTCAAAAAAATTTTTTACATCTTAAAAAGTTTTTCACCTCAGAAAATTTTTTTTCACCTCTGTAATATATTTTTCGTTATTTTTATGTTTGTTTCATTTGTAACCTATACCCGGTGGAGGGTATTTCTACAGGTAGATTTCTATTAGTGTATGTATAATGAATACTGAATCGAGTTGAATAACCTCTAATGGGAATCCTAAAGTTTATTATACTACATACGTACAACTGCTGCCAGTCGTACTACATTGAAGTGAACTAAACAGAAATGAATAAAACGAAACAAAGATGGCTACAACAATTATGATTATAATAAAAAAAAATGCCAATGTTATGATGGTTGGGTTGGTTGGTGTAATATGGAAACTATGTACCAACTAAATAACAACAGACAAGTAACAAAGACGATTTTAAATTACAACAACAACAACAACAACAACAACAACAACAACAAAATAAATATCTCCAACTAAAATAAAACATAATATTAAATTTCCAAAAGCAAACTTTTGAAATGGCGAATATTGCATTTGATATGTATTTAAAAATGTACCAGTTGTACATAAAACCGGTGGAACGTATGTACAATTGGGTTATAACTTTTTTTTTGGGGACATCCTCCAGTTCCAAAATTGTCTAGGGCATGGAAAAAAACTAAGAACTGCGATTTCACTTTTTCGCGATTGTCAAAAAAAAATTCAAGCACCAAATATACAGAATCGTTACCCACCATTTTGAGTTGAAAGTTTGACCAATTCGCGATATTATTACTTTAATTGATTTTAAATAAAATCGTCTATAAGCTTCAATGCATTTATTTGGTGCGTGAACATTTTTGACGATAGCGAAACATTGAAATCTTAGTTCTTAGATATTTTCCATGCCCTACACGATTTTGGGACTGGATGGAGCTTGCATATTTGCAAACAGTGCAAAAAGTTATAACATTAATGCACAATAGACTGGCCATTAAAAGAGTTCTCAAATTTAAGGTCTCACCCCCTAGAAATATGCAAAAACAAAAACTCTAGGAAATGCAAAGTTATGGGCCAATCAAGAGATAGTTTGTAGCGGATATGACAGTCGCATATACCGTCATATTCACCTTTGGCAGTAGCGCTACTGTTAATTTTTTCAAATAATCATTGCCCTTTCTTTTGAATTCATTTATAGATACAAATTTAAAAATTTCTTCATCGGGTGCCATTTTTAATTTTTCAAGATTCAGCTTACCGGCTTCTTTTTCAAGCCTTAGGAAAAATCCTCCTAGGTCCAATTTCCCATTAGTACACAGATCTTCAACATTTATTCGCTTCAATATTAATTTTCCATGCTTCAATAAGCATCTTCCTGGAGTTAATATTAACTTTACTAGCTTTTTAACGTCATCATATTGTATGACTTCATATATATTGGGCTTTTCTTTTATATTTTCATGATGCTTTTGTTTAGTTACTTTTTCGTTCTTTCTGGTGTCGGACCTTGTGGTCACTTTATTTATTACTAATACATTTTTGTGTAATTCTTTAAATTCTTCAATGCTTATTCTTGATAAAGCATCAGCAACGTAATTTTCTTTACCCTTGAGATACTCAACTGTAAAATCATACTCTTCCAAGTCCAAACGCATTCTTGTTAATTTTGAACTTGGATTTTTCATCGAGAATAGGTATGACAAAGGTCTACGATCGGTCTTTACAAGAAAACGTGTTCCGTAGATATATGGTCTGAAATGTAGTATGGCCCAATGGATAGCTATGAGCTCTTGCTCGATTGTTGATTTGTTGCTCTCTCCTTGTGTGAATGTTTTCGAGGCATATGCTATAGGTAGATGTTTGCCATTGTACTCCTGACTTAATATCGCTCCGCAAGCGTGCTTACTGGCGTCAGTTGTTATACAAAATTCCTTATCAAAGTTTGGATATTGTAGAAGGGTTGGTAGCATTAATGCTTTCTTTAAGTAAAGAAATGCGTTATTACATTCCTCTGTCCACTCGAATGGTACGTTTTTCTTGCACAGACGCGTAATGTGGCGTGAATGAAGAGAGAAGTTCTTAATAAACCTTCGGTAGTAATTACAAAACGCAATAAATCGTCTTGCACTATTTGCGTCAGTTGGAACTGGATATTTCCTAATTGCTTCGTATTTTCCATCATCCGGCAGAATGCCCTTATCTGTACATTTATGCCCAAGAAAAGTTACTTCATGTCTAAAGAATGAACATTTTTCAGGATGCAACTTTAGATTATATTTTCTGCATAGATCAAAAACGCTTTTCAAGTTATTTATCATTTGTCTCTCCGATCGACCTATTACCACTAGATCATCCATATACAAAAATGCTTGTGAGGGGTTTAACCCTGAAAATGCTATAGTCATCATACGCTGGAAAGAGTTTGGAGCTATTTTTAATCCGTAGGGGAGCCTTTTAAACCGATATGAGCCGTTGCTTGTAGAAAAGGATGTAATGTCTCTTGACTTCTCGTCGAGTTCAATTTGGTGGAAACCCGACATTAAATCTAGGCACGAAAAGTATTTTGCTCTTCCTAATTGATCTAAAATATCTTCTATTCTTGGTAGTGGAAATTTATCAGCGACTAGTTTTTTGTTTATTTGACGATAGTCTACTACCAAACGCCATCTCTTCTTATCTGAATTAGGTAGTGATTTCTTTGGTACTAGGAGTAGTGGACTATTGTACTCTGATGTGGAAGGTTCAACGATGCCGTCTTCTACTAAATTTTTAACCTGTGCATCTACTTCGATCTTGTGTGTATGGGGTATCCTGTAGTTTTTAATATAAACGGGTTCCTTGTCTTTGAGTTTAAGTTTTTGTGTATAGAAATTGTTCGCAGTGATGGGTTCCGTATCTAATCCGAAAATATCAATGTAGTCTGTACATAATTTTTCCATTTGTTCCTTAAATGGTTCAGGAAAGCTTTTTGACAATTTGTGCATAATTTCAACTTTTCTGGATCCACTACACTTCTGTGTAGCTGATATTGTATAATTGTCGAGATTTTCCGATACGATATCAATACATTTAAGTGATACTGTTACTGTATTAGTGTTAATAACCCTGATGAAAGCTCTTTTACTGTTTACTATTGTATTACCTATTATTACTCCTGGTTGTGGTTCTTGATTAACAACAAGTACTTCTTCATAAGGTGTGTTTATCTTTATTTGTCTAATAACTTCAGAACGAGCTGGTAACAAGATAGTATCATCCGAACTGTAGTGTAAGATTGGGATGTGAATTCCGTCCCGAACATTTCCGGGTCTTAATATAAACCAATCTTGCGTTTCACCGAAATCCAAGATACAGTTGTAGTGTTTGATGAAGTCTATACCGAGTATTCCGTCGCATGGAATAGGAAAATTTTCGGGTACTATGTGGAACTCATGGGGAACAAAGTAATTTTTAATACGAAGTTTCAAATGTGTGGTACCCAGTGACTGTATTGTTCCTTCACCTATTCCACTAATTGTTGTTGTATTATATTCATTTACCCCCTCATATTTAATGCCATTCTGTTTTAGTAACGATATATCTGCTCCAGTATCAACCAGCAAAGTTAATTGGTTGTTCTCACCATCATAGACTTTTACAAAAATGCTTAAATTCAAATTTAAATGTAAAATACGGTTGAATCGTTTTTTGTCATACTTTGTATTCTCAAGGGTGTGAATTAGTTTTCCGTTTCCGTTTCATGTTCTTGTTGAGTTATAGCTCGTACATTACTCGTACGGTAGTGATTATTATTATTATAACCACGGTTGTTATTATTAAAATTTCGGTGGCCTCTGCCCCGATTAGCATTGTAGTTCCGATTACTAGTGTTATTGCCGTTACTATTTTGATTATTATTACGCCAACGGTTATTGTTATGACCACGTCCTCTAAAAGAACGTCCTCTCCGATTTCTGAAGTGCATTACCGAAGAATCTTTTGTTTCCGTGCAAGTATCTACATATTTCATAATAAGCTCGTCCATTGTCTGGAACTGTCCCGCACGCATGATAATTTTGACTTGCTCATTTTGAGTGTTTTTCGCCATAGATTTTACAGCAACTTGGGTTGCATATTTGCCAGCTGTTTCAAGTGTTAAACCGTCTGATATGTATGCACTTTCCAATGCTTTTGTAAGCTCTTCTATTTCCTTGACGTAAGCCGTTGTGTTATTATTTTGTTGTTTTATATTCATCAGTTTTGCCGAGAGAACACCGACTGTTTCTCCCTTCACAGTGCTTCTTAACTTACTTATAATTTGTTGTATAGTTGTTTCTGAAGAAATTAAATTCCTGGCTGTACCTTTTAGTTTGGTTTTTATTACATTTACCGCCAATGTTTCATGGGTTTCCTTTATAGTTTCTAAAATGCTCAAGGCATCTATAAAACTTTGTAAGTTTTCGTGTTTCCCGTCGAAATCAGGTAAGATCCTGGTGACGGTTTGCAAAAACTCTATACTAGTTTGCGGCATATCTGCGCTGTTCTCGTTTTCAACAGATTCCAATTCCTTATTAATTTCAGTATCGTCTTCGGACAAATCTTCGCTCTCTGAACTGCATTCGTATTTTGCGCCCTCTGTGAGTGAGTGTGAAATTTTCACATGCAAGCTATGTTTTGCGGAAACTTTCAGAATTCTATCCCTACAATTATTGTAGATAGCAATTGCTTCTTTATTGTGATCTGATTTTAATTTATTCTCATACCCAATTAAAAATTTTCGTAATGATTCAAAATTATCTAATAAGACTTTCTTATGTTTCTCTATAGTTTCATTTCTAATTCCTCTATTCTTATTCAAACACTTATATGATCTTCTAATCTGCCCTTCATATGACTTTAATTTATTCAAAACTTCGGACCAAGTGTCCATTATATTCTCTCTACTTCGTTAATTTGACCAATATATCTCTTTTTTATTCTCTTATTATGCATTTTATATAATTTCAAAACTAATTCTATCCCTAATATAACAGTGATAATAAGCAAGTAAATTTTTATTTGTTCCCAACCATTATCTTTTTGTTCAACAATTACTTCATTTACAACATTAGCCTTAGGGTTTGTTAGCTTTGCCTCTTGATTACCCATTTCAATTTTAATTTATGAGTTTTAATGCAAAATGATTTTTAAGAGCGAAAATGTATAAAAAAAGCTGATTTGAATTTATGTTTTTAATTCAAGACAGGTGCACCAATTAAAGAAAATTTTGAGTATTTTTTTTAACTCTTAAATAATTTTTATTAATTTTCATTTATTTAATATAAAATATTTTTTATTTTTTTTGAAAATTTTTAAATTTTAAATAGTTTTTATTTTTAATTTTTATTTGTAGTAATTTTTATTAACTTAACATAATTGTTACTTGTATTTACTATTCATTTATTTAGTATAATTATCATCATGACCGTTGCCATTACACAAGAAGAAAAGAAAAAAAAAAAAAATTGTGTCGGACACGGGCGAAATCGCCTCCGTCCCTACCGGTGCATAACCAGGTTAGCACTCTGTTAAAATTACTTTATATTTTACCTCTATTATAAGGTTTTCATTAAGTTTTTGGAAAATTTATATATTTTTATCTCCTTCTCCAGTTCTTCTATTTTGTTCCATAACCTGGTGGATACGTCCCATGAAGGTGGTGGGTTGCTTCTGATTAGTCTCTTCAGCTGGGCTATTTTTCTTCTTTTCCCCACAAGATATCCTCCTCTTCTCTTTGGCTTGTTGGTGGCTGGAATTTTTGGGGTGTCCTCTTTTGGTCTTCCTTGAGTCCGTCTCCGGTACTCCTCGATAGATAACGGTTTCGGACCCTGGTTATTATTACGTGACTGTTCTGATGTGAACACTGTCACGGTCGCCATGTAGCTAATAAATTAGTTATAAGCGATAGATATTCGCCATTTAACATTTAAGGAAATAGGCGAGTTCAATTTGG